>CM043876.1:27416642-27819142 GCA_023846275.1 Vanilla planifolia | reverse complement strand
ATCTCATATCCAAATCAAGCCTTTGGTTTTGTTTTGATGAAGTGGTCAAAAAGGTCTTTTGCATGTGCCCCCACCGTTTGAATGCAGTACAGCGTTTGCCTGCCCTCCGACGGATGAAACTGTACTGACAACTGCTTTTTTTAATTTAAAAAAATAAATTTCTCAACTTTCCACCAACTCAATCCTTGCATTTATTAAAAAAATAAATAAATAAATTTCTCCATTACACATAAAGATTCAAATTCTTTCATTACAAAGGATAAGCATCTCCGGGCCATTTGAATATAGCTAAGGCCTCAAAGTCAAACGAGCTGTAGAAATAATTGCATGATTCTTATCGAATAGTCCCAAAATTTGTTGATTATTCTGTTTTGTTATGTTATCCGAGAAATTTAATATATATTTTTTATTATAACTTCATGACTGTGGTGTTATATTAGAGAAAACTTTGAGTAATTTGAATATATATATAATTAAGATGACATCCGCTTTGTAACATTTATAAACCGCTAAACGTCATCAATTTACTTATGACGTGTTTGTTAAGCATTTTTTAAATTTTTTTTTCTTTTCAAACTCAAATAATCAGAATTTTCCGAATACTTTGAAGGAAAATGGTATATATTTCACTTCTCTGAAGCAGTTTTCTACATGCAATTTGATGAAGAGTCAAACATAAGAATAACAGATGAAATCAAGAATTGGTCATTTCAGAAGATGTCGAGTATGTCGAGGATGGGAGCGTTGCAGAGCGGGCAGCTGCCCCGTCCGGTCCACAGTTCCCGCGTGCACGCCCTGCAAAACGTGTGCCCGCACGGGATGAACGCCGCCCCCTTCCGCCTCACCATGCACACACAGCACACGATCCGGTCGGCGCTCACCGCCATCGTCACTGCTTTCTCCAGCTCCTCCTCCTGTTCTTCCTCCGCCATCGCCAACACCGTTACGCCCCCTCCGCCGGCGTCGTCTGCCCCATCCCCCTCCGTCAGGGCTAGAAGCGTCATCAGAGACGCCCTCACCGGAGGCCCCTCTCCCGCCTCCAGCGGCATCAGACCGCCGCCTGTGGACTCCGTCCGTTGCGCCTCGTCGTCTTCCCTGAGGATGTCGAGCAGCGTGCGGCCCCCACGCTTCTCCGATTCCAGCATCGACGCCAGGGTCACGACCCCCGCAGTCCGGCTGCCGGATGCAGAGGCGGAGGAGGCGTAATCTCCGTCATGGAACTTGAGGTGGTCGTGGAGGCTCGTGGGCTCCAATAAGGAAAGCTGTTCAAGAAGAGTCGTCCTCGTCCTTCGCCGGATCTCGGTCCCCGCCATCGATGAATCCCTTCCGTTCTCCGGAAATTCGCCTAAATCGTTGAGAGATCGACGATGCGTGCCGACATCTGCACCAATGCGATCGATCTCCGGTATCCGATTCCTTTTCCGAACCCCAATCTTTGATTTAATTTGCCAGCACGTCATGAGTCACAGCCCAACCTCCCATGGATAGACAAAAGGTGAAGGGGAGCGAAAGAGAAAGAAGGCTTACAAAAGTACCCTTTTAAAAACGGATTGGAGTCCTTTGGCTTCGAAATCTCTGCTTCCCCTCTTCCATCGTTTTCTTTCCTAGAGAGCCAAGAGAGAGAAAGAGAAATTCCGGGACGGACAGAGAGAGAGAGAGAGGGCAAAGGGACGCAGGGAGGCAGGGTTGGAGAGGGGCAGAGAGAGAGAGGAGGGGGATGGTCGGTTGCGGTCCGGCTGGAGAGAGAGCGAGCTGTAGAATAAACGCATTTATAAGAGGGGGCAAAGGACAGGACTTCATCAATTATGTGGGACCGGAAGTTAATTACGGAAAAGGCCTGGTTCCCTATTCAAACTGTTTAGGTTGATGGAGGATAGTTTAGGCATTTGGTAACTGCGAAGCGCAAATCAGAATGTAGAGGAATGAGCTAATGGTTCGGACCGTCGTTGTTTGCCTAAACTGATTCAACCGGGAGGAATGGCGCACCTGGATGACACGTGACCGAGATTGGGAAATAAGGCTATGTTATTGTTAGGAAACGCTTTTAAAAATTATTTTAAAATTTTATTTATTATATGCACATAAATTATATTTTTCATAAAAATTATTTGACCATACTTATATTATTAAACTATAAAAAATTAAATCAAAAGAAATCAACTGACTAGTTGATTTAGCAATTCTTGAACTATAGGATAGCAAACACCCACGTCTCCTCCATCTAAAGTTTATGTTAATGTTGTTCACATTTGGGTATTTGATAACATAAAATTGAAAATATGAGGTAAGGTCAAAATGTTGGATAATTTGGAAAATAAAACAAAACTTTTATCGAGTGAAAAAAAAAACTAAAAGAATCGAAAGAAAGAGAAATCTTTAAAATGAGAATTTAATATACTCTCCATTCAATAATTTGGTACGAGTTAAAAGGCTTAATCTTGAAAAATAGAATCGCATATATTAACATAACATAATAAAAAGAACCAGAATAATTTGGGATGTAAAAGACTCAAGTTCTTTGTAAACTATGAACTACCACAATCATAGATCTAAAAAAGATAAGATATAAGAATTTATTGAAAATTTGAGTTATTAGATTGTGATGAGCAATTTATGAGATGATAAGATCTTTTAGAACTAATTGACCAACTCTCTGATGCTCGATGATAATCAGTTATGGGCACAATGGCTTGACACATGTTTGAGTTGATGCAGAATCGACCTCACATGGCAAGTGTTAGCGGGATCTAGTGAGCGATACACCAATAATGGACTCAATTGACAATAGGAAATGCAAACCAATAGAGGAGGCATAGCTAGGGTTGCAAGTAGTATGACAAATGATGATAAAAAAGGCAAAGGTGATTGGAGCGTGCCAATTGAGAAGGCATGGTGTAGACACATATCGATGCACATAATTGAGCCATTAGGGTGTCGTTGAGCTGTTGTAGAGAGTGTGATCAAGATTATATTAGTTATTTACTTTGAATTTTAGGATTATTTAAATTAAAATGAGTTTGTTAATATAGGTATAAAATTGTTAGGTTTTAAATTTAAAATTTATTATGACTCTTGTATATAATTAAGACATTTACAATGAAAAATTTTATAATTCTTACATATATGCATAGTGTTTTAGGAAAAGCATAAGTTATAAACCCCTTTCTATAGGTTTGACATAGATGACTAACTTTTTTGTTTCTCTCTCTTTCTCTTTCTCTTTTGTTTCTCTTATTGTTTTTACAAGTTTTTATTTCTTCTTCACATACATTTTTGCACCAATAATGTTTATGTTATTATACTTGGCCAAAAAAAGATTCTAACATCTTTACTCAATGTTTTGTCATATATTTAATAGACACTATCCATTAAGATGTGAGACATTTCTCTTCAAGAGTAAAGACAGTCCCAAATTGACACTATAAAAAAGTTTGATTTATTTACATGATAAGACCACTAAAAAAAGACTTTGACCACTAAAAGTCTAGTAGCTACTACACTTTAATTAGTTTATGAATGTAGGTGGTAATAGACATAATTGGCCATCAAGCATATATCTAAAAAATGCATCAATCAATTTTGATTGACAACTAAAATAGAGAGCAATTTGGTGATTGATTTTGTTGTTTATAAAACAGATTTGTAATCTATTATTGGTTCTTAATTGAATAGGTATTTAGCGATCATTTTAATCAATCATTTAATTCAACAAATTTTATTTGTTGTCTTAGGCTTATTTGCCAAATTAATGCTTGATCATTTGAAGATGTGTCTCTTTTAACCCATTATTCGCTAGTATGATTACTAATTGGTAGCCTTTTGATCATCATTTGGGTGTCACAAGTTTGCCATAATTTGATTGACTTTGATTGATCATTGTTTGATTGTTAGTTGTTGATTCTTCTAACCTAAAATATAGAATTGCTCTATTTCTATATACGAAATATTGCAGCACAACCTACTCCCATCACCTTAATCTTCAATTAATGTTATTGTCATGTTTCTTTACTTGAGTTTTATATATCTCAACTTTGGATTGTTGATGACACATAGAAAACTCATTGTCACTTAGGAGGATTAGTAAGCATTTGGGATGATTGTCAAGATAAACTTAAATTTACTCATAAGTTTACTAAACATATGTAAGGTATCATGGAAGCAAAACCACACCAAAATATAAAATATAATATGAAATATAATGAAAATATAAAAGCATAAATGTGATTTTGAGGAGTGCATCACACAATATCAAAGCACTCCACATTCGAAAAAGTGACTCTGATGAGTTGTTGAAGTGGACATTAATGGAGTGAACGCAAATTCCTCGACATTTATACCAACATCGATTGAAAATTGGAATAAAAAAATATCTAAATTGCCAAAGTAATTGTTATATTGGCAAGAAAAACATAATGGTTAAGTTTAGGAGTGGGTAATTAACTTGAATATATTTATTTTGAATGTATGGTGGTTGTAATCATGGTTAGAGGTATTTCAAATGCATAATCAATTTTCATTTGGGAGGTGGTTAAGTTGGAGTGTGGATGCAACATCTAGTCAAATGACATAAATAAATATATATCAAAAGAGTATGAATTTTACATCATTATCATCTAAATGTCAGTCAATTGATAAAGAGATCAAAAGAGAAGAAGCATAAAACTCTTTGAATTTTCAACCACTCAAATTTGACTTGCTTGAATAGATAATGTATTAAAAATTTGATATTTAAATTAGCCAACTAAATTGAACGTGTGCAAAATGTTAAGTCAAAATAAAAGAAATTGAAATTCAAGCAACATTAACATTAGATGAATCCAATGTCAAAGTTATTGTCACAATAAAATATAACATTTATAATCTAAAATATCGAACTTGCATATCTTGTAAATAACTATTATGATATTATAATTTTTATTTTATTTTTTTATATGATTATTAAATAAATTTTGAAAAAATATTTGAACGCTTTTGAAGACCTATAAGACATTGGTGAAGCAAACAAATCAAAATCAAAATTTATACTTTTATCATTACAAAACATATAAATAATTAAAAAAATAGAAAATAAATGATCATGATTATAGTAAATAAGATAACCACTTTAATTTAAAATAGTCATAGTGTATTTTAGATTTTTTTATATACTTATATTATAATTTTTTTATTTTTATATTGTTTGAATGTGTTGTAACGTCTTGAGATGTCAAGAAGGATCACATATTGTATTTGTATATTTCAAACTATTTTTTAAGCATTTGGTGGTTAATAATTATCTTGAATAGTTTGAATTTTGCACTATGCTTTTAGAGATTAGTGACAAAATTTTGGCCTATTTTGGGTTATTTGGGATAAGCTAATAGCCTAAGAATTTTGACTAGATTATATTGAATGATAAACTCAAATTATTCAAACAATCTCATTAATCAGATAATATAGTTATTGTATATTAGATATGTGGATTTCTCTTATACTTGGTTTATCTTATTTTTTTTATACAACTCATTATATGTTCTCAAAAAAAGCCTTTTCTAAGCCTTGGAGATTGGATTTCATTTCTCTTGATTCTATGAAGTTCTGGGAATCTTGGCTCAACAAACACCCCATGAAGGTGGCTTTGGTGTTCAAGGAGCTCTTACCTAAACCATCATGTCCAAGAATCTGTGGAGAAAAGCTATGTGGTATATGCCATTTAGAGATCAACTTAAAAACTTTTCTAACTATATTTATGAAATAATTGAGGAAGAAAATAAAATTATCATATAATATTTTCATTATAAAGGATAAAATATACACAATTCTAGTCGATAACTTATAAGAAAGCATAAAATTAGAAATATAATTAAAACTTATACACAAAGATTATGCTAATAGAAAACATACAAAATCAAAGAAATTATAACTATAATAAGAGATTGTGAATTTCTTTATTATACCCCTTTATTATGGAACTCCAAGAAAATAGTTCAATTTTGACTTGTAGTAGTTGAAATAGAACTTGTGAAAGTGGTTCAAAAAGAGTTTTGATTAAAACATTGATGATTTTATTAACATAAGAAATATGATCAATAAATAAAGAATAATTTTAAACTTATTCATGAAAAATGATAATCTAGCATCACATATTTGTTTTTAATAAAAAATATGATTCGAACACAAATTCATAACACCAACATTTTAACAATAAATGATTGATTATTGTTATAGAGAAACACCAAGTTCAATAAAGAGAAAAAATTCATCAAAGTTCAATACTAATAGTTATGACAAACCAATATTTTACCGTGATAAAGAAACAAGAAATGTCAAATTATTTCTTGAAACTCTACAAAATAAAATTATGATCAAGACCAATAAGAAATATCATGTTTATGGGTTAGTTTATCCTTTATATTAATCCTGGTTTATTTTCAAATTCCAACAAATTTAGGATCCTATTTTAGCCTTTAGGTTTGCCTTATTTCTACTCATTTTTTATTATTTCCTTTATTTTTCTTAGATTACTTTGTTGTTTTCTTTTATCAATCCTAAATTCAAACCACAATACTAGGAAAAAAAACCACACCTTCTACTAACTTATCACTTCTGTTGCTTTGATGTCACTTGTAGTATGTTTAAGAGCTTATGGCATCTCAATTTCACAATGTTGATGTACTAACCCCTTGGATCACCTTTTTTTGACCCAATTGGGTTTCTATCATTCTTAACGAGTTTCTCTCACTTTGTCATCTATCTCAATACTATTCTTATCAAGAGATGGTTAACTATGGAATTCTAGGAGATGTAAGTAAGTTTGTCCTTAAAAAGTCTATTTACATCATAAGATCAAGCTACCTCATTTACAAAGTAGGATCATCTCTTCAATAAATGTGAGATAATTTATTCTTACATTATTAAAAACTTGATAATAGAAGTTGTAATCTCATTTGTGAGTGTTCACTTTCCATGCTTGTCACATGTTATAGAGCTAGTTTGTAGTGTGTAGCATGTTCATTATCTTGGATGCCACATCTTCGAATTAATATAAGAGTATGTTGTTGTGTAACAATTCAGTGGCTTTTGTTGTTTTGCCTTTCTACTTAATTAGCACATTATGACTGTCCCAGTCTCATGACAACCTTAGGACCTAAGTTTTTGATCATAAACTATTTAAACTTTATTTTCTCCCAAGTTTAGAATTCAATAAGAAGTTTTTCTTATATTTTGTTCATTTGAAATTTAAAATTGGAGAAAATGAAGTTTAAATAGTCTATGATCAATAATTAAGATGCTAAGTCTATGATGGGAGAAAGGGAAGTAAGTACACTAAGTTATCAAGATCATAGATTTTTTTATATAACTAATTAGAATCTACTTGGCTAGTATACCTTACATATTTTTACACTCATTTTAATTGAATGATAAATCTAATAAGATGGCTATTGATTAGAGATTATGTAATACTAGACAAGGATAAAAAACAAACATACACACATAATAATGTGATGAAATGTGTTAATAAAATTATAACTCCTGTACAAGGCTTTGTGGACTACAATGATAAACTAATCCAATATCGACTACAGAAGAGTAAATCCCGAGCTTTATAAGTAAACTTTTATGTCTTGAAATTGTGATAAGTTCCTTTAATTTATTTTGAAATATATCATTAATTATGATTTTATTATTTAATGTGAATTGTACAAATCTAAAACCTAAGAATTAATATAATTTAGTATACCTTAAAAATATGTGTCAATATGATAATAGTTGGATCTAGATTTAATATACAATTATGAATATCTTGACCTAAAAGATTTTAGGTATGCTATTTACATTTTTGGAAGCCATTTAATTTTTTTAATAAAATTTTAAAAGCAAAAAAGAAAAAAGGATTTTTTTATAAAATTCTTTTATTTATAAAAAAACTTGATAACTAATCCTTTTCTCTCCATACCTATCAGTTATAAGAGGAGAACTGAGAGAAAAAAGAGAGGGTTTAAGAATAAAAGAGGAGAAGAGAAAAATATTTACGAGCCCTCAAATGGCTTTAGCTCGATCTATAGGTTTAGCAATGGATTCAAGAGTCGCAAAGGAATAGAAACTTAGAAAGGAATCAAATCCCTTTTTGGCAAAAATAATTAAGTAAAATAAGCTTTTACTTAAGATATTTTCTTCCTTGGAAGTTGTGAGATGGTATGTTTAATAGATTGGAGATTGATTTTAGATTAGTCATGAGTTTGCAAAAAATGACCCAACTCATTATTTCCTGGCCATCTCGCATGTATTATACCTTCAGGTCAATTGTAGTATATATTTGACATAATTATATAATACAATAGGGCCCACAAATATTATGATAATTAGAAAAACTTTGACTAACTAAATTATGAAAAAAAACTATATAGTTCGGTAATATTGATCAAATTATATAATCAATTGAGTGGCATTAAATATTGAATTCTTATTCAACAAACCCTACAATTAGGCCTTGCTCAAAAAATTAGGTTGCTCGAAATAGAATCGTTTGCCTAAAACTTAAGGATTATGTAGTTTCATGAAACCATTGGATGTTATGATTATCTTCAAGAACAAATTAGAGTAAAGATCATACGATGTGGACGAGGGGATTAGAATGTATGATGTTAATCTTTGGATAATAAATCCTAATAAAATTTCTAAATATTTTCATAATTTTTTTATGATAGATCTTGTAAGAGCTTATGATGTAAGAAATACACAATTTTGAGGACGATGAAAAAATAAGAAGTATGAAACCAACTGAATGAATTTCTAAAATAAGATAATATAAATTATGTAGAAAATAAAATGAAGAGATAAAAAAGACAAAGTTGTTGAAGAAGCGTTATAGGGCCAACAAGTATATAACTAAGTAAATATAATATAAGTCGATTGAATTATTTAATTATCTTAGAATGTTATATGCAATATAGTATCAGTATTTTATATGATATAGGATTATCTATATTCATTTTAATTTATATGATTATATATATATAGAAAAGAAATAAATAAACAAGAAAATAAAAAAAATAACATGGGCCATGGTATACTAGAGGTTGTGCCCTCATGAGCACAAGATACAAATGATGTGGGCAATGGCTCCATTAGTGGTTAGATATAAGCCATGACATGACAAAGGTTATGCCATCATAAGAATAGGATGTTGGACAATGAAGGAGGTGGCTTTATGACAAACAATAATATAATTTAGAATTTCAAATAGTGTGGATACGAGAAAATCTTAGCCTTAAAGAAAGTAACAAAGAAAGATTCAATAAATTTGAATATGAAATAGAGAAGTAAACGATATGATATAATATAAGTATATGAATTAGTATTATATAATGATTATACATATTTGTGCTTTTTTATTATTTACTTCAATATTTGTTGGCTACATATTTTGATATTGTCTTTATGCATGTAATTGTTAGTTTGATTGTAGGGCATATCATTCTCATTTCTTATATTATATACAATGATGCAGATATTAATCGAGTTGATGGTTGTTAAATGATATAAAAGATATTATGTTATGTTATGTTATGTTATCGAATATCAAAAAAAAAAAAGATATTATGTTATATTTTGTGAGCCTTATGAGAGATGTTTTATATGATTGTTTGTGTTTTTTAAATAATTGTTATATCAATATTATGATTTTAACTTTTATAATATATAATAGATTTAGAACTATGTGAGTTGCATTTTATTTGGTTGTTATGTGAAATGTCATGTGGATTAAGATATTTTATTTTTACTTTTGCTTAGTTTTCGTCATTTGGTATTATTGTATGCTCTATTTTAACTTGATCATTTGATATTTTTGAAAACTTTATTAGATTTTATTATAATTATGTCAAACGAGATATTATAGAAATAATGATGCACATTTTGGGGATAACATAGACTTGAAATTTATGATAATTCTATAATTAAACATATTAAAATTAGAATATGTAAGTGACAAAGTAAGAAAGAACTCCTGTAAAAGATAAAAACAAATTAGATGGGGACAATATTTCACTATAAATGTTAGAATATTATAGTTTTATATCTTTAAATTATACTTTTTTTCTTGCATAAAACCTATTGAAAAAAAATTTGATATGCTACAAATTTATAATAAGAAAACCAATAACTTGCCAACAACTTAAAAGTTCTTAGCACCTTTGAATGATCACTATAAGACTATTGGATTTTCATTTTGAAGGAATCAAGCAATAATTTCATAAGTTTATATTTTTAGCATTTTAGAGCCCTGAAAATTATAGATTGCTTGAAACTTTGTAATCTTTTAGTTCAAATAATCTTTTAATTGTTTTATATTAAATATTTTTTAATTTGAAACTTTTTGAAGGACTCTTAACTTCTACAAAATTTGCTATTCTTGAATGTCTAAAATTTTTTGTTGAATATATATATTTAGCATACTCTTGAGATTTCTTTAACTATTATGGACTTAATCTATTATTGAACAATTTCTTAGCTTGTATTTGGTATTTTTTTTATTATCAATCTTACCATAAAAGTCAAACAATTCTTAAAAATTTCTTCCATCATTTAGATTTTTTTTTTTATTTTTTTAGTTTTTTTATTTTCTTTCATTGATTTATGCTTGCTTTTAGCTAGCCCTTAAAACAAAAAAATTTGTTGATAGAATTAAATTGAAGTTTGTCTTTTTTATATGATTGCAAAAAGTATCTCACAATTAAAAAAGAAAAAAAATTTTGTATTATTGAAATCAAATAGAAAAAGGGATATCTTATTTTAAATTTAGATTTTTCTTGTAACAACAGTTTCTTGGTGTATATTCATTAAACAGCAAATCGAATGTATGATGTTTCAAGCTGATGCGTTCGGAATATCAATTTTAAAAATATTGGCAAAACCCATTTTTTTGTTTTTTAAATAGAACTATATCGCGACCCTTGATTTTTGCAATCACAGGCCAAGATTGATCACAGCCGCCAACATACAGACGGAATGCATACACGAGATATCGGATTTCAGTTAAATTCCGTTGTTGCTGGACCCACATCTCCCTAGAAAAGATACAGATATCTATACGACCTCCCGTACAGATCCAACGGACAGATTTCCCCTGATCACGAATTGACCGTAGATATCGCCGACCTCATATTTGGTTTTTTCTTCTATTTTGCTTGTTCATCTTGTATCTATAAACTGGCGCGTATTGATTTAGGTTATCAAATTGTTTTGGTTTCGCCGCCACCGTCTCGATTTTAATTCATAAGCGACGCTACCACCGTATTCTGGCCGCCATTGCAGTTTCCTTCGTCTTTCATTGTCGACGCTTTCTCTGAGGCCTGAATGAGAATAAACGAACCAGTGGAGGTGAGGGATGTGGGGGAGGAACCGAACCCTGAATTGGAGATGCTAGTGCCACCAGCGAACTTCGCAATGGTGGACCGGGGAATATACAGATCGGCTTTTCCTTCTCCGGAGAATTTCGAATTCCTTGAAAGCCTAGATCTCGGCTCTGTTATGTAAGGATCGAGTTTCCTCTATTCCTGTTTCAGAATTTTTTGAGCATTTTGATCTCTTTTGGTTTCGGGACTTTCTTTTCTAACAAAAACTGGAATGTGAATATGTGATGCAGTTACCTCTGTCCTGAGCCTTATCCAAATTCCAACTTCGAGTTCTTGGCTTCTAATAGGATTCGGCTTTTTCAGATTGGCGTAGAGGGAACCAAGGTAAAAGATTATGCTTAAGTTATTGCTCATTTTTTAACTCCAAATCGATATCAGTTAGTCTTCTTCTTCCCGCTTGCATTTTATCCTGATTATTATCAGATTATGTCATAGAATTTTCTCAATATTAGATCTTGGCTGTTTACACAATGAACAAGAATGAACAAGTTCATGTAGTATGGATGAATCCTCATATTTTTACATTGACTCCAAACAGATAACTTTTGTTGCAACTATTTTCTTCGTCACTATTCTTGTTGGTTTTGAGAGAGCTTTTGAAGTGTTATTTTAATTTATAAGTCTTTAAATTCTTTCTTTCAAGGTGGTCATTAGATTTTTAAGTATTATAATGTGACTTCTATAGGCAATCTATTTAGATTAACTTTTTTTTTGTATCTTAATGCCACATCTTAACTTGCATGTTAGGAAGCATATGAAAATGTTTTATCTTTTACTGACTATCTTTGTTGTCCCTTCATCTATGTGGAAACAATAGTATATCTATCTAAATGTATTATTTGTACATGTTGAAAAAAGAACAAAATTATTATTAAAGTATAAAACATTTTGAATCTCACCACTATTCATATTCCTAACAAAGTCTATTTGCTACTTCTTAGTTTTCTTCATATTTAGAATGAACTATAAAAAAAAAATTTATGTCATTGAAAGTATTTGTTATAATGTTATAACAAGTAGTTTGTGTAATAATAAATATATGAACTTAAGGTTTGTTGTTTAATCAAAACAAAATCATTTTTGTAACGTAAAATTTTTGAATTAACGAAATCATCAAAACCAATACAAAGTGAAAGACTAAATATCTCCACAAATTGCTAAGCTTGTTTTTTTGTTTATGGCATGTATGAGGTGTGGTCGGAGCGAGGTAATGAGGTTTTCAGGCAAGTTTTAAGTCATGTTACAATGAGAAATACCTTGTTAATAGTTTACAAGGATTTCTGTTCTTTTTTATTTTTGTTGGTAATTGACTTTTTGAAGTTTGAAACTTAAATTATATTAACATCAATCATTATGCAATACAGGCTTAAAACACTAAATCGTTTTTTGTTTTAGCCTACTTTACTCTTATGGTTTTTCAGGTTATACTTCTTGCGGATTATGTATTTGTTTAGCTTATAGAAATACTCAAATTTCAACACTCCATCTCTTTTTATTTGATCTAGTTTAAACAAACAAATGATCCATTTTTGTGGATTGGAGTATCTCAATCTTTCATTTTTTTTTAATTTCAGCATTTCAAGCCCTAATCATTACCTTCATTGGCAGGAAGCGAAACCGACTGAGCTCGAAGACACAGTCAGAACGGCACTCAATATACTACTTGGTCCGTCTATCAACCTTGTTTCATAGCACAAAATTGTTCAAATAGTGAATTAGCAAACTCACTGATTTTTTTATTTGCTGTTTCTCAGATGTGAGAAGTCATCCTGTGCTGATTCATTGTAAACGTGGAAAGGTATTTATTAAAGTTTATTCTACAGTTTCTCTTGTTGCCTGCTAACATTTTTCAATCCAAAACAACCGATCTTTCGATTTGTTTGGTTGCAGCACCGAACAGGATGCGTGGTTGCCTGCTTCAGGAAGCTTCAGAACTGGTGCATCTCCTCTGTTCTGGAGGAGTATCAAAAGTTTGCAGCCCCCAAGGTTCGACAATCCGATATGTTGTTCATCAGCAACTTCGACGTATCGGTCATGAGCACATACATTCTTGCCGCCATCTACCGTTATCATTGCTGCAGCTCCAGATCTTGGCGCTTGAAATACTCATCATGACCTCGAATCAATTTGGTCACTTCGAAACCAATTCTTGCTTTTGTAAATTTGCTCGAGTAGCTTTAGAGATGGTTTCTGGGTTAGCATGAAAACTGCTGACTCAAACGGATTTATTCTGCCCAATCGGCAATCCTTTTATTTTTGTAGATATGTTAGGAATTAACAGAGTATGTATAAATTCAATTTGTTAGCTCTAGATGGTTGCAAACCATGTCTCGAATTCATGTTTTCCCACGTTTATAAGTCTCATCTCTTTAAATAAACTTTTAAGTTACAGCTGGAGTAGGCAATATGTTATCTTCTTCGATTCTTATTATAGATATTTAATATTGCATGGCTATAACAACTTTGTTGTCTTTCTCATGGACACTTGGGTGTGCCTCTTTTGGTCTGCCAGTTGTTGTAGCAGGGACATTCCTCCTTATGGCCGAAAGTGCCGGAGGGAACGCAGAGGCATTTAGCGCAGCACAAGTTGCAGTAGAAGAGGCAAGGCTTCTTGTGCGACGTCGCCGAGCACCTGTAATTGCATGCGTCTCCACACTCTGCATGCCACACGAACACTAAGTTAATACCTCCATATCATTGAATGTATTTGAATGAAAATAATACTATATAATACTTAACGTTCTGGACGAAGGGACCCTTCACCACCCATCTGTAATCAGGAGAGTTAAGGGAGCGAATGGTTTTATGTAAACTGTTCATCTGTACTTGATAATATATGCAAGGTCACGGCTTACTGGTTGAGCGGGAAGGAGAGAAAGCACAGCAGATGACTCCAAGAATAGAAACGAGGCCAGGAAGAAGATCACCACAGATGAGAACCAACGAGCCATTCTTTCCCTCTCTTTTCTGTCTCTCTCACTCTGTAATTTCTTTTTAAATGCATCAATGTCTATTGTTTATGGTGAAAGTTAAAGGCATATACAATTCGTTGAACCAAATTATTTGATGCCCATGTTAAATTTACTGTATGTCAGGAGAATGAATGATGGATTCGAAAAGATTTGGTGCACAGTAATGTATTCGCTTGATATGCAAGAACTTCCCTGCTGTGATATACTTTATTATGTTCTAAAAAATATTAATTTGGGTTTTAAGAGATATGCCAACTAAAACAATACAGATTTAGATAGCAATGAAATATTGACGATTCGAACCCACAAGAAGTGAGACATGTTAAAAGATTGAATCAATAAGTCACTCCTGAGCAAAGAATGATGTTGTACATACTAAGAACTTCGTTCCTATCTCAAAGTTCAATACATAAATGAGCTTAAAATAGACCATATTATATTCTCAAACCAACAGCTCCAACAAAATTGTGATGGCTTTGACTGAAGTTAGATTTGCTCTCTACATTGCAAATCAAATAATTAGAAGCAACAGAAAGCTGGAAGCAGATAGAATTAAGCGAATGCGAAGGGATGTCGCGATCGAGTTGTAGGTGTTGGGCAATGGTGTACCAAAGCCAGGGGTAAGTCCACTGTCGCTGCTGCTGTTGGTTTCACCGGTTTCGCCAAAACCCGAGCCTGTGGGAGTATTAGTCACAGGCGTTGTTGCTGGAGTGTTATTGTTAGGAGATGTAGAGATTCCTGCAGTGCTACAGCAAGAAAAAACTACAACATTCATCAAATTTTTTGGATTTAATAATAACATGTAAAATCGCATACATATTAATAACACATGCTAAGCCAACATAAAACTCAATGGACTAATAACAACATGACGTGCGACAATAAAGAATAAATAAATATGATAAACAATAAGTGTAGAAATGTGCAAAACATTAAATAATTTTGTTTTATAGTTTTTTTACATGGTTTAGAGACCATCTAATTATATACTTGCTTCCTTATCTAGACTATAACATATCAATTTACACTTAACAACACTAGTATCACATAGACAATGTCATACCTCTTCATAGCAACATTTTCGTTCTAAATCACATGCATATCTTGGCATCTTCGCCACTCAAGGCTTATAACATATCTTCTCATAACATCTTCATAACCTTAGGTTTATAGCATTCCTTTTCACAAGATCACCACACTTGAACTCATCTCATCTTATTGACATTATCTTTACTCAAGGTTCATTTTATCAATCATGAAACTACCATCGCTCGAGGGTATAACTCATCTTGTCGTGGCATCATTACCACCCAAGGCTTTCATCATATCTCATCGTAAAATCACCACCACCCAAAACTCATATTACACATTGTGACATCACTATCACTTGAGGTTATATCACCTTATTCCACACATAATATTATTATTATTCATGTACTCTAAATTCACCAAAAGAACACATTCATGTAATTTAATAAATAACATATGCAAACATAAAATATATAAAAGTGCCCAACACATACTATTCAACATTTCATTAAGCTATATGCAATAAATAAATTAATCATATGACAACTTTATTGTCGTAGATTAAATTACTTTATTTTTTTCATGCTCTACTATGTTTATCGCACTATTGGAGTTTAACAAGACCTAAAAAGCTCTCTTAATTTAATGATTACATGTTAATGCCATCGAAGCATCTAAGCATCCATCAGATCAATCCGATGTTCACAACCCTTAATTCAATGGCTTTGTCAGATCATTTAATCTTCCCTATTGGACAGCTATTGAACCACCCGATGAACATCCACAGAATTATTCTTCTTCTCCAATGTTTCATAGAACCATCCAATCTCACCATCAAATCGACATTTGGGTGGTTACACATCACAAGAACATCTAATAGTTTCACTTCCTTAAGCTCACTAATATGTATAAAGGCCAAGATATACTTCACCCATTATGCAATATGATGTATTATGATATGCTAAAACTTATTTTAGCTCATAAACAATTGAGATGACCTAAGTTTAAGCAATATATCCGTACAATGGCATATTCAAAGATGTTATAAGTTTAGAATCGAAAATCTTAAGATCATCCGACAAGTAATATTTTTCCTAGAAGCCAAAGAATTATATTGAATTTTAACATAAGAGATCTTAATCTTAACTTAAAAGAAAAGTGATTTTAAAAATTAAACACGCAAGTGGAGTTTTTAAAAATTAAACAAAAAATCACACGACTACTTGCACAAACTAAAAAATTGGATATGACAATTAAATTTTCCGAAATATGAAATAGAGCGGCTAAACACTTTCTTGGTGATTTGATATTCTTTTTGGATGTTGGATAATGGGTCAAGGTCTCTCCTTTTAAGCCTCTAGCTCGCCTTCCCATGACACCTCCAGAATCAAATTGTTACATTATTTGCACATAACACACTTGTATCAAACAAGCTCGACGACAACATTTTGTTATTTCATTCAAAAATATTCATCTAGTACAACATGGTGTGCATCCTTATTTATATAAATCTCAAAGATACAACAATAATTGCTTTTTTTTTAACTAAGGAATACAAAAAAAATATATTTTTGAAATCCAAAGAACATTTCAAATTTTCAAAAATTATCACAAATTACAAAAATAAATATTTTGAACTTTTTCAAAAAAACTAAAAAAAAGAATTGAAAAACTGCAAAATTAATTGAAGCAATTTTCAAACAGGCTATGCATTTTGTGTGGCAATAACGACAAGCAACAAAGCAACGGACGGCTTCATCAGTGTGGCATGAGCAGAGAGGCGCATGACGCTTCGCGTCCAGCTTTCGGGTCGACGTGGGTTGAAGTGAATTAGTGCGGTTGACAAACTGTAACAGAAGCAACCTTAAAACACAATTTTAAGCCTTTTTAAAGTAATTTTTAACCAAATTTTGTACCAACGAATTATGGGTGGCTAAAAGAATAACCTATCCTAAATAAAAATTTGAAAAATATCCGAATAATTGCAAATGGTTCTTCAAACAATTTAAACTAAATTATATGTGCAAATATCTTAACGAACTTATGAAAACAAACTGAAATATACAATAAATAATGAACAACTATAATTGACCCTCACAACGACAACGATAACAGAAACTAATGAAAAGTAGAGAGACTAATTAGACACGACCTCGAATCCAAATAAGACTAGTAAGCCTCCAGATAAAACCTCTACGTGATGTACTTGATACTACTGCATCACAAATGCCTTCACTTTAAAAGTAGATATTAACGATAACTTATGTATCTCACCAATATAGATAATGTTAGTGTAATTAGCTACACGTATTTTTGCTCCTCCCAAAAGTCAATTACAAACATATGGGTTGTTAACCAATTGACACCCAAAATAACATCGAATTCTTTTAAAAGAATTATAACCAATTGGGACTTCAAATTATTCATATTGATTTTTATATCTACATTAATAAATTTATGTAACCTCATATTATCACTTGTAAATAAAGTAACTACCACGGTGTATATTTAAAATCCAACATTCAGTTTACAACTTATCAACTATATCCACAAAGACAAAATAAATGTGACACACTACAACCAAATAATACAATAACAAAAAACCTATATGATAATAATATACCTATTATAATGTTAGGACATGCAGATGCCTCCCTCTAAATAATAACATAAATATGTGGCTACATCATCTACAATTGAGGTGTAACAGTATAACGTCTGCTCTAAGTCGCTGACATAGCATAGCTAGAACCCATCGAAAAGATCTATTAGGTATCTGCAGGATACCACTCAACTACTATAGATCCTCCATCCTTCATCAAGTAAAGTGTTGAAATGTAAACAATTTTATGGCATTTAAAACATTTGGTTAACCCTTATATGTGACATACAACCTGAAGTTCCTTTCTTATATGTTCTACAACTTATTTTTTCTTCCACTATTGACCCAACTAACTGTGACACCCAAAACTAAAGAAAACAGAGAATGAATACTAGGTGATTACCTGGAGAAGAATCACAGAACAAGTAGCAGCTCATGGTAGACTTTTAGGTAGAAAGATACTAAGATAAATTATCTTATATTGGCTACTGAGAAAATGAAACTAATGGTTATATGAGATATAATGGTCTTAAAATGTCGAGGGCTTTTTTGAGAAAGACAAAACCTACTTGAATGGAGACTGAGCGACCCAAGGTAATAATATATTGACATAATAAGACTATAATGTCACACCAATGGAGCAAGCTCCTAGGATCTAGTACTTTTAGTCATCTACCACTTATAGTTGTATCCTCTTTGTTGTAATGTAAACTCCTTTTTTTAGCCTCCATGTGTGCTTCCATTATCCCTTGGTTGCGTTATATGCGCCAAGATACTTCTACGAACTCTTTTAAATTTGAGAAGTTTAACAAAACATCATATATCTGAAAAAGTTTTGCATACATATCTACATAAAACTGAACCCAATGGTCCCTAGGTCAAATTTCACTAATAAACACCACGCCAAACAAATAAAAAAGATGCCATTTTAGAAATTCCACTGCCCAGATCATATTTCACTTCTATTTCCAGCCTCCAAGCAACCCACAATCAATGGCTCTCCATAAGAAATAACCAAAACATTATAACAAGGTTTGCCATTCTTATTTTGAACCCTATTAAGAATCATTATTATTTGAAGAAGTTTTAAAATAAAAAATACAAAGAAATATATAATATTTTAAAATTTTCATAAAAGTGAGAGACTCACCTTGAAGAAGACGGATATGTACATGATCCATAGCCTACAAAACAGGGGAAGAAAGATTATTCTTAATCTATAGCGTCTTGCAATAGTGGAAAAGAACTTCCGTATAACCATAAATAAGGACTAATTCAACTCAAAACTGTTTCCGTTAACTTTTAATTATTTGAATAGGCATATTTCTTACCTGAAGTGATAAAATAGCAGCCTGATTAAAAACAAGTACGAAACTTTACTCATGAATAGAAACGCATACCCATAAACAAACGTAAAAAGTTTCAAAACAAGCCTGAAACACTGAAACGCCATAAAAAAATTCTCCACAAAGACGTGAAGAATAAGAAACTTTGTTTTGAAAAAGAAGGAGTGCTAAAACCGACTCTGTAGCTTGAAAGTGGCAAGTAAAACGACGAAAGCCGGATCCAGCTCCTCTAGATTCGTGCCAAATTGGACGCTCAGGATCAGATCATCAAGAACAAGGTGAGCGATAAACAAAGGAAAACAGAGCAGGAAAATAAGCGATGCGAGAAACAGAAAAGCACGCACTTGGGTCGGTGATGGTGACAGTGGCGGTTCCGGCGAAGTCGCAGGCGCCGGGGGCGCCGCCGGAGCGCTGGAAATAGCTGTTGAAAGCGTAGGAAGCGTGCGCTTGGAGCGTGTTCGGGAGGTAACAGAGGCCATTCGCTTGTATAGGGAGGCAGTCCGCCTTGCCGGGTCCGCACGCGTAGTCGATCGCCGTCTGCAGGGCCGTCGCGCTCGCCCAGCTCCTCGCGATGCACCATTGCGTGCTGTCCACCGCCACCGCCACCGCCACCGCCACCGCCATGGCGGCCACCATCAACGTAGCCGCCACAGCCGCCGCCAACGGCGGCATGGACGAAGAACCCATCCTGCGGAGCTAGCGAGCGAGTGAAAGAGCACAGCCAGATGGAAAAACGCTGAGCTCGGAGTCCGGAGAATATGAGCTTTTGTTCCTGATGTCCCTCCACTTTTTCTTTCTTTAGCTCCTTTTTTTATCATGTTTTCTTTTTCTTTTGAGTTGGATCGAATTAACACAATATAACTATTTCATTAAAATATAACAATAATAAGAGAAGATGTTTAATCAACATAACCATTGCCATTTTCTATAAAGACAACTAAAACATTTGAAGCCAATGTTAAATGTTACATTAATAACATTTTGTTAACTTTATTGATGGAATACTACATAACTCCAAGATATGCATTACTACAACATCGAGGACAACAAGCTAATGAAAATAACCCACAAAAAAAAAACGTCGTCCATGATTACAGAAACCTTCTTCTACGAGCAGTTACAGAATCAGTTTCCTACGGCAGTGGGCAGTTCTGTGGGCAGTTCTATATGAACTATACCTCTCGAAGCCCATGGGCAGAAGGCAACCTCATCAATTGGCCAAGCATGGCGCTGCAAGCAAAAGCTTGGGAGTTAGATCACAAAGAACAGCTCGTAAAGCAAGCTTACATCTCAAAGATTCACCTCTTCACATAGTAGTAGCAGAAATCAGCCAAGATCAATGTTTGAACCACTTCAGCAAGGAGAACAGCAGGCGTCCAGAAGACGGCTGATGATGAACCAGAGATGAATGATCCACCAGCATCAATAACCTGAAACAAGTTTGTGAAAAACAAGGTTAATTAGCCTTTCATTAGTTACAAATAGATTGCAGTCGCTAAACAAATCATCAAGAAGGTTCATCCAACATTGAGTTTAGGAAAAGAAAAAGGATGAGGAAGACGCTTAAAAATACAAACTCAATCTCTTGCATTCCAATCAAAGATGAGACATAAATGAGAAATAACATATTCAAGGTGAAACGATACCAAACACTGCTAAGAAATGAAGGAATCGCTGGAATAAACAAGGATATGATGTACCTTAATTATCCAATGTGCACAACTTAAGAATCTGGCAATGCCCAGTGCAAAGACATAATGGGCTGTAAATGGTTCCACCATCTGCAATATCATAACTTCCACATTGATATGAGCTTCCAAATTGAGACAACAGATAAATGAGAGTAAATAGATCAGGAACCTTGGCATTTTGCATTAATCGGAGTTGAGGAAGCACGGAAAGAGATTCCAAGTAGACTGCAAAGGCCCAGAGGAATCGGCAATAGTGCCTGTACAGGAAAGGATGGACAAAAATAGCTAGCACAACAGAAGGAATTAACTGCAAGAAAACCCAGAACAAATTTGAGTCAACACCAAGTAAAAGAATAGCTGAATAATTGTAAAAGCAACTAAGCCTTTGAGGAAACAAGGAGAAAGCATTTCAAATAGAAATCCCTGATCCCTTTATGTTTCATGATTTCTTTTTTTATTGATGCATTAGTCGGGAGTGAAAGTCCCTGGCAAATTATGTGATTTAGGAGGAGCTTTCATGTGCAAGACTCAAAGCATGGATCATCTTCCTGTCAATTACAATTAAGACTAGCATTTCCAATTAAATCATGTTTCAATTCTAGGTTCAGCATAAACTAGTTAATATGAATCATGTGAAGCAAATTCCAACAAAGAATAAGCAGAGGTGAAGAACAGTACAGCTTAATGCTGAATAAACATCACGGCTAGGCAAAGCGCAGAGTCCTTCTAAGCACAACAGTGGAATATTTACAATAAATAGTGCAGGAAAGAAAAAGCAGACAAAAAGAAGAGTACTGTAGAAACATTTCGGATTACCAAATAGTATCTAGGCATACTGTCCAGTTCCTTGGTGTAGCTAGAATTTAATTTGAACCTCATCTCATATATGACCCAAAGCGTAGATAGAAATGTTAGCAGATCAAGAACAGTGTGGATATCCTTCTCTATAATGACACTGCAATACAGACGCGAAGCTAAGAATATTGCCGTGAGCTCTTGAAACTTCAAAGAAAGACCTGCACATGATAAAAAATAAAGAAACTGAAACTGAGAGCACACGAGAAGAGTTCATATCAAAGTAAAACATAAACTATTCAATACCACGGCAATTTATGTATGATCAGGGAAGATATGGGCATATACTTCAATAGATGTAACCTGAGGTCAAGTGGTGAAGACAGAACAAGTTCACTTGTCATCAAAAGAACATGTTGAATATCGGAGATAGGCAACAGAAAGGAAGGAGCAGAAGGGATGAGAAACAAATTGAGGGAAAAAAACTAGTTGAGGAACAAGATTAACGTAATGGCTTGATAGTCATTGCATGTCATGCAACGTACAAGTATACAAATCTGTATTTTGAAAAGCAGATGCAGCCAAGTCTTTTAGATGCTAAGCACGCACTGGGCAGCAGAAACTTCTTATCTTTGATCAAAAAACACATTAAATTAAATAAACAGAGGACCACACTTACTTTGATGAAAATTTTCTTTGCTAGGAAAATCATATAAATGTATAAATTTTCTCCGAAGCTAAAACTAAGCTCCAAAAACCAAAAAGTAACCCTACAAGAGGAATACCAAGAAAAAAAAACTCAAGAACATAAAGAACACTTAAGATCGAACAAGAAAAAATAAAGAAATGTATTTAAACAAGTTCATTCTCCATTCCTTATTCTTTCTTTTTTACGTTTTTGTTTCTCTCTCACTCTATCTCACCCTCTCTTTGTTTTTCCCTATTCCTAACTCGAGTTCTCTTGGGCACAAAGTTAGTTATTGTATGCACAAGACATTTTGACCACTTAAATCACCTGTTTTGGACAATGGCTACCGTGCTTGAACACATTCGCGAACAACTGATGAATAGCCATCGTGAAGCCACCCACCCATATGCTAGCCGAAATTTTAACTAAGAGCTGAATTCACAATAAAACAGAACGAAAACAAAAGCTGAAACTCTCTTTTCAATTGTGAGCACTGTCTAATATTTCCGAAAGATTTTACCCCAAACATTAGTACGGGACATTAAATGGTAGAATATACAAGAGATGGTAACAAAAAACCATACTGTAAAAAAATAAGTTAACAGTGTTTCCCTCGCCATAGTTTTTCCAATAGAAGTTGACTAACATACAATATCATAATTTTCCACAATATCATACTCGAATGTAAGTCATGTATATACGTCATCGATTCATTGGAAAGATAACAGTTAAACAGAAAAAATTGCTGAACCCCTTTCTATGACGAATCCAAATCCAAAAATATCCAAAACTTGACAAATCGAAATCCAAGAACATGAAAATTAAGAATCGAGGCATAAGAACCTCATGCAAAAACAAGAGCAGCAGACAATCCAAGAAATTTCTAAAAAAAAAAAGGGAAAATAAAAAGGGGGAAGAAGTTGAATGGTCGGTCACCTGAGCATGTTCTCTGGCGGATTAGCTTGTATAGGAGGACCATGATGCCAGCGGCATGGACAGCCTCCGAGGCCACAAAGAAGTGGTTGTGGTCGTGCACGAGAGCCCACATAGCTGCCAGGGTAAGAAGAGAGGCAAAAGCCCCAAGAGCCATCTTCGCCTTCATCGACTGGCCACGGACCCAGCCGTAGACCGCCCCAACCGGCCCCCTACCTCCCCTTCGAACACCCATCGATCACCTTTTTCCCCGATAGCCGACCGCTTCGCCGGTAACGGTAATCGGAAAGACGCTGCACAGAGCAGCACAGCAACACAGACGAAGGTGTTTCAAGAACGGGGCACAGCACATTTCATATCGATATTTAATTATATATATTAAATAAATATATTTATTTAATTAACTATAAATTGATTACCAATTAATATTATTTTACAACTGCGCAATTTTCCCGCTGCTCGACATATTTCGTGCCCACATTTATACGCATTGCTTTTATTACTCCCATTTTCAATATATAATAATAATATTTCAAGAAAATATGATATTAGTTATTCCCATTGTTAATGTTAAAATGTCTTTTTTATTTAAGCATTAACGATGTTTTAATCTTATAAATTTGTGATACATTTGCCAATAGCATATGAGTTTAAAAAAATAAAAAAAATGTGATTTTGAAAAAATATATATAAAATAAAATAATATTTGATAAACTAAAGAGGTTTAAAAAACATTTTAAAATAGAGCTTGAAAAGCCAATATAAATACAATATCAAGTATGCAACTAAGTCTTGTTTGAAATTAAGTTAACTCATTTAGAGTTAGTATAAAAAACTAAAATGGTCAACTGAATAACATCTGATGATGCTAATAACAAGTGACAATGATTAGATGATAATGAATGACAATAGTAACCAATAATGTTGATCTACAACAGTAACAAACAATAATTGTTGATAACTAATGAATAATGATGATTGACATGATAGATGTAACATTGATTTGTAAAATAGTAATAATAATACTACCAATTATGGATTGTGTGATGGCTTTGTGATGATGATTGCGATACAAATTAATAAAATGTCCTACTTGTGATAATTATCAAGAGTTGTATTTTTCAAAAATATTTTATATCTTACTAATTATCCAATGATAAAAATTTTGATATTAAAATTATGTTATTTGACGATAAAATAGTATTACTTTTTATTAATAATAGATTTTTATTTATTTATTTATATCATTCTCTTATTTGGTATGCATAAAAATTTTCTTTTATTTATTTATGTTCTCTTTTATTATTAAGTCAACATCTTTAAAATCGATAAATTTTAATTAAAAACATAATAAAAAGGATAGTATAAAAATGTAAGAGAAATATTAAGAAAGAGACACATAAGACAAAATTCAAGACTCTATAATATAGAATAAATGAACTAAAAAATAATTGACAATAAATTAGAATAAATATGAGACAATATTAAATGTCTTAAAGTCCAATAGTTACTATAGCATTTGAATAAGATTGGATTAAAATATGAGATGATGTTGGGTCATTGATGGCTCTACCCAACTCAATAAGAAGACATGCTAAAGTTTTCTTAGAAGTATTTCAAACACATTTGGGTGAGGAGCACCTGTTCGGAATGGTCATAGTTGTTTAGGGAGATAGCACGGAAGAGGAACCAAAGCATAATGGAACTTCAGTAAAGTAGATACGGACACGCAAAAGAATCGTGTCAAACGAGTCGTTAAGGGTCAGTTATTACACAATTAGCCACCTGCATATTGCTGAAACCCTCAGCCCACAAATCACTATTAAACAAACATAATATTAATTAATTCCGTTATACTGCAACGTAAGTAAGTCTATATAATTATTTTTTATTCATATTTTAGTCGTATCTATTCGTTAATTGCCGTTTTCTCTCGTGCCTTAATGGCAAAATAAATGCTAATTATTTTTGTTAAGTAACGCCTTCTGCATATTAAAGACAATTAAATTAACTTTCGTGGCGGGTTAATATCGCCTAACAGAGATGAGGTTGAACTAAAACAGTCACGGTGGTTGGTTGTTGGTCATACTAAAGATATGAGCAACATCTAACTGTCACCTAACAGAAATGATTGCCCAAATTTTTTTTAATTTGAAAGATCGATTAAATTTCTATAATTTTTTTACTAGTGCACAAATCTTAAAGAAGAAAAGGTACGTGGACTAAAGTGCCCACTTTCGCAAAAAATAATATCTTACCATCAAACTATTAATTTTCCATGTTCATTTTTATTTTTATTTTTACTAAAAAAAAAATTGATGATGTTGACTGTTGTAGCTCTGTTTATGATAAAATAAGTTTTAAATTATATTTAGTTTAGTTTTTAACATTTTTTAAGATATATTTTAAAAAGTTTAAAAACTGCTTCTAATATTAACTCTAAATAAAATAAAAATGAACTACGTAATTTTGTATTGGTTTGACCTAAAAAAAATTTAATATTAAAAACTTGATTTTTTTTAAAAAATGGAACAAAATAATACATGAAATTGATGTCATCATTTGCCTTGCTTGTTACAAGAACTTGGTTTGCTAAATAATCAAACTTTATCTTGCTAAGAATTCAATTCAAATTCATTTGTATTAGTTTATTCAAAAAACTAAATTATTGAAAAAAAAAACAACAGTAAACAAACTTTTCCTTGTGAACAAAGAATTTTGATTTTTGAATAATTTTATTTAAAATTTAAAAGATTGAATTATATAAAACCAAAGGCGTCTAATCCGATACTAACAAGTGTGCAAAACCATCGAGCTATACCACATTTTATGAAAAGTGTTCTAAAAATAATAAAATTGAGATCAAAGCCTAATTAAGAAAATTGGTGCAATTTCATATCAATTTAAATAAAAAATAGTGTAAAAAAGCTTAGAATCAAAGCTTTGGTCAAAACTCTCATCGATGTATATAATTACGATATTGGTATAACCTATGCAAAATTTATGAGATCAAGCCTAAACATCAAAAAGAATGAGAAGAGAAATTTAATAAGTTTTTTTAAAAAGTCTATGAAAATAATTTAGTTTATATTTGAGTTTTTTTTTAAGAAAACATGAATTATTTAAATTTTATAAGAACTTATTTGTGATGTTAAAAAATACTAGAAATTTATAAAAAAATATTAAATTAGCTCAACAAAACGAAGATTTACAACTTATTGAGCCAAACTTATTAAAATTTTCTCCCAAAAAAAAAAAAGAAGAGACAATGATAGAACTAAAAGCCTAAGTGTTTGTAAACATTTTATTTAATGATGATTTTTAAGAATTTTAAGTCTAGAAATTTAGTAAAAAGGCATGATCATTAAAACAAATTGAAACTTATGAAAAAAGGTCATCAAGGAGAATAAAATCAATTTTTTTTATGAATATTAAATACTTAAATTATTTGAAAAATATAAGAAAATATTAAGGTTTCTTAAGTTTATAAATAAAAAGATTTAATTATTTTTAAATTTGTTTAATTCCTATTCCTAATTTTGCTAACCATAACCTAACACGTATAATGGATAGAGAAAATCAAATAGTTAACAACCTAGATCGATGACTAATCATGAGATTTTGAGAGACAGGTAGGGGATGAATTGTCTTTTGAATAGATATGATTATTTGGAAGAGGATGAGAACTTGGGAATGCAGAGAGACGTCGATCAAATATAAGTGGGATTATGACCATGACTTTGAGTGATTTTTAAGAAAAATTTGAAAGAAGAATTCATAGTTAAGGTTTTAAAAAAAGTGAGAAAAGTTAATTCCTAATAGATTTATACAACATACCCTTTCATCTTTGACTTTATCCAATATTGGATGCCACTGAATATCTTTTTTTATATATTTCTTTATATATATTTTAAAAATTAAACAAAAAATTTACTATAAAACACCTATAAACTAGATATCATTTCTTCATTGCATTCTCTATTGTGATGCCTTTATTTGACATGTAATATTTTATAAAATAAGTAATTATTTGATAATGACATTCATGATCTATGTTAATAAAAATCTAAATTAATAAAATATATATTATATTTCTTATTCTTTAGATTTATTTAAACATAATTTTATTTTTAAGAAATTATATTAAATTTTTTAATCCATTTTTATTTTTGTTGGAACCTAAATATTGTATTCCAAATAACCTAAAACATCTTTTGATAATATTTCTGGAGACGTGTTCATTTGGGCAATAGTCATATTTCGAAGAAATATTATTTCAAATAACAAAACACTTACTTCAAATACATGTTATTTTGGATATTATATTCATTTTTGCAATCAATTGTTGATGTTATTTATATTACATAATTTTATCATATCATTTTAAATTCAACTTTGTTAATCATTTCTTCTTTTTTAAATGCATATGACATTATATGTACTTAAGATATAACTATTTAAAACACATGACTTGACATACATAATAATATTTTATTATAATAAATAAAAACAAATATTTCTCATTTTTTTCCATATATTATTAAAAAAATACAATACCATCATGTTTAAACAAAATCATATATTAAATCATCATAACAACATATTACTACAAATCACATAAAATAAATATCTTTCAATCGACATTTTACATATCATTTGATTAATTGTCAATATTTCTAAGACAATACTTGTTCGATAAAAATATATTAAGTAATTGTGTGTATTAACCCAACTAATAAATTTAAAATTAATACTAAAAATTTATTAAACTTTATTTTTAACAAACTATTTTATTTAGATTTCCAATTTAGTAATAAAATTAGTTTTTTCAATATTTTTATAATTTGTTTTAAACCATATTTTCAAATAAAAATCTATTTGCAAACATAACACTAAAAACTTCGACAACTTTGTTAGATATTAATCTAACCAAACCCTTGTTTGCACTCTTTATCTTACAATTAAAATGAAACTCTTCAAATTTTAATTTTTTTTTTTAAATTTATTTTAATATCATATACAATCTAATCACTATAACAGTAACAAAATTGGTATTGTACTAGCTTTATAAAACTAACCAAATTTATCGAACATATTCATTTAAAGTATTTTACCACTTTATTTAATTTTGTTTATTTTCAAGATTAACAAAACTGAGGATTTAATTGCCAATGAACTCCATTAATAATAGAAAAATATTTATAGTATATATATTTTTAGAAATACCCGTTATGAATAAAAAAATAAAGCCAATCCAACCATGAAAGACCAAGCGGCTCACATTGTCTCGCATGCAAGCTTTATGAGAGTTAGAGTCTATACCATATTTAAAGTTTTGAATATGACAATTTGAAGATGTAAAATTTAATTTTTTAACCTAGGAAAACAATTAAATAGACTTTTGATAAAAAAAAAAAAAAAGAAACTTTTGATAGGATGAAATTTAGATGGTCTAATCATAAATAGGATTTATTTATTTAAGAAAAATTTTAAAAATATGAAATAAATAAATAAATAAAATGCTGATTATATTTTATCTCCGCCGGCCGTAGAAGAAGATGTGGTATAAACTTTAAGGGTAGTTGTGCTATGTGGGTAAAAGCGGAGGATCCTCCCTTTAAAATTACAAGAAATTAAAGATTTTATGTTTTAAAAATATCTAAATAAATCTCAACAATTTTTTAATAATAATAATTATATTTTTGTTGTAGTCATCACTATTGATGTCATTATAAATATATTTTTTTATCCCAATTCATAGCATCTCATTCATACGTTATTTCAAACCTGTTCAAACTTTCTTTTTTTTTTTTTTTTATCAAAAGTTTATTTACATTCACAATTTATTTTTTTAAGTTTTTTATTATAATTTGTTTTAGACTATGTTTTAAAATAAACATTTATTTGCAAACAAAACATTAAAAATTTATTGAACTAGTTGATTTAAAGTTTTTTTATTAACCGCTTTATTCGATTTTTTTTGTTCCACGTTAGCACTATGAATAATAGAGAAAACTAATTATAAAATATATTTATAAATATATATTTTTATTAATAAGGAATTATAAAATAGGAGAAGTTCGATATATTTTTTTTTAACTATTTTTAAAAGAGTTAAAACAAAACTAACAGCAAAAGACTCATCAGCTTCGCATGTTCTCGTCTGCAGGCTTGTCTTCTCTCCACTCGTTTCACCTTCCCCTGCCCATAAATAATGCATTTCTTTGGGCAAGCTCATCGCCATTACGCCTCTTCGACGTCCAATTCGAGTACTAGCTTTTTCGTTGTCCTGCTCCAGGATGCCGATAAACCACAACATCAAGCCCGCAGCCGACGGCGATCTCCACATTGTCATGTTCCCATTCGTCGCCTTCGGCCACATCAGCCCTTTCCTCCAACTCTCCCGCAAGCTTACATCTGCCAGAATGCTGGTCACCTTCCTTACCACCCCCGCGAGCCTTCCCCGCATCTCCTCACTGCTTCCATTCTGCCCATTCATTCGTGTACTTCCCATTGCTCTTCCTTCGGTTCCAGGTCTCCCGCCGGGCGCCGAGACTACCTCCGACCTCCCTTTAGCAACCGCCGAGCTGCTCAAGATCTCCGTTGACAGGATGCAACCCCAGATTGCCTCCCTCCTTACAGATCTCCGCCCTCACCTCATCTTTTTCGACTTCGCCCATCCCTGGCTTCCCTCCATCGCCCACCCTCTCGGCATCAAAACCCTTTTTTTCTCCGTCTTCTCGGCCGCCTCTACCGCTTACCTCACCGTCCCGTCCCGTTTCCGCACCTCCGCCGTCACTGACATCGTTCTCCCTCCCGCCGGCTTCCCTTCCTCCACCTCTCTCTCTACCGGTGTTCCCCACTACCAAGCCGCCGACTTTTCCTACGTATTCAAGGCACCGGACTGCTTATCCACCTCCGTATACGACCGCGTCCTCGCCGGCCTCACCGGCTGTTCGGCAATCGTTGCCAAGTCCTGTTTAGAGATGGAGGGCCCATACATCCGCTACATCGAAACCCAGATCAGAAAACCGATACTCCTGGCCGGTCCATTAGTGCCGGAGCCCCCTTCCGGCGAACTCGCACCCGAATGGACCGAATTTCTCGACCTGTTCGGGGACGACTCGGTCGTGTTCTGCTCCTTTGGGAGCGAGACCTTTCTCAGGGAGGAAGGGGTGAGAGAACTCCTCCTCGGGCTGGAGATGACAGAGAAACCGTTCTTGGCCGTGGTGAACGGTCCCTTCGGCGAAGCAACTGCTGCCGGCGAGGGCTTCGTCGAAAGAGTGAAGGGAAGGGGGGAGGTGAGGCAGGGTTGGGTGCCACAGCAGCTGATACTAAGTCACAGGAGCGTGGGTTGCTTCTTGTCCCACGCGGGGCTGAGCTCGCTGGTGGAAGGAGTGGTGGCGGGTTGCAAGTTGGTGATGATGCCTCAAAAAGGGGATCAGTTCGTGAACGCGAGGCTGTTCGCGAGTGATCTGGGAATCGGGGTGGAGGTGGAGAGGGAAGAGAAAGACGGCGGCTTTGGGAGGAATGCGGTAAGGGATGCGGTGATGATTGCCATGGCAGGTGAGGATCAGATGGATGGAGAGGGAAGGGAGAGGTTGGATAAGTGGAGGGGGTTCTTCATGGATGGGAAGATTCAAGGGAGGTTTACAGAGGAGTTTGTGGCTAAATTGAGGGAGTTGGCTCGTTCTTAACAATGCAATTAAGAAATAAGAGTTCTTTAATTTGAACGGAGGAAATTGGAGCAAATGAGAATCTTGTACTTGTAATTGTAACCTGTGATATATATATATATATATATATATATATATATATATATATATATATATATATATATATATATATATATATATATATATATATAATAAAAATGTAAATAAAAAAACAAACTTAATATCTTTAATCAAATGCTTAGATCACTTCTACTTTTCAATCATGGGAATCTATTCCTCAAGAAGACTTCCCCTTTTAAAACCTTTGGAGCCAATGTCTTCATCATTACATATTCTACTTGGAAAATTATAATCATGGTCTAACCAATGTATTTTCATTTGAGCTTATTGGCTACTTGTCCTTACATTTGCCAGTAGTTTTTCATACAAGTTGATCTCAATGTACAACATTTAATAGTTGAGTTTTGCAATCATACATGTAACTTACATAAATACAATCTTTATAGCATATGATCATAGAAATACAACTTGAACGTATGAACATATTAAGTCTGCATCTGTGTTTAGCTAACTCATTGTAGCTCTAACTCTCAACATTTTTGGTGCATTTTGGTTGAAAAAACACATAAAATTTGCTTAAATAGCTTATAAAAATGTCTTTTTCTAAAAAAAAAAGAGTTGGAATGTCCAATAAATGTTTTGACTTGAATTGTCAACCATAAGATACAAAATGCAAAATGTATCAGGCACCAAATGTCCAGTAAACGTTATGTTTGGTTGCATATTGAAATTTAAGAGAGCTGTTATTAATTTATTCTAAAATAAAATCTCCTTTAAAAAGCTCATTTACACTAAAATAGACATCCTGTCACCGAAACTGCAGCAACGTACCAATATGACATCAAAAGTTTCCTGGTATCTTGATCTAACACACAGGTACATGCTATATTGCATTTGGAAGCCAAGGCCATGACAACTTGCACAGCCATGAGAAAGGCAAAGCTCAGACAGTCCCTACTTATCTTTCACTGCATTCTTCTATATTTACAAAACGCATCTCTGTTCTCAACTGCTCTTCAAGCAGAACCTCGAATCGACGAACCATTCCACATCCCACAAGGAAGTTCCAAATGCCACTGCCTCCATGATCAATCTCTTAAACCCTGAAACTTGCACGGCAACAACCTCATCCTTGTTAAGCAAACCACTCTCCAGATCTCCAAACAATGCCCAGCTGTGGTTCTCTATCAGGTTCGCTGCCTCAAAAGATCTCAGCTTTGCACAGAGACGCAATGTGTTCGAATCAAAGGTCATCATGTAACCCCTAAGCTTGTCAGCTTTGCTTCTCTGAGCTGCAGGATACAGGGAAGAAGCTTCGCCCAGGGAACAGCCGAGCGCGACGAGGTTCTCGTGCTCCTGCTGCTGGAAATGCGGGAGCAACGGGCGCATCATTTGGTCTCCAAAAATGTCATCGTTTCTTAAGGAGAGACTGAGCTCCAGCTTGTGTCTCAGGCTGACCGACTTCAAGAAATACCCATACATTATTGAAGCAGCATAAAGCCGTCCAAGTTGTAGCCTTTCGATCTTAATTGTAGTCCAGTTACCAGTGGAATCGGACTTCCCTTGCAATCTGAGAACGTTTGAGAGGTGCTCTCGAACCATTTCAGCGAGCTCAATCCCATGAAGTGATTCCAGTTCTTTATCTTTAGAAGACCATAGTTCTAATCTACCATTGTTGAGGCACTTAGATAGGTTGGGAACCATTGGAACATTGATCTTAGAGAAGCTGTGGACAATTAGCAGATACATGACCTCCTCAACTGCAAGCCGGCACTCGCGTTCTTTCATCTCTGCAATCCTCCTAGTATCAAAGCATCAAGATTGTGGGAGTCGGTGAATTTTGCCACCAGAACACAAACAAAATAGGTATTTGAACTTTTAAAAAGGTTTCCTCGAGAAGAAACAGAGCTTGCTCCTTTGGAAAGCTATTGAAGGAGAAATAAATTAAAACAAATTTAACATCAAGAAGTATGAGGTCATTGTATAGCAAAGACAGGCCTTTTTCAGAGCCCTAAGACCTAAAAGGTTTAAAGTTTCTAAGACATTCCACAGGAAGTATGTTCTTTCATTTATTTATTTATTTTGGAGAGAATAATTCAATGTTCATAAAGTTATAGTGGAATTGCAGATGAAACTTCACATGGAAACTTTGCTGACTATACTTTAACATAAACTGATTCTTTTTGCATCTTCTAAACACTATTTGCTGGTTACTTTCTTTTAATAAAATAGTTACTGCTAAGTTAAATAAGATAAAGTTGTTGAACTAACAAAATTTTGCATGTTGGAAATGTTAAAAAAATTTATAGAGGGATTGTACTCAGCAAAAGGACAAAAGATGACATTAATAAAGGCGTAAAAGAATAATCCGGTGCAATGAAAGCTCTTACATGAGGAGGTTGAGGTTGCTTCTACAACTCTAAGTTACAAGACTATAGCTTTTCACCTTCATGGCAATGCTCCCTTTTTATGATCAATTTAGAGCTTTTCGCTTATTTTTTAATATAGTGAATCATGTTTTGAGAACATTATTAGAAGATTATAAGGGGATTCATCTTGGAAGAAATACAAAAGATAAAAAGGTAATGGAGAATCTTTGTTTGCTTCAGTAATCATAAATATTCTACCAATAACTAAATCTCTCCCACATCTTTTATCTTTATATTTATCTTCTCTGATTTCCATAAATTTAATTGCTTTCTTTCTCTCAGCTCTTATTACATTAATGGCATGGTAGAAGGTTCGGGCTTTAGAAGTTAATGTGACTTAAATATGTAGTCTAATAGTAGAGGGTTGTAAAAGAGATGGTTAAAATGCATTTAAGAGGCATCCTCATGCTTCCTCTCTCAATCACTAATTATAGATGTAATATTCTTTTAAATATTACAAATTCTAGGGATGGAAGAGAGTTGCATCCACACACATCAAGGACAGCTACAAAAAAAGAGGAAAACAAAGTGGAGTTAGGGGGACTTTTTTCAAATGATTGACCTCCTGGTTGTCGAAGGATTTACTTATAACTATTGGACTAAAGGATGTATATTTGCTTTCCCTTGGTACATAAGAGCTGTTTTCACATATTAGTTTAATTGCTCATGTGTGTTGGGATCTTCATGTCTAACCTCAAGCGTCAGAATCTCGTGGGTCCGACTCAAGCATCTACTTTTCAAAGGTCTGTCCTTGAGCGTATGGGCATCAAAAGCCTCTTCCCGAGTGGCTTATTGTCAATGCTTGTCAAGAAGCCACTTTATGAATCAACAGCTAAAATTGACATGATGAACATTTGCATGTTCACACATATTTTAGAATGCATTTCAATAATTATCAATAAGCTTTTCTAGCCATGAACATAAAATTTAATAAGTGCATTAAATCTATACATGTAGGAATATAATGGCATATATAAGATGGCAATGCAACAAGTAAATCATTCTACCAAATGATCAGAGTAGTTCATAGTTTAACAAGAACCACTGCGCACATCGAAAAACAACACAAGGGATGCATGAGACACACGCGGCATGTGCAGTAGATCCCTCGACATTGTTCACACATGCTAGCATAGACCATCACATAGCAAATTGTCATGCGACGAACCAACATGCTTGGTAGATAGCGTGCGGCAAACGGATGGTTGTGAACCGAGGCTCAACGAGTAGGCTTGGTAGATAGCAAGGTAAGAGGGGTGCAGGGCAGACAATTAGCAGCAAACAAACATGTTGCAAAACTGCATGCACATATTACAGACAGGCATGATACACTAGTGCGACAGATGACACTGCGACAGGTAAGGCAAATGGTGCGACACATGGTTTGCAACAAACAGGTGCAAGGTAAACCCGCACATGCACATGCGGTAATCGCTCAGTGCATGCGTGTGCAGATCGCTCAACGTGCGCATGTGCACTCTATGTACTTGCAGAGAATAGGCGTAAAATTTGATACTTCATATATTATTTGAAAAAAACATGGATGAAATTAAATAAATATATATATAATGACCAAAATATCATTATTGTACTATTATAAATATGTCATTAAATCTATTATAGAGGAACATCTCCCTTAAGTTTAAATTTTAAATTTTTGACAAACGCACTCTCTTTTTCATTCTCTTAGTTTATTATCATTTTCATTTAATTCTGTTACTATAACTCTAATATAAGATTATTGTTAAGAGTTTGGAACAAAACATTTCACACATAGATCATATTTTGATACTAAAACAAATCGATCACGAGGACTATGCTAACACATTTTGATAGCAAAATAATCAATCAAGAGGACTACAATAAATTTTAATGTCAAAGCAGTTTTGTTTCAACACCGATGATAGGGATTAAAAAAAGGGAGTTGAAAAAGCCGAGAAAGGGAAGCAAGAGATTGGAAAGGTTTTTGTCAAGATGACTGTGCTAACAAATCAACCAACAAACCTAGAGAATCATGTACCTTTATTGCATTAACAAATGCAAAGTTAATGGAGATAATGTTAAAATTCTAATCCCATTTAGCGACAATTCCAAAGAATAGCCTACAAAACAAAGTGCTCCCAATTAGAAAGATTCTGGTTGAAGTATTAATCCAAGACTAGTAAAAAATGATGATGAGAATGATAATGACATCATCAATCTTGCTCCTTTGATGCTTAAGAGTTGAAAACATCCATTCAAGTTTGAAGCTAAACTTCAACTACCCATCTAAAATGATACAACCTTAAGAAGGGTGTATCAATTTTTCAAACTCAACTTCCAACAAATTTGAAGACTCTAATGTATAGTAAAAACTAAAGCATTTAGAGAATGGTTGTATTTCGAAAATATTTGATAGGATAGAAATCATCTATAGGAGATTTCTTTTAGGTTGACAAAACTACAGCTTAAGAACCAAGTTGTATTTGAAAAAAAAGAAAAATATTTGAAGGGATGTGATTCACCAAAAGAAAAGGCATATATATGATCAAGTGACCAATTTATGGTCCAATAATAAATTAAACAATTCAATATTAATGAGATATCGCAGAAGAAAATGACTTTTCCATAAGAAAATGGGTAAAAAGTACTATTGTGTGCGTCGAGAAGCAGCATAAGGGAAACTAAGGGCAACAACACGTAGACAAATCCATGCATGCATGATTGACCGCACATGCAACAAAAAAGCGTGCCCATAGACCGACACTTGCAAATCAAAACTTAGCAAATCGAGGCATTATAGACTGAACTGACAAATGAAGCGACAGAAAAGTGTGGTAGATGGTGCGATAGACTTTTTGCAACATACTTGCAAGTGCATGCACTGATCACTTAGAGAATGTATGCGCACTTGCTCGTGTGGTAGGTGCGTCGCATGCCACCTACCATCAACACGTGTTTTACGTACACAAAAGATATGTTGGTGCGACAGCAATAGTCAATGTGCATAATTTTTACACATGAAGAGGATAGGAGTGAATTTTGATGATTTTTATACTATTTGAACAAAACATGTAAGAAATTAAATAAATATACATGTATATAATAAAATACTCTTATTATATTACTATAAATATGTAATTAAAACTCTTATAGAGAGAACATCATTCTTGAATTTAAATTCCCAACCCTTTATAGAAACATTGTTTCTCTTTCATTCTTTTAATTCTGTCTTTTTTGCTTAATTTCATTGTTGTATCTTTGAAGCAAGATTTGCTAACAAGAACTTGAAGCAAGATGCATCATAGACAGATTACCAAATCTCTCTATTTACTATCTTGTTTGTGTATAAGCTACATATTCATCCCAATGACAACCACCATTCTTCTACACTGAGAAGAGGAATAAAATATTTCGAGCCATGCAACATGAGATTTATTAATAGATGGAGTGGAGTTACGAAAAAAGTTTACATAAGTTCAAAAGAAAAACAAATATAAGGTAAAAGCATAGGAAGACATGCGAGGATGATACGTGACAAAACCCTCCAAAAGACCCTAAGCTTAAGCCTTTAATCACAAAAACAGAAATGCTTTGCAAAATATAGAAACAACTACCACACCCTTTTGGATCAGGTCTGCATGGGTTAAAGATTATTTTGCTTTGAAAACTTGGTACCCCTAAAGGTGTAATGGAAAATTTCTATACAGTATTCATCCTTTGCCAAACAACGAAGAGTTTCATATCTATGTTTCACATATAATTCACATCAAATGAGATGAGACCCAAAATAAATGTTTCTAATATGATGCTCATCCAAAAGAAAGGACAGCGGCATCAAATAGCTGCAATACCAAATTAATGGTTTTAGTGAATGGAAATACAGAGGACAAAAAAAGAAATCAAAACTAATTTATGGTATCTAACAAACAGCTGAAATACTTACTTAAATCTAACATGCAAACAGAATATGTCAAATTGTTACATGTCTTTTCTGTGCATCAAATCTGATCCAATTTCATTTTTGGAAGAACAAGCCAAATTATCTGAAAAAGAAATATCTTGATAAAACTTAAACATTATGACTGTTAAGCTACCATTTTTGATATAGTACAAGTACTCCAATGAAAATGATTACTAACAAAAAAGTTTCACACAATATTCAAGTAATAAAATTTCAATATAAAATGGTTAGTTTTAAGCAAGATGTGTGTGAACATCAACTATACGACTTTCCTCTTTAAAAAAAAAAATTCAAATATCACACAAAAAGTCCCTAAAATATCTAGCACTAGTGATTAAAGGGATCAAGAATTAGCATAAGGAAAAGATTAGAAGAATCTTTTTGAAAGGCAACACATAACGCCAAGGCCAAAGAAATAATATTGATAGTCACTTCTTCTAGAGGCAGAGTTGAGACAACCGAATTTGAGAAAGCATCTTGACTTGCAAATTTTAGGAATGCATAGAGTTTCCAATAGATACAATTCAGATTCTGAAACATACTACACCACATATAGAAGAGAAGGCTTTTGGACATCATGGTAATAGATCTCAATGCAATATGTCCCAATTCATACCACAAAAACATTTGTGATGAATAGAAAACCAATAGAAATATTTTCAAGTAACTCAACTTTGACGAATTATATATTTGAATCAATTTTGTGTAGATGAGCTTACATGGTCTCTAGTTAGTATTACATCTATGTAAAAATTAGACATTATTAGATTACAAGATAGACTATCCTTTGTGGCCTTTGGAGCTTAATAGCTTGAATTCATAAAAGTTTAAACAGATTTTTTTTGACAAGGAAAATATTGAGACAAATAAATAAGATTCTTGAGATTTGCCTCAATATATGGTTTGTATCGACAAATAATTTAGGGGCTATGTATGTGATGTTTGGGTCTATTATAGGATTCAGAATAATCAGATTGCATTATGCACTTTATTTTGTACATCACTATTGTGATTTGATATCATCTTCTCTCCTCTCTAATAGATATGATTTGGGCAAAATCATGTACACTTTGATGCCTTCTTTTGGTATCCTTGATCTCTTAATGCAATTATCTCACTCTTTCATTATATAGATCATGTCAATGATTGCACAAAAATGCCTACTTTTGCATAACTTTGTGAAGAAAAAACATAGTGACCCACAATGTATGCTTTCATTTTTTTTTTTTGTGTTGTTTTATTCATGCTGGCACATAATAACGAACAATAAATGCTCCAAAGCACTTGACAAAGTTTTAGAGAAGTAATGTTAAGCAGCTATATGATAACTGACCCATGGAGGCTTGACTCAGAGGAACCTTTACTATGCTCCCATCGAGCAAAAGCACTATCCCTCTCAAAAGACAATTCTTCAAGTTGCTTTGTTGCAGCTGCTTGGAAAATATGTGGCTGATCCTTCAGTATGCAACACAAGAATTTTCCCCCGGGAGTGAATAATTCAAGTGGTGTGCCCACACTTCTATATTCATACTCATTCGACTCAGTACTGGCACACGTAACAATGGATGGTAATCTATGATGGACAAAGTTGTTGCTTGCATGGAATCTTGACAAACCCTGAACAAAATCGTGTACAGTAGTTTCTAGATTATTATCCTTGACAACAGATATTCCACAAGTAATTGCATTTTAAATAACCATAGAAGTCAACAAGGACAATACATGCAATGAAACAATATTTGTTCATCACCCATCAATCACAAGAAAAGCAAATACATGCATGAGATATCAACACAAAACCCATACAAGTAACCAGAGAAAAAAAAGAACAAAAAGATGAGCTTCAAATATTTTTAATTAAAAAGTATGAATTTAGAAAAAATAACTATATATTCTTTGGTGCCTTCTAGTACAGGTGATAAAGGCTTTGGGATTTTATCTTGGGCAAGGATGGCTTTGGGTCGTTGCCAAAGGGTTGTTTTTGAAATCCAAATTGCCGAATCAGAACAAAGAAGATTAGAAACTTCAGGTAGAACACAAGAGGCAACAACAAAGGCAGAGCATCTAACAAAAACTAGTAGTCGAGTTGTAGGAAACAGGAGAAAGCCTTCCAGATGAACCAAATACCACTATCAAAGTAGGAACTACAAGGCATGCCTCATCCAAGTTACTAGGCTCGATTCCAACTCACAAATTTTTCAGGTTCCACCAATGAATTATTTCAAAACATCTTTAAATGATTCATGGAAATTATTCTGGTTCACTGCATTGAAAACTCTTTTTATGCTAATAAACCATAATAACGTATGGACAGAGTGCTACCAATTGTTCTCAAAAGGTTTGCACCTCAAAAATTTTCAAACCAAAATAGATGCCGACTCGTTAATTAAATAGACTGAAAACCTCAATCAAAACCAAATTGATGAAACCAAAACAAAAAAAGACATGTTACGGAAAGATGACAGTCATGTAAATCCATGAAAATTAAATGGGCCTGCTGATGCAATTTCTAGGCATCAACCCCAAAATAGCAAGCAAAATGACAGAATATTTATTAGTTAAAAAAAATACATTTAGTTTGACTCTATTTGGTAGGTTCACCTAAGACTAACCTAAGTTATCAAGTTAAACTCTAAACATATGCAAGATTTGCACATCACTTAACCACCATTATTAACTCTAATACAATCAAGTATGACCCAATCACAAATTATATAACTGTGTCAATTCAGCCAGTGATGCCAAATAAAAATCTGACACCCATGAAATGAGAAGTAAACAAAATTATCAACAAATCAGAGCACCACTATCCATAAAATGTAGCAAAAGTGCAATAAAATAACCAATACAGACACTCGTACAATGCAACAATGATTATATGCAATCAACTTCTAGACCACAGTTATACGTCCAAATTTAAAATTATAACCAGGAGATTATATATTCTAAAGACAACATAAAGTGCCATATAATAATACAAACATCATATGCAACGGAACCAATAAAAGCATGCACAAAATTTAGAAAGAAGATTCCATGCGGTAAAAAGATTGAAGCAACAGACATTTCCTTTCATTACTACATTAACGAAAGAATCGTGCAACGGCTTCAGGTGCAACATCTGCTACAATGAAAATCGGTTTAGAATAAAATAAAACAATTCTGGAACAGATATGCACTGTCAAATAATGAACATGACATCCTTTTGTTTAGATCCTAGAAGCTGAGCGGTCAAAAATCTTATTATTTTTTAGGTTCTATAAATATTGACCCAAAAAATGGATAGAGCATTAATCAGCATCCAATTTTCTGCATGACTTAAGTCACATAAAAAATAACCAAAGGAGACGCACACAGGTTTTATCAAGAAAATCTGCTGAATGGGAAAAAAAATCACAATCCCAAATGTATCCACCGGCTTTTGAGGGTAGCTAGAAGGAGATTGCAAAGTACAAGAGTTAAAGAAATCGAGAAAATAAACTTAGCTAGAAGGATCAAGTTGGGTTAAAGAATTTAGTATCACTTGATCCCTTTACAACCATAAAGCTTCTCCTTTAATATAGAGAAAAACTAGCCTACGAAAATTACACATAATATATGTTGAAATTTATTTGCAATAGTTTTAATAATCTTATGTTTATTGTTCCTGGGATCAACTTGATGTTGAGTCGGCACACATCATTACCTGTTATTGTTCTCAATTTGTTGTTTTCGTTAATCAATGAAAAATGTGTGAAGCTCGGATATTCTTGTTGGGTATGTTTCATGTCTTAACTGCGGCTTTCCACAGCCCCAATCTTCCTCCAAATTCCTGGAAAATTGCTGTAGCATTTCCATCAGTGGCATCAGAACCAGAAATCAGACAGCCGGAAAGATTGACAGAGTGGGAAAAACATCCGTTAGGGACCTGCAGCAATTAAAGTTTTTCTAAAGCAGTTGCTGGATGGGACCTCAAGGCAATGACAAGAACACGGCACCTCTGGAGACAACAAAAATAAGAACAAAACCAAGAAGCGAAGGAGAAAGGCGAAGCTCAGAAGCCAAAAACCAAAAACTCTAATGCATCATCTCTTAATTCCACTGAAAAAACCCCCAACTATGGTCACCTGGAATATGACACATGGAAACAGAAGAGAATCAAAGTCGGAAACTAAAATCAAAGCATCCGGCAGAGGAGCAGAGTGCAGCAAAGCGAAGCGAGGTCTACAAGATCTATATGTTCAACAAAAACCCAATCAATGAAAGCAGGTCCATCACATCTCAGCAACAAATCTCCCCTATTCTGTTTCAGAAAACATAATCTCATACAAAGGAATCAAGCAAGCTGACAGATTTTCAGACAGGTTCAGCAATCCGATTAAAGCAGAGCAAGCAGATTTTAAGGCAATCCCAGTAAGCCTGAAGCCTTAATAAAATGACCTCTACTGACACCAATACAGCAAACCAGCTTTCAGTTACTCACAGAAAGGTACTCTAATCTCTGTTGGAGAGAAGTATGAGTCGTGAAATATGCTCATGAAAACCTCCTTGATCTCTCGAGATCTATGGGAGATGAACATCAACTAAATAAATCCAATCAACATGGACAGAAACAAAAAGAAATGAAATGAGAACGAAAATGCAGAAATACTTCCAATCCTACAATAAGGGTTTTGTAAATCTATTCTTCTAAGAATTATGAGAGCTACAACAGCCAAAACAATTAGATACATTCTATAATAATAATTTGATAGACATTTGTTTTCAAAATTTATGACATGATATTGATAATTTGTCTATGAATAATTAAAAAATTTGTATTATATATATTTTTTAAAATATAATCTATTATTAATTAAATTAAAGAATATAGACATAAAATTGAGAAGAGAAACATTATTAAGAAAGTTTTATGAGATGAGAATGAAGTGTTAACACATCCACACAAAGATTGTAAATTATATACCTTTACACAATTAACAAAATCAAGAGTAGTAATATGAAATTCATCATAAGTCTTAGTAATACACCTTTCATTTAAAAGACTCTTGATTTAATCCTAAAAGCTCTTGTTAAGCATGAAAAAAACTTATTATGTAAAGAATGCAATAAAATAAATATCAAGATATTTATATAGTTTAATCTTAGACCCTAAATCTATATTCACTTATGACCACAAAAGACTAGACTTACAATCTCAACACTTCTCGCAAATGCAAGTAAGCAAAATCCACATACTGGGCCAAAAGACCCCACAATTTATTGACCCAAAAAAACCTACAAATCCTGTAAGTTTTAGACCAAAAGACCCAACAAAAATAATCCCAAATGACCAAATACAACCCTAAAACAAACCAAGAAATATGAATAAAGCTAAAAATACAAATCCTATAATCATGAAATAATCTCATAGACACACTAAATAGATATAAATTGAATTAGAAAAGACATTACCATTTTATTACAATGAAACTTTACTTCAATGTTCCTAAAATGTAGACCTCAAAAGTTATTTTTCATCAATTGTTCAACTCAAGATTTCTCTTAACTATAATTTGAGTTGTGTGGATATTCAAATGAAAAAGCTTTTCATTCACCTTTATTACTGTTCCATTTATGGCCTCATTTAGGTCTTAGAAAGGTTCTTATCCAATGATTACATGACCATTTGGGATATAAAATTAGAGACTAGTCAAAGTTCCCATAAAAGCTAATGACTGTTGTTGAAATCCCAAAAGTTTATATGTTGTCTGATACATGTCCAATGCAAGGTCCAAGCAATTAAAAAATTGGATAAAATATCTAATCCAACAATAGGACAACCCAATCAATTCAAACATAAGAAACATAAGATGGCTCAATCTAACCATGGGGCGGTTTGATCAGCATCAAATTGATTATCAAACGATCCAATGATAGTCCAATAAAACTCCATTTTCAAACTCATTTAGTTCAAACATTGGAAACATAAGATGGCTCAATCCAACCATGGGATGGTCTGATCAGCATCAAATTGATTATCGAAGGATCCAATGATTGCCAAAACTCCATTTTCAAACTCATTTAGTTCAACAAGCCAACAGACGGTTTGATCCACTTATAGGATAGTCCCATACCCATCAAATGCTAATCAAATAGTCCAATGGATGTCTAACAGTGAACCAATTTGTGACACCTATAAAATAATGAATCCTATTTCGGATGGTCCAATAGCCATCTGACAGACTATTGGACGATTTTGATGACCGCCAAAAGAAGCAAAAAATAAATAAATAAATAAAATAAAATAAAATAAAAAAGTCCACTATACCTATCGGGGGCACCACCGAGCACCCGCTAGATCAAGCAGAAACAAAGGTGAAAGAGGAATAGCTTAGATGGTTTGGCAGCATCTGCTAAACGTGGCAATAAAATTCATCCTATTGACTTGAGAAGTGCACCTGGACTGGAACATACCTCTCAGAGAATTTGCGCCTTCTCTTTTAAACGCTGCCTTAACGAGATTGCCGAACTCATCGTCTCCCACTACTTCTCCCCTTTGAACTTTCTTTGATCTTCTCTCAGGCTTCCCCAAAGCATTCTGCATCGCTCCTTTCTACCGAAACTCTTTCCTCTCTCATCGTGTTCCGGTTCCCTCCCTCTGTCTCGATCCCAATTTTGAAAGCCCATTTTAAAACCGTAATTCCCATCAAGAACTCACATGTGTTATCGAAACATACGTGCTCCTGACCAACAGGATGGACATGTGCCATTAGCGTCGACCTTGCTAAAACACGTCGACACATATTGACTTGCGTTGACCGCGTCGACACACGCCACCTGGATCGACCAATGCCTACCAAAGCAGACCTGAGCTAGCCCGCACCTACCTATGCCAAACCACGTCAGCCTGCACTCACCTAAGTCGACCCAAGCTAGCCTATGCCGACCGAGCATACCCGGGACAATGCACACCTGCCGCTCCCACGACACCGCCTCCATATCCGATGACACCGTCTCATGGTCGACCACGTCACCTTCACTTAAGCATCACTGAGATACCCAAATGGTGACGGTATATATCAATAGTACCGTATTCTCACAGCTACTCGAATTAAAGCATTTCAATCGAAATCTCGTCGCATTGTGCTCATCTGCCTTGAAGTATGCTCCAATTCTCCTCCCAAACACGTGAGGAAACTTCGTTCAATCAAGCTTCCTTATCCTTGTCCTAAACAAGTTTTTGTTTAATTTTCTTGAATCACTTTTTCGCATTAGCACTACCCAACATAAATCTCCTATAAAAGACTCAAAATCTGTCTTATTGTACCAAGATTAGATGGACTAATGCTTATATAATAGAATATGCAATTGTGAAAATCTTAAGTTTTATATTTGCAAAAATTATTTTGTTATGTAATAATTTTTTGTAGAAAGTTTATTTGTGATTTTTATACTCTCATCATTTTACATATTATATTACTAATTTGTTGTGATAGGTTCACAATTTAAAATCATTACGTTTCCTTGAATGTCTTGCAATATCAACTTTATCTCTTTTTTTGATAAATGACACAATATCTACATGCATTTGCCAATAAATTCTTTGAGTGGTAAATTAATGCTTCAATTTTTTTGTCCAAATAACCATTCCATAATCTTCAAAAATTTTGTTAAAATTACGATACATTATCTAAAAACACTTAAGAGGAAAACAATAAATCATAAATAAGATGATATTGATGTCGTCAAACTAACTACACATGAGTTATGAGATCAACCATCTCTTCCTTTTGATAATGACAAAATCATAGTTATATTTGGAATAAAAAATCAAAGGATGATAAAACACTCATGCATATACATGCTCTCCCTTAACTCATGTTCTCCTTTGAATGAATGCATTTAAAGCTATTTTAAGGTTATTTTTATGAAGATTATTTTTCATTTCAATATTTTTTTATTTTTGTCATCTCTCAAAAAGCTAAATTAAAATTTATTGTTCGTCTTAAATAAAGAATTTGTTAAGGCCAAAGGGGCAAAGATGTTCCCTCCCTTTTTTCATAAATAATCAATTCACTTATTATTTGCATTTGATAAAAAATATTTAAGGGCCAAGATTGCATCATAGTTCAATAATATCAATTGATAAGTTCAATAACACAATTATTGTGAGAGCAATTAACACGTTTAAGTAATTTATAAACTTTAAGAGTACTTATCATGCTTCTAATGGACAATTTATGGAAGCACGCTCATCATCATCAATTTTAAGTTTTCAAGTTTTGGAATTTAGAAATGTGGGTTCAACAAGATTACAATTAATTCGATTATTATTGCTAAATCTACTTTTATTCCTTTTAATCCAAATAAATGAAGAATATCTAAAATAAACAATAGCTCTTATCTTGTAATTTTTTTATATATATCTAATCTTCATGCAATAATGACAAGATATATATGTTATACTATGAAAAATTTCAGCATTCATAAATTTATTGTTTTGACAAATGTTGATGAGAAAAATGAATTCGAAGAATTTAAACAAAAACTTAAGAAAATAACGAGAAAACCTAAACGGACGAAATTCCCAAATTTATTTGGAAGAAGATTGGAGCACACCTTTAGGGAAGGTTGGCGTAATATAATGAAGTTCCAGTTGAGAAACTTTGATTAGCAAGCATGTGACACTATGAAGAATATTTTGATAATGTAAAATATAACGTGGTTGATGTTGAGATAGTGCGGTAGGATGCGACAATGACTTGACTTGGATTGACTGCGACTCGGTGAGGATCGTCAGTGATTTGACTTGGATTGGCGATGACTTGGCCTGGATCAACGGCGACTCAACCTGGATCGACGGCAACTCGGCTTGGATAAGCAGCGATTCGGTTTGGATCGGTGATGAATCGGATGGATCAACGACGAGTCAGCTTCCTCGCCGAGTCGGCTTCAACAATATATCGACTGGATTGGCAGTGAATCTGTTAGGATTTGTCTCAAATCGCTAGGGATCGGGGTTGAATCGGCCAAGGGGCGGTGGTGAATCAACTGAACGAGTTTGAGTTAGTGTGGGAAGGCACCACTCGGCTCGGGCAGGCGTGAGTTGGCGTGGTAGTGGGCCGACGCTAGTAGACGTGTATCGGCGCATGTCAGCACGGATAATGCAGGTCGACGTAGATCAACCGGGTTGATGCTATTTGCTGCGAATCGGGTTGGTACAGATCGACCGTTGACGCAGGTCGGTGAGTCAGTGCGGGTCGACGAGTCAACGCAAGTTAGTGAGTCGACACAGGTTAGCACAGGTGTGCAGGTCGACACAGATAGGTGCGGAACGATGCGGATTGGCATGGGTCGACAAGGATCAACGTGGGTTGATTCATATGACGCGGGCAACTTTTTAGAAAGCTGCGTTCAAACATAAGTTTAAATCCCTAATATCACAATATTGCCAACGCCCGGGAAGACGAGGTTCCTACTCCTGCAATGAGTAAAAAAATGGCAAGGGTGTTCGACGGCTCGATGTGTGACAAACACGTGGGATCGACAACAGAGAAGAAATCGGCGGGAGTTCCAATGAAGTCAGGATTATGGACGAAGATGAAAATAGCTCATCTTGCGATCACTCTCCGACGACGACTGTGAAAGTTTCGACCATGCTGGAGGGGCTTCCCAAAGCTATCTCCTTCTGCTCCTCCCTCTCTCTGCTTTCACTTCCTTTAGATCCCTTTGCAGCCAGGGAGAAGGGAGATTTATACCGGTGCTCGACAAATAGCACCAAGACCACGTTGGATTTCCACTTTAATTCATTAATCCGACGTGGTGGCTTTCCTGGAGAATTTAGCGAAGTGCGGTATGTCATATGCACTATAATTTTTTTTTCTTTTTTGAGATTTTTCATTTGATCTCCCAATTCTTCATACCATCATTTATATTGTAATGACAAGTTGTCTACACTCGTTTTGGAAAAAGAGTTTATCTATGAAACCATCAAGTTATCATTTTTTAAAAGATATAAAACAAAGATATATCAATAGTTATGTAATCCAACAATAATTTCAAGCATAGTAAAGCAATGGTCAAACTTTTGTAAAAATCATAAAGGAACAGGATGCAAAACCAACTTCTCATGAGGTTTCCATGATACGGATAACTATCAAAAGAGAGAGAGATGTCTAAGCTGCACTTCTTGAATCCGTCATATAACATAGTTGCAACAAGAGGAAAGAGAGGAGATAAGAGCATGCATCTCTAAGCCTTCATATCATAAAATAACGATGAAGGAAGAGAAAAAGTCCAAACCTTGTCTCTCGTATCCTTCGTGCAAGAGTTATGAGAAAAAGAAATGGAAAAAATCATCTGTGCAAGTATTTTCCGAAATTTCGATGACAACGAAAGACATTAAGAATGCTAGTGAAACCTTAAGTGATGCTAAAATTTTTAGTAACTTTTTAAGTGGTATTTAGTCATGTCGATTAAGAGAACAGAAATTGAAAGTTAATAAAATGTGTTAACTCATACCTTTGGTGTTCTTTACCTTTTAGGAAAAACTTTTTCAAGTAATCCCCACTCCAAGTTTGTAGAAGCTCAGTACTGTCTTCGACCTGATGTCGATAAACATTTGGTCCAATGATTCCTTTAATGAGATATGGTCCCTTCCAATTTGGGGCTAACATATCGAGCACTTTTTGTCACTTGGAAATCTTGCATTTCCTGGGGACAAGATCTCCTAATTCAAGAGGACGTCTTTTGACGTGTTTGTCAAAAACTTTTTCCATGCTTTGCTTTCTGTTGAGCTACTTTAACTGTGATTGAAGGCGTTTCTCCTTGAGAAGATCTAGCTCGAGTTTTCAGGTTTTTTCATTCATTTATGTATTGGTTATGTGCTGACATTCTCTTAAAGTTTGGACTTGCAGAGTGAAGTGGTTGATTTCTACTAGGAGCATAGCCTCAGAGTCATAAACCAAAGAGTATGAGGATTCTCCCATGGTAGTGGAAGGAGTAGTTCGGTATGCCCATAATAAGTCAAGGAGCTCATCGATCTAAGCCTCCTTTTTGCTCTCCGAATGAGACTTCAAAATCTTTAACAAACTCTTGTTTGCTACTTCAGCTTGGTCATTAGTTTGAGGATGGGCTATAAAGACATACTTTAAGAGACAGTTGTATTTCTTACAAAAGCTTTGGAATAACTCTGCTTTGAATATTGTAGCATTGTTAGTGACTATAGCTGATGTAAATTCAAATCATCTAAATAGCATTGTCAATGACTATAATTGATAGAAATCTGAATCAACTAAATATATCTCCCCAAAGGAACTTACAAACTTCAGCTGTCGTCTGATTGACAAGAGGTTTAGCTTTCATCTATTTTGAGAAGTAATTAATTACAACAAGAAGAAACTTTCTCCCCCCTTTAGCTATAGGGAAAGGTCCCAAGAAGTCCATGACCAATACAGAGAAAGGCCCAAAAATATTAATGGCTTTCATCGAGACTGTTGATTGTCAAAGAGAGTATGAAGTTGGCACCCTTTGCATTTTTGAGAAACAAAGCGATGACTTTTTGCATAGTAGCCAAAAGAATCATAACATAATTTTCATAGCTAGGTTACGACTGGAGGCATGGTTATTACATTCTCCTGAATGTGTTTCCTTTACAACGTCTTCAACTTCGGATGGATGAACGCACTTAAAGGCTCGATGCAAGATTTTTGATAAAGCTGATCTTCAATCGGGACATATTATTGTGATTGTCTCTTGATTTTTTTTACATCTAATGTTTTATTGCAAAAGATTCATCTCTTGAGGTAAGCTTCCAAGGGAGTTATCTAGCAAATAAGCCTCTCGAGATTGAGAATTATCACTTCTGCATTCTCAACAGATGGTTTTCAAGAAGAGGAAAACCTTTCTTGGGTTTCCTTTGTTTGGCTAGTAGATCTACCTTCTGATTTTGCTCATGAGGGATTTGGATGAGGCTAGCTTGATCACACTTTTGCAAGAGGGTATGTACCAATACCTTGTATGCTTTGAAGATTGGATCTCTGGTTTCAAATGAATAATTGACTTGATTGACAATCAATTGTGAGTCATTGAAGATCAGTAGGTATTTGACTCGCAATCCCAAAACAAATTTCACTCCAGCTCTCAAAGCTTCGTGTTCAGTTTGGTTATTTATGACTGAAAAGTTAATTTTAATCCCTCCTTTTAGTTTAACATCCTCCAGATTTAATAGAATAAAACCGATACCACTTGAATTTTGTCCCGATACTCCATCCACAAATAGCTTCCAAGTGTCTAAAGGAACCTCGGGTTCTTCAAAAGAGATCCTTTTGACCAAAAAACCTACAAGTACTTGAGATTGAAGGGATGATCGAGGTATGAAATCAATCTCAAATTCGTTGAGCTCGATGATCCATTTCTGTAATCTTCTTGAAACTTTTGTTGATTAAATGATTCATTTCAAATGATTGTCTATGACAAACTATCTTAAGAATTCCTTATATAAAGCCTTGGTCAACTTTTCAAAAAAAAAATCCAATCTTTCATATAAAAGAGCAAGTACATTGAACTTCGACACCGATTCATTAGAGACTTAGTATAGAAAAATGAAATCAAATTGAAGTGCATTACACCACAATAGCAACTGTTAAATGCTTTTATAAACCAATAAATGTGGATATACTTGGTCAATTCAAGCAACAAACTCAAATTACAAATTAAAAAGTAAATTGAATACTAAAAGTTTGAATGGTCTTATGTTTAATGCTTTTGAGTCTCACTTTTTGTTGAGTCAGTTATTTTATGTTATTTGTCATGCATTTCGTGCTTTCATCAATTAATGAAAAATGTGTTTGAGACTACGGTCTTCTTGTCGGGTCTATTTCATGCCTTAAATGCTGCTTTCCAAAGCTCCAATCTTCCTCCATATTCCTGTAAAATTGTTGTAGTGTGACCATCAATATAGACCAATAGTATCATTGGCCTAATAAAGACAAAATATTTTATGGGAGAGACCAATCTAACATTATAAAATAATGTTTTTATCTAAGTTAATGACAAGATGTTACTTCTATCACCATTCTACCTGCATGACTGTCATGCATCCACTGGCCCAAGGATTGGTTTACGATTACATCTATGTTTATTCATTAATATCTTGTTTAATTTGAAAAATAAGATATGATAAGATAAAATTGGATTTTACAAGCTGTTATTGCACTCATATCAAGTTATATAAATCATAATTTGGTCAGTAGTACATTCCTTAGTATAACTACTTATTTTGCTAAAGCATTGTATCTGTATGAAGATTTATAAAATATTAATCATTCCATATTCCTGAGATTTGGTATGCATGAAGCTTTGTACAGATTTGTTCATATAAACATCGATTCATATACTCCTGATAAGTAGGCCCACGCTTCATTATGTAGCCCAAGGCAAAGTAGTTAATTCGCCCTGTAATAACAAAACATTTACTATCGCACGCAAGAGTGAAGCATCACAAGCTCTAATTTTCGTATTAACAATAACTTAAAAAAAAATATCAAAACAAGAACACGTTCAAAACACGAAAACTACAGATATGGACAAATTGGGACATATATTTAAACTGAATCATAACAAAAAATAATAGAGCAATGATACAGTTGAAGTAGACAAACAGCATGCTATGAATTAGAAAGAGTGAAAATGTATAGCTGCCCGTGAACAAGCTCAACGACAACGCCAGAGCTGGATGTCTGACGATGTATCCAACCAGTTTTCAAAAAATTTAAACCTAACAAAATATTTTGAGAAGATAGGGAATATGAATATCAGGTGAACCAAACCGACCTGAAACTCTGAAGAAGGACGACAAAGCCCAAGCCTCAAGGAAGAGCTTCGACGGGTAAAAAGACGGCCACCTATCGCTCTCGTCCAGATGGGTAGAGCATCGACAAGGGGGCTTCCCCTAATTCTGGCGCAACAGTCCATCCGGCGACCAGAAGTTGCCTACCCTCCGACTGACCAGCAAAACTTCTAATACGACCCGTCGAACTGATTCGAGGAAGACGAACTTCACATACGCGTGGTTTCCACCTCTGGTCTGATCACACAGAACTCGGGAAAGGATGACGAGACCGATAAGATCGCCAGGTCACTCGCAAAGACCGACGCTCTCTGCGATGCTACCTGAATAATCCAGGAAACGGCCATCTGATCACCCTTGGATGCGGATGCCTTTGAAAATCGGATATAATTGACGGCACGACGGATTTGGTAACAATCTGGTGGGCCAGTTCCATTACATGGAACCATTTCAAGCGGTCTTAGTCGTGTCCTATGATCCAATCTAGGAACGTCGAAGCCCTTTTAATGTGGATGCAGGAGCAAGTCATGTACAATGATTCGACTTTAGATTATTATTTTATTTTAGTTTTTATTCAAATTTATTTTATTTTTTTTTAGAAGGATATAATATTATTATATCAGAAAAGTCCCAGTACAAAAGCACCCATACGATCCTCAAGGGGGATCGAAGATGAAGTCAGACAACATAAACTTCAGCAGGGGTTTGGGGATAGGATCCCCCAGGACCCAAATGAACTCCCTGCGATCCAATCAGTCGGCGCATTCCCATCGCGGCGAACCTGGGTGAACCGGAGAGCCTCCAGACCACTGGCATACTGAAACGCCCGAGCAAAAACCCCCGTCACAGGGGGATGGGCAATCATGTCGCGCACCTCCTGAAGAGCCAGTATCGAGTCAGACTGGATCTCCACAGCCCTATACTGGGGAATGATTTCCCGCATCAGGTCAAGAGCCAAAAGAATAGCATGGGTCTCCATCATGTCCACAGAGTGGGACAGCCTCCGCTTGCCAGCAGCCAGAAGAGGGTTGCCCATACAGTCCCTCACAATCATGCCCAAACCAGCCACAGAGTCACCAACCGCCGCATCGCAATTCACCAATATCCAACCTGTGGGGGGAGGAATCCAAAAGCTCGCAACTAGCAAGTCCGAGGACCTGCACAGATTCCAGCTGGACAGAGAGGACGGAGAAGAGTGTCGGTTGAAACTCAGGTGAGCCTCGAGCAGGATGGTGCGGATGAAAGAGGCCGGGCGACCGGCCAAGTTGTTGTGTTTGGCGAAATTTCTATTGAGCCAGATGTAATACATCGTCGTAGCAAGGATCGCTGCCACCCACAGCACATTCCCCTGGCGCGCCCCCGGCGAGCCGATAAATCGGAAAAGCTGGTCGGTGAATTGGAGAGCGGCCCCCGTTGACTGAGGGAGCCCGGTCAACGCCCCGCGGATGGAGCAGTCCGCCCAAATTAGTTGGGCCCTCGGGCAACCCCAGGCCATATGTTGCAGCGTCTCTTCCCCCCCGCTGCACAGCCAGCAGGCGGGATCATGGCTGATCCCGCGGCGAACCAGCCAGTCCGCCGTCGGCAAACAGTCCCCGGCAGCCCGCCACATGAACAGGCGTACCCGCGGCGCCACCCTCAGCTTCCAAATTCCGCGCATAACCTCCAGAGGCCGTCTCCCCTCGCGTCCGCCGCCTCTCCGAACACTGCATACCACGCTCGAGTAGATCCGACCACCATCCGCGCGGGCCTTTTCGGTGTGCACCTGGCAGAGAACATCCTGAGCCGAGTGCGTCGCAAGCGGAAGATGCAGGATGCGGTTAATGAGCTCCTCGCTGGCCCACGTGCGAATGATCTCCAGGTCCCAGTTGCCTGCCGCCGAAATGCACTCGGCGACGCTGGTAGGCCACGAGGAGTTGACGTTGATGAAAGTCGGCCAGCCGCACAGGGGGAGCCCAAGCCAGTTATCCTCCAGGAATCGTACCGCCCTCCCGTCCCCGATCCGCCATACAAACACAGATAAGGCCTCCGGCATCGCCCTCATCACCATCTTGCACACCGGGGAAGCGCTGCGGGGGGTACGCATGAGGGGATCATCCAGGCAGTACTTCCTCCTCATCACCTCCACCCAAAGAGTGGAGTCCCGGCCAAGAATCCGTCTGCACCCATCCATATAAAGAACACGGTGCCAGACACGGAGGTCCCGGAGGCCGAGCCCACCCGCATCTTTAGGCAGCGTAATACATTCCCAGGTCGCGTAGTGTATCGCCTTGCTAGCGTCTTTCCCTCCCCATATGAATGTCCTGATCCGCTTCTCCATGGCCTCGATGACGCCCGCCGGCACCGCGCAGTGGCGGAGCACGTGGCCGGGGATGGCACACAAAACCGAAGAGGCCAGAACCACTCTACCCGCGAGCGATAGAGGCCTGACCCTCCAGCTCGTCAACCAAGCATCCAGCCTCTGAAACAAAAAGCTGAGATCAGCCGCGGACAGTCTCTGCGCCGTGATGGAAATACCCAGATAAGAGAACTCCCGGCCCTGCTTGATTCGCAGCTTGTTCGTGATCACCCGCGCCTTCGTCCTACTAAGCCTGGGGTTAAAGACGACCCTGGACTTTGCCAAGTTGACGCACAACCCAGCAGCCCCCTTGAAAGCATGCAGAACGCTACGGATGGCCCTCGCAGCCTCGCGAGTAGCAGGGGCATACAAGAGGACATCGTCAGCGAACAGAAGATGCGAGATAGACGGCGCGTGCCTCCCCGGCCGGAACCCCAGCAGCTGCCGATCCTCATATCTTTTAATCATGCACGACAGGAGCTCGGTGGCCATAACATAGAGATAGGGCGACAGAGGACAACCCTGCCTGAGCCCCCGTTCCGCGACCACCCACGGGAGGCGAGAGCCGTTGACGAGGACGCCATATCTAGGGTGACAAATGCAGGCCTTCACCCATTCGCGCCAAATGGGGGGAAACCCCAACGCCAGCAGCATGTCAAGGATGAATTCCCACCGAACCCGATCGTACGCCTGCTCCATGTCCAGCTTCACGGCCATAAGGCCAGTGGCCATCGTGCAGGAGCGCATCTTGGCCGCCATCTCCTGCGCAATATAGATGTTGTCGGATATGCTGCGTCCGGGAATGAACGCGGCCTGCTCACGGGAGATGAGACCAGGCATCACCGGCTTCATTCTGTCCACCAGAACCCTCGCCACCGCTTTGTATACCGTGTTGCACAGGCTGATAGGCCGGTAATGTTCCGGCCTGCAAGCCCCTGGCTTCTTAGGAATTAAAACCACGAGAGTGTCCTTCCATCCCTCTGGCAGCCTCCGCTCCTCAAAAAACACCATAACAGCATTAATCACATAGGCCCCAGCGATCTTCCAGTATCCATGAATGAACTCCGCCGTGATCCCGTCACTTCCCGGGGCACGGTTGCGTTTGATGCTCCTCAAAGCCCCCACCACCTCATCTACCGTGACGTTCCTCCCCAAGGCATTCGCCTCCGCCGGGCTCACCCTTCTCTGCAACGGGGTTACCATCGGCAGAACCCCTTGATCACCACACCTCCACTTGCGATCGAAGAACTCCGAGAGGGCCATCCCAATGCCATCAGGAGAGACCACCTCCGTTCCGTCATCCCCTTTGAGCATAGAAATCCGGTTGGACCTGGCACGCGACGAGGCCATGTTATGAAAAAACTTCGAGTTGCCGTCCCCGACATGCGCCCAATGAGCCTTGGCCCGCTGCCACCACCACTGCTCCTCAAGCTCGCCGCCCCGGTGGAAAGCGGTGATCAAGTCCCCAAGACGATCGTGCTCCTCCGCCGAGAGGTCCCCCCTGGATTCCCTATCTTGCAACTCCTCGATAGCCCGCAGCAGCTCTCTGTTCCGGTCCCCCAAGTTGCCCACCTCAACTCGACTCCAACGCTGTAAGGCCTTCAGGGAACGTCTGAACTTTGTCGTGACCATCTCCATAGGGTTGCCACAGGCCCACCTCTTCCACGCCTTAAGCACGACACCATGGGACTGAGGGTAACTGAGCCACGCACTCTCGAACATGCTTCTGCAGGACTTCGGCCGCAAGCCCGTATCACCCAGACAGAGCAGCACCGGGCAGTGATCAGACCCAAGGCGACTGAGGTGCTGCACCGAGCAATCCGGAAATCCATTCAGGCCCGCCGGGTTAATCAGCACTCGGTCAAGCCTTTCCCATATGCGCGCTCTCCCCTTCTTCCCATTACACCAAGTAAAACGGTTGCCGATGAACCCCAGATCCTCCAGTTGAGTGTCCTGCATGAAGTCAGCGAATCCCTGCTGGTCACGACCATACACGAAGGGCCTCCCGCCCCTCTTCTCCGCCTGAGCCATGACCAGATTCAAATCCCCCGCCACCAGGAGGGGGGAGTCGCCACCGTGAGATGAGCGGATGACCTCCCAAATGTCCTGTTTCCGCTGGTAGTCCCTAGGCCCATACACGAAGAAACAATCAATCGAGCAGCTTGGCCTGGGAAATATCGAGCAAGCCACCAGGTGAGGGGACGCCGCCATAATCGAAATTTGGATCCCGACCCTCCACAACAGAATGATGCCCGCCGACAAACCCATCGAGGGTTGGGCGGCAAAAGTCCATTCCCTCCCCAGTAGCCAGTCCGCATCACTCCGGCCGAACGACTGCACCTTGGTCTCCATCAGCACCACCAGGTCCACCATCTTCTCACGCACCAAGCGCTTCAAGTAGCTCCGCGAGCTGCCCTTCTTGACTCCTCGAATATTCCAGATGATAATCCGCATGAAATAAACCTCCGTACCGTACTTCCATGCACCCATACACCTTCGAGTTCCAGCGCTCAGCCCCGACCCGCTGAGCCGCCGCTGTGCCCCACGAAGCACAGCCCAAGGGGGTACCCGATCACGTATTGGCCCCCGCATGACTAGGCCTGCTCTCTCCCTCCAGCTCCTTCCCCCTCTCAGGTGGAATGACTCTGCTCCCGACATTCCCCGTCGACCTGCCCGTTGGCATTACTCCCAACGAAATGCGCTTCGAGCCCCACCTTCTTAGACTTGTGCTTCCCCCCGGCTGCGGTGCCCAGCGAACTCTGCTTCTGCCCCGCGCTCTGGACATGGATTGGTCAAATTTATTTTATTGTTTGAATCATATGACCATATTTGAACCAAATTAACAATTATTAAAAATTGTTTTAAAAAAAAAATTGTTAATAATTTATTTTGTGAAAATATAAAACTATTTACTAGTATGAAGATTTGATATTGACACCAATTTCTTCACCTTCTCTTTTTTACAATTTTTTATTTTTGTATCAATAAATCGATCATTTTTAATTATTTGTGTTGTCTCATCATCCTTCAACAAACATCAAGAGGTTATGTACCTAATGGCTCCTTTTACATTTATTTTTCAAATGCTCTAATAACACTCGACCATCACCCCTCCTTTATAGTTTATATATAAGTATGAAAAAATCAATTTTAATCTTTTTAAACTAAAAACCATCCCTTTCATATAGATTATAACATTCTAAAAACTATTATGACAATAAAACCACATTAATATTATAGAATCAATGTATAAATATATTTGATATATAAGATAAACAAAATTAATGTTAGTTCATAAAATATCTCAAATTTAATTAAAAAATTAAGTATTTTAAAATATTAAAAAAATTAATATTAGATAAATCTCATTGAAATAATTTAATGACTTTGATTTGTCTTAATTAGAATTAGTTTGGATATAAATGATTGAAAAATAAAAAAATATTTAATTACTATAATTATTATTTAAATATTTTTATTTATTATATATTTGTGTTGTATGTATGTGTGTGTGTGTGTGTATGTGTATATATATATATATATATATATATATATATATATATATATATATATATATATATATATATATATATATATATATATATATATATATATATATATATATAATTAAATTTGATAACCTATATTTAGTGGTTCTTTTTTTCTATATTGGCAAACATCTTTTGTGGAAGCAAACTCTCAATCTTATTATATATAGCATGAAAAAGAATCATGAAGATAATAAGCTTTACATCATTAACAATTGTTTTATGTCTGTTTATTGATAAACAAATTCTACTCTCACTCTAGCATATGCATTAAATCTAATATATCCTAAAATGTGTATACTAATAGTTGAGCCATATTAGCTCAGTAAACAAAGACTTATAATGTAAACTGATGCATAAATATTGTTTTCAAATAGGTATCAATAAGTATAATATATATATATCATACGATACCATATATTTCATTTCTAATGTATTCGTTTTTTTTTATCTTTTAATGTTTCACTGTTTGTTTTCTTTATTTTTCTTATAAATCCTTTTTAATCATCACATATCAACCAAAAAAGATTTTCTTTTTAGGCTTAATTTTTATAGTTTATCGTACATTGTCTTGTGTCTTATATTATCTTAAATACTTTCTCTTACTTTTTTTATGTGAGACATTCATTCTTATACCCTTCTATTACTCATTATGTGTTAAAGTTGCTTTATATTTGATAAATTCTACTCTCCTTCACCAAGCAATCATCATGAAGAAATTAAACCAATTATCTTTAAGCATCACTCCCTTTGTTAATCTTAGGATAACATGTAAGACAATAATAAATAAAAACTCATTTTTTTATTAATACTTAATTATAAATTGGTGATAAAAAAATAATGATGACTCAATGGATTGGTCATCTTTTAATAAAGGTCTTAAAGTATAATTAATATTACAGTAATATGATATGATATAAGATATTGTGAGATGTAGGTAATAGTTATAAGAGATAATCAAAACCCTAATAAAGAGAAATAAAAATATAAAAAGATAAAAAAATATGAACATGAAAATTAAAAAGAGAGACAGGATATAAGTATTATATGATAATTATATTTATTTATGGACATGATGCATATAAGTATATATATATTTATTTATTCAGTATATTTATATACTTCTAAGACTTTGCACTATTATTTTTGCTCGTGTTATTATTTACATATTATATAATTTTTTATAATGTTTCATCTTCTTATAACTTTTTTTACTAAATATATTATACTCATCACTTGTATTATAAGTTAAGATATAATAGTCTCAAAATTAAGGATTTTAAAGATTCTATAACATAGGATCTAAAAGAATATTTTATTTTGAAAACTTTAAGAGAACTTTTGCATATGAGAAATTATATTTTTATCTTTGCAACAAAATATTATATAGCATTTTATTTTTGATTTGTGTGAATTCTTTATCAATTTTCAATTTCTATGCATAGTTATTTATTCAATTGATTATTATAGCTTGTGGATTTATGATGCCTTCTTTCATCTCAACTTTTTTGAAGTTGTGTCATTAAGATTTTGTTAGATATACTGAGATGATCTAAAATTTTAATATTTCTAAGTATTTTATCTAATTTTTTTCTCAAGGGGGCAATCTAGGCGATTTAACATATTTAATTAAATTTATAAGACACCATTGGAGTGTGAAACTTCATAAAATGTAATATGCATAATTTCATAAAATAATAAATATTGATATAAACAATAGTTACTACTTTTTTAATACTCAAGAAATATATGTTGTTCAATTTTATGGGTATTTTATTAGTTGATTGATATATTAAAAACATATCTATTACATTTGATATGACCAAAAATCTTGGTTTTAATTAAAATGTTTTGTTTTGATTGAATATTTACTTGATATTATTTATTGTATTATTATCTTATGTTTATGTTTGAAAATTTCATAATGAATGAAAAAAATATACATTGCATGAGATATGAACAAAAAAATATTAGTAATAAAAAGAGAAAAGCATAGTTTACATTAAGCATTACAAGTGCAAAATAACCTTAGTTTTAAATATCTAAAATTTTAATATTTTTTAATATTATTATCTAATTTTTTATTTATATTTTTTGCTTTAACAAGGCATGATAATCAAGGTAATATAATAAATTTAATTAAGTTTATAAGACACCATTGGAGAGTTGAGAATTTTATTAAATGTAACGTTCATAATTTCATGGAACAAGAAATACTGATATAAACAAGAGTGACTATTATTTTAATACTCAAGGAATGCATGTTCATTACTTTTATGTGTGTTTATGAGTTGATTGATATATTAAAAATGTGTCGGTTACATTTGATATGACCAAAACTCATGGTTTTGATTAAAATGTTAAGTTGTTTTGATTGAATATTTACTCGATATTCTCTATTATATTATTATCTTATGTTTATGCCTAAAAATTTTATAATGATTGAAAAAAATTATACATTACATGATTGCATATGATAAGAAAAAACATATTGGTAATAAAAGAGAGCAAAACTTAGGTTACATTAAGCATTACAAGTGTAAAATAACCTTTGTTCTAAATATCTAAAATGAATTGATTTTATAGTATTTATATAATAGGATAGATCCCAAAAAGTTATATAATTTTGGATATAAATAATGAAATTGTTAAAACCTAATTTTGACTCATAGATAATAGAATGTTTAGGTTCAAACAATCAATCTATACAAAAGCTTACTTAAAGTGTTATAGATTTAGAATTAAAATATCTTATGATCATTGGGTAATTAATAAATTTTCAAGAAACTAAAAACTTGCATAATTTCTTTAATACTAAATATCTTAAGCTAATAAAATAGCAACTTAATTACCCACATCTACTATAATAGTGAAAATATCAAAATACACATAAATGAAGTTCTTAGATTATAAATATATCAACTCACACATTCACATGCATATGACTGAGAAAATTGGATGCGATATGTAATCCCTAAAAAATGATTAAATAAAATAATCATTAAATTAAGCACTTTCTTAGTATTTAATACTCTTATTGTTGCTGGATAATAGCTTTAAATCTTGTAATCTGGGTCTCTCGCTTTCCTTCTCAAGGCACATTTAAAATCATACTATTATATGATCACTCACGACACCTCTTCTCTAAAATAAGCTTAGTAACAACACCTCATTATTTTATAATTTTTTTGTACAATTCAAAGAGCATCCCTATTCATAAATATCTAAAGTGATAAATAATAAGTTGCTAAGCCTAAGAATATCAAAAGACATTTAAGAATACTATAGGTAACATTTTATCATTCTAAAAGACATTTTAAGAATTCCACATGTCACAAAAAATTAAAAAATACTTTAAATTATGAGAAAATATTATTTGAAAAGTTGCAAAATTAAATAAGACAAGCAATTCCCAAGTAGCTTATGGTGATTCTCATTTTTTGGGATCGATGCAACTAGCAATGAAGTGGTGGGCAGTGATCTCGATACTATATATGTCAAAAGGGCCAATGATGCTTCGATGATTATCGTAGTTTTGTAGGGGTTCGTGCATTGGTCTATGTTAAAAGGCCAAAGGGCATTTGCAGTTTGACGTAGGTTCATGGATTGACACTGGTCGCAGGTTGGCAAGGGTTAAGCAGTTTTGTAGGTCACAATTTGACATGATAAACGACTTAAAGCAAAGATAGGTTGAGTGAGCAAAACAAGGATAATGGTCGATGATGTTTGATTAGAGAGAGAAAGAACTCCAAATTTTAAATAAAGTCTAAAATTGTTCAAGTTTTGCACTAACAAACCCTATAAGACCATTGTTGCGATTACTTGGAGTAAATATTTAAGTTGAAGGTATCCAAAAAACTACTAACCTCCAAACAATTCAAAATAAAATACATATACAAGTAATTGGATGAACTGAACTTAAAAATGGAAATATAATGTAATGATAAGTGAGGGATAGTTTTAATCGACCAATTCCATTGACAATGATAGTAGAGACTAATAAGATGTAAAGAAGTGAATACATACATGACTTGGAGCTCAAATATGACTAGTATCTTTCAAAGTGAAATCTCTACGTGATGTGTAGGATGTTAATACATCACTATATGGGCATATTTGATTATAAGAACAAAATATTGTATGTTCTTAAAAATGTATACCATGAATATGATTTATAAGAGTGTACTTGATATTTGAACAAAATAATAATTAGCATTTGAGTTAGTGAGATAACTAGATCATATGAAAGTAAGAAACACACGAAAAAATATTATTGATGAATAGTTTAACAAAATACAATGATAGGAAACCAATGTTTAAAGAACGACGATTCTAAAATCTAAGAGATGTGATGTCAAAATGCCAAAAGTTTCATCAATATTCTATTAGTAAGTTTATGTTTAATTGATTGAATTAAAAAAATATTGACAGTTAATATATTTATAAAATCTTTTAATAAAGTTCAGTTAATTCCCTTGACAAAAAACTGAGTGATCATCAGATAATTCTGAAGACGAAAATCATTACACAATAAGTGGCTCTTATTAGGCTTCTATGTGAACGAGCGTAAGGATAAATAGTCTCATATTAACTGTTGATAGATCGATTTTGATGTTTATATCATATATCATGATCTTAAGATTTTGAGATATCTTTTGAGAGTAAAATCCACTTAGGTTGAGATGTTACAATCTAATGTAACAATATCTCAACACGATTATTAAACTAAAATATCATTGGAGGTACCAAAATGAAACGTTTTTCTAGTCTAATATGGTTCAATTTCAAGGATAAACCAAAAGGCAATTGGTGGGCTTGTAATGCCCAAGATTGAATAGGACGATGAGATAATGATTTGCTTGTTGCAATAAAGAAATAAAAAATTGTCTTAGGATGAACATTCTTATGTCAATTATTGAGGGATCAATTTTGATTTTCATATGAGATGATATGATTTTGAGATATTTATACATATTTTGATTGAAAATTTTATTTTTGGATAAGATTAAAAAGAGACAAATGAATAATACATCAACATAATGGGACTATAAATATCATAATTCTATAATAAAAAAATTAATGGCCTTTTTGGATGTAAAATTAGATTTCTAAATGCCTTATTAACTCAAAACATGATATTGAAAAATAATACATAAAACAACCTCATAATACACTTATTAAGAGAGGGTTAAAGCTAGTAAAAAATAAGCTTACAAGTTAGAGAAGAAAATATGTAAACGTTTAAGATAACAAAATCACTCAAGTGAAAAGTGAATAAAATGTTTAAAAAATATTATTTTTAGATTGATATATATCACTCGTAAGATTGTTATAAGAAGCATATGATTAAGATTGTTATTATAAAAAAATTATTTCTATTGTAAAAGAAGAAAATATATTATTTTATGCCTATTTTTTTTACTATTTATAAGCTACCCACTAATATAAACGAGAGAGAACAACGATAAAATTTTTAAAAAATAGATAAACTTAATAGAAATAGTCAAAGTTTACCTATTTCAATATTGCATGTAATTGATTACTCAATTATTAGATAAACTATTTAATAAGCTACACTAATTTTCTTTTGTGAGCCAATTTTAAACAATTTATATTAAAAACTAGTGTCAATTACAAATCAATCTTTAAATTAAATTGAAATAATTGTACAAATCAAAATTCAAAACCTAAACATGTATTGAACCAAATTCTTGATTACACAATTGTATTCATGTATAAAAAATGATTAAAATATAAATATAAGAAATAGAATCAAATTTAACCGGCACAGATAAATATAAGAAATAGAACCAGCTAAAAAATGAACCACTTATTAGAACATGGATGGGACTAATACAAAAATAGTTAGAAGCTGTTTACTAATATACCCTTCTTATTATTAAATTTCCAAAACATATCCTCTTCTTCCTACTATAATGTAAATAGCCCTTAATACGCCGACGTTCTTTCCAATTTGGCAACCCTTCTTATCCGGTGCTTTCACTTACCCTCCCCAGCGCCATCTCCTCTTGGACAAAAAGTTTGGCTTCGGCAAGTATGGTAAGTCCGGCACTGTTTATCTTTTCCATTCTAGCTGGTCTGCCATGGTTATATCGTTTCCCTGGTCTTTAGCTACCGTGCCGTAGGTAAAGCTGACGAGCACCGCCACTTTCCTGAGCGTCAGTCAGGGGCCGATGTTTTTTTATGTTTTGAAGGATTCACCCGAGAACTTGCTGTTAAATACAATTTAATGAGCACTTATTTGACATTTAGGTATGCTACATATGTGTTCATCTGAAATTTCTCATTTTAACCCCAGGGAATTGTTCTTTGTAGTACTGAACGAGTTTGGACAGTGCAAAGATTGCATTAGGGGAGTTGGAAGCTCTTCTTTGCCTTCAGTTAAAGGTTTCTCCCTCGAGTCCTATTTGTATGTTTTGATAATGTTTAGAAATAAATAAATTTGAGAGCTTTTGGCTAGTGAACTCTTCGTAAAAGCTTTGATGCCCAATTCTCAACTACGTTATTTGCAAAAAAAAAAAACATTACCCTGTCGTATGTACCATTCTTTTTTCTACCGGGGCGGTTTTTATTGCTATCACTACCATCATCAGCATCACCGCCTTTATTTTCAGATTTATGTTTTCCAGCTCCATCGTCCTAATCATTGCCCTATCTGGTGAAGTTGATCACTGTAATGATATTCTTTTTCGTTCTAAACCTATCTTTATCCATTTTGACTTTCTTCTCCACACTTCTGCGACTGTAGGGTTGATACCTCTTTGAAGTTGTTTCGAAAAAGCTTTGTGGTTCTTTGTTTTTCTGAAAACCTGGAAGATTGCTAATATACTATATTTGGAAAAAAATGTAAAGCAAGCCATTTATATGTGTACATTCTATTTGTGCTTTCATGTCTACGAGCAATAAACTTGATTAGCAGATAATATTCTTTGTGGTTTAGTGATCTTTCCATGTATTATCACACAAGCCAACAAGGAAAATGACCTGCAGCTTTGGCCATTAAACATTTTCTCCGTTTTACATAGATAATCTGCTATATGTCACTATTTATTAGTGCAATGAACATGCAAATTCCTACAAATTGAACTCAAAGATGAGGGACAATCATGAAATAGGCATTAAAGTGTAGGGAGGAGATTGGTTTCAAAATTGTTTTTACTTGTTTAAAAGGCTTATTAGAAAGGATTTTTGAGAAAATTTATGGAATTAATCAACTAATCATTAAAAATTAATTAACTAGAACTAAATGGGCCATGGAATGTATATTAGGATCGGTCATGGTGTTAGTTAAGTCCACTTATAGAACATGTAACATGGCATCTAATTCTCATCAAGACGCATTGGGTTTTATACTGCTCTTGGTATCCTCCATCCTTTCATGTATCCCTTTCCTAAATTTTGCTGTTGCTAATACCCTTTGTTTTTTGTCCATAATATTTTCACCTTTGCATCCATGAAACTCCAACTTTCCTTTTTACTTGTTTCAAAGGCCTATTACAAAGAATTTTTACAAAATGTATGAATTTAATCAACTAATCATTAAAAATTAATTAACTAGAACTAAGTTGGCCATGGAATGTATATTAGGATTGGTCATGGTGTGAGCCAAGTAAAATTGTTGTACTTGTTTCAAAGTCCTATTACAAAGATATTTTGTGAAAATTTATGTAATTAATCAATTAATCATTAAAAATTAATTAGCTAGAACTAAATTGACCATGGAATGTACATTAGGATTGTTCATAGTGTTAATCAAGAACACATGTAGCACAATGTAGTATGATTAACAACACATGTAGCACAATGTAGTATGACATCTAGTTCTCATCAAGATGTATAAGGTTTTTCATCGTTCTCGATGTCCTCAATCCTTGCATGTATTCCCTTACCAAATTTTGCTATTGCCAACTCCCTTTGCTGTTAATGTTTTCAACTTTGCATCCATAAAACTCCAACTTTTGTGCCGTTAAATTCTACTAAGTTGGTGAAATCATATTTGAGAGTGCACATTGTTGTGTTATGGCACTTGAATGTGGCCATTGAGTGCACATTGCATTATTATGCCTATTGTTGGGGTTTGCATAACATTGTAGGCTAAGACTTCATAATGACTATGATTGTGGTTTTTGGTTGAAGATCCATAATTCTTTCATATGACATATCCAAAAAATGACTTTGAAAGAGTTGGATAAGTTGAAGTGGCACAAAACATGTTACTAGTGAGTGTCTAAATCATGACATATGGTAGTGCCAAATGTCCATGAAATGGTGAAGATTACTCATTGCTTCATAACAAATAAGGAAACAATTAGTGATATTTTGTCAATTGAGAGTTATTGGAAACATTGAAAGTGTTAATGGTAGCCACAAGGAGTTTAATGAAATTATGAGAGAAACTAATTCTCTCATATAATTTATTCAATTTCTACCAGTGGTCTTTTGAATTTAATCATTGTTTTTTAATGGCTTTTGGAGTTTTTATATAAATTATTGTGGATTCTTTCATATGTGTTCTTGTGTATTTTTTTGTTTTCTCTATGTGCTTGTTAGGTGTTGAGAGGTGTCTTTTTAGGTAATTGGTGAGTTTTTCTTACTAGTTATCTTAGTGATTTTGTTTGCAATCTGCATTGATTAATTTGTTGTAATGAATGCTATCAAAATTTTAGTTATTTGTGCCATATAGTTCATGCAACTTAGAATTTAAATTGCTGTAAGATCATAGAAGATTTGAAATCAAGATTGATAAATTTGAGAGAAAATATTTTGGTTTGTGAAAATTTATATAAGTGGCCTCCTTTACTTGAAGAACTTGTTCTAGCCACCTTTTTGGCAAAAATTATAGTCGACAAAGCAAGAGGAATGAAAATTGTTTGATACATCAACATAGGGGGTGGTGCTTTTTACACTTGTAATAAATGTAGTTTCAATTGTTGTTAAGAAGACATCAACAAAAGGTTTGATGAAGTCTTTGAGCAAAGTATATGAGAAACCTTTGGTATAAAACATTGCTTTTGATACAGATATTGTTCGACCTCAAGATGATAGAGGAAGCTTTTATCAAAGATTATATTAACTAGTTTAATGCGATTACGACTCAATTGGGATCCAAAAGGTAAACTTAAGGTATGGATTTTACTCTTTTGTTGGATAGTTGGAATGCATTGTCACTACTTTAGAAATACATCAAGATATCATTATTTGCAAATATAGGAGGTACGAGACTTGATTTTGAGTAAAATTATATGGTATAAAGAATTTGTAGAATCTCATGGTTTTTTTTAAGCACTAAAGGTAGAGAGCATATTGTATATGAAGGGAATAATATTATGGGCTAGTTGAAGTCGAAGTGATGTGGCAATTCAAGGCAAAGCAAGAATTTTTTGTTAAAATTGCGGTGTCAAGTGGCATATGATGGAAGCTACATGATGTCTAATATTTTCTCAACTTGAATAGAAATCTCATGTAGTCATCTAAACAATAAGGGTTACTATATAGTATTTGGTTGAGGAATAGGGCACCTAGGAATATTACAGCCATGTCTTCATCAAGGTTCAAGAATAATTCTCAATTGTGGTATAATCAACTTGGTCCTATGAGCAAGAAAAGCACAAAGGTTATGGTATGCAAAGTTCTACACAACCTTAAATCTATAAACATTGGAGTGTGCAAAGACAACATTCTTAAATGCAAAAGCATTTTCGGGAAACTTGACCTAATTCATATGGATGTATAGGAACTATCCTTAGTGTCTTCACTTGGAGGATAGAAGTAAAACTTAATGTTTATAGATTGTTCCCCAATGAAATTTTCGTTCTATTCTTTAAATAACAAGTTGGATGTGTTCAACTTTTTTGAGAAATGAAAGGTTGAGTTGAAGACAAAGACCTGTCTAAAATTTAGGTATTACTATCAGGCATTGGTCTTGAGATGCTTGTAAAGAATTCTTTGACTTTTGCACTACTCATGGAATCAAAACAAAGAAGATTGTTCCAAATTGGCCACAACAAAATAGAGACATTCTCATTGTTGGATCAGGAAACATTAGTGGTTTAAAAAATTGAGTAGCTTGAACCATGTGACGAATCATTTTGTATTCACATATGGTCATCGTGTCATGGTTGATCAAACTTCTTTAGTAAGGATTGGATTGAAGTTAATGTGAGCATAGCTTTAATTTGTCAAATTGGTTGTCTTTAAGTTAGACATGTGATTTGAGACATGAAGACTACTTTTCTTGAAGGGTTGAAAAATTGTTTATTGCTCGATTCTTGGTACGAAACTTGAATCAATCTTCATTATGGAAGTTACGCCAATGAAATGGTATTAAAAGGGTCATAATTGAATCGGATTGCATGTTGACTATCAGTTGTTTGGAAGAACTAAGAGTATGAGTTTACATATATCTATTCTTCAATGTATAAGTTCTTTTGATAGATTGGTGCGTTGAATTGTACCAAATTTCATAAGAATCCAATGAAGTAGTAGATTGTATAGCAAATATAATATGTAGTATCATTTTCCCTCATATAGTTATTTAAAGTCATGTTCGTCCTTTCAGTGACTTTATTATTTTTTTTGTGGATAAATAAAGTTGATGACTCAAGTATAAAATATAATTTGAAGTCATGTTTATCCTTTCTAAATTCTATTTTGTACTTGGGTCTTTAACTTTGTACAAAAAAAAAATGAAGTCATTGAAAGGATGAACATGACTTTAGATGATTGTATGAGAAGGATGAGATTACATGTTGAATCCTCGTTCTTATCTTACTAATTTGGTGTCAACTTCATGAATCCTCATTCTTCATTTATTAATATTTTGTGCATTATAAACTATTAGTTTTGACAAAATAATATGCTCCAAGTAAAAGATGATGTGTTATGTTCATAAAATAATATTAAAAATGTTATACTAGGTTTAATCTGTGGAAATGTTGCTATTGGAAAATCTATTAAAAGTATAGAAGAAAAACTTTATCCATAAAGATTCCATGTTTTTGTATGTGAAATATTTTGTATATATTGGTTTTTTGAAGAGATTTATATATTGGTTGGTTAGTATAGTGGGTAGGTTTGTTGCAAATGGAGTTTCATGGAAAGTAGATATTATATGCAACAAAATAATTTAAACTTCTTGTTTTTATTAGAAGTATGGATTGGTTCTCAAAATAATGGAAATCAAATCTAATTTTAATATGATTTTTTCTTAAATTAGTTATTATGTAACTTCAAATGTGTGCATTTTTTGTAGTTACTTCTTTTGTTATCTTTCTGTATGTTAAATCATGAAAATGATACTCAATTTAAAATTAGTCGATTAATTATGTGTAAGATTAACTCTTTTGATTGTTTAGTTATGTTTTAAGGATAACAAATTTACAAAAAAAAATAAATTTATATAGAAGAGAAAGTTTTATGACATGGTAACAGTTTTGCACTTTAAGAACTTATCATAGAATGGTTGTGGTTCATTTTTATTACTAAAACTCTATTTGATGACACATTGCAATGTATCGTTTTTCCTTTCTCTCTCTTTCTCTCTCTCTCTACTGCTTAATTTCATTATATTGATAAAATCTTATATTTAAGAGGCAAGATTTTGAGTTCCTTTGCTCTATATGTTACTTTTGTTTTTCAGTTTTTATGGCTGATTCACCCTGTATATTTGCACTGATGGCATTCAATACACATTTTTTTTTTTTTGAAGTTAGCTGTGTTGAAAAGTTATAAATATGGAAATTAGATGTAAATGTAATTTTACAAGAAAGATTGTATCATGTAGCATAGCTTTTCAATGTTACATGTAACTAGAAATAACTGGAAGTTTATTGTTAAATATAAATAGGACACATGATTTATGGCATTATGATTTCAAGCAATAAATGAGGGTAGTCACTTTGCTGTTCTTGCTGGTGTGATTTTACACATGCACGAATGTTGTTTTTGATTTGGCAGGTTATAATAGGGTAAAGAAACAAAGTGGTACCACTTTCTCTACTTAGGAAGCTTGTCTAGATGGCACTTGTACCTACTGGCGGAATGTCAATACCTAGTTTGCGATTTCGCTCGCAGTTAGTGCTTGGTTATCCTTCTTGTGCTGCAAATGGATGGTGTACATTTGACAAATTTCCAATTCATTGCGTTCGGTAATTTCTTTTCCTTTGCTGCTTCAAATTTCAATGTGATTAGCATAATGTAAATTTAACATTACTTATTTTGATGCCTTGTTAGGTAATAATATTGTTGGATTGCTTCTTATAAGAGTTCATAGAAGATTAAGAGAGAAGTAAACAATGCAATTTGCTTTGAATTCAAAGTAGACTAGACTTTATAAAGAAAAATGATTGAAACCCGTGACTTGATGATAGCATTATTTTAACTTACAATTTCCCTCAAATTGCTATTGAAACAAATCTAGAAAGAGAGCTTTCATAGTTTTTAAACTCCATTAGGGACTGTACATTTTTGCATCATGTATTCTAAGTACTTGATTTTGTTTGATTTCATTATTGCTATTGCTAGCAAGATAGTCCATACTAGCCATGATGAAATGACAGACCATACTGGTAATCCTTTGTTATAAAATTAAGGTCCTTTTGAAAATAATAACAATTGCCTTGTGATGACTATAATATACATAGGAGGAATTTTTTAAGAGAATAGATTTACTAAAATGACGAATATTGCAAAGCAATAGAGGATAAGAAGTTGAAAATGTTGTAGTTAAGTGGGGCTTCAATTACAGTAAGAAGCTAACATATGAGTTTCAATAATCTTCACTTTAAGCTGACTTAAAAGTAAGATGACTTAAAATTTAGCATTGGAATTTTATTAATAGTTTCATTTCTTGTTTATCTTGTGTGAATTCTGTAGTTACTTCTAGGTCATAATTTTGTGCGCTTTGTATGAAATTTTTAAGCATTCTTTTTTTTGTTTGCATCATTCATTATATACTTATAGAGTGTGAATAAGATTTGGTTTAGTGTTATATTTTAAGTTGAGTATGGAATTGACATTTTAATAGATAATAATTATGATCATTTGTAATAAATTTAAATTTTTGAGTTATTAATTGTTTATCTAAATATATATTGGGCTTAATGTGGATATTAATTTGATGCAAACTTTCTTAACAATTAGCATTAGAGTTGATGGTTTGATTGGACTCACGTTGTGCATTTAGTGTTTCTCATACGTCTTTGATAGTTTCTACAATAGTTGAGAAGACAGTGAATACAGAGTGCTTTTATGTTATTGACTAGCTCTTGGCATGCATAATACGTTGATGGATTTGATAAGTTTCCATAGAGTTAGGCTTCATTCAAGTGATCAACAAATGAAAACTGTGCTGTGGTCATTCATGGTGGATAGATTTGATATAATCCATGCACAATGTCATGGTGGATTGTCATTAGCGTTGTTGATGTTTAACATGACACTCGACCTTGTTAGTTGGAAGTTTCAGAGTTAAAAAAGGCAGTGAGATTTATGTATAAGGATCTCACTTAAGAGGGATATTTGTTGAGTACAAGTGATATTTAGTTTAATTTCGTGTTGTGGGCCGAGCACACTGTTAGAGTTCAACATACAATTAGCGTGATCTTTGCTAATAAGTTTAATTTTTAGAGTTACTGGACATGTATTTGCATATATATTGGGTCCAACTCGGGTTTCATTTGGTGTAAATTTCCTTAATAACACTTCAGCAAAAAAAAAAAAAGAAGCCAATATAGGTACCATTGAATGCCTTTTGAACTCTTTGGCTCACAATATTCTCTAGGTAGCATTGCTTGGATTTTTACATGAATTAACCTCTGCCTCATGAACCTTATACATCATAGTTTCGTGGCCTATTGGGGGCAGTGAATTTACTTAATGTGTTTTGGGTTTTTCAATGTAAGGATTGCAAATCTAGAAATTGAATTATTTAATTAGAAACTTATAGTTGCACATGGCATATGATTTTAGCAAGTTGAGCACCCAAAAGCATATAAGGTGAAACATAGATTTCAGATAATCAAATGCGCAGACTTACTGGTTGTTCTCACGACTTCTATGCGTTGCAAATACGTTTTCTTTAGGTTATCTACAACTGATCATGCTGTCAAGTTGGGTCATAGTTTTGTCTTATGAGTACATGTTGTTAAATAAATTTCCATTGGTAAAAACTTCATTTGGCGTTTTATTTGTTTCATTCATGATACTTGGAAGCATTTGGGCCTCCTGAATTTGCATATTTTGGACTGGCCAATTGAACCAAACGTCAAGGGTGGATATAGTGTATAATATTTCTATCACTTGATCTGTTGCATGCATCATAATTTCATAAATAATGCTAACATGCATTAAATTGCATATGAAAAGGAAAAAGGTTTATTGTACTATGGAATAATGAATCATCGCCTTTATCATTTGATATAAATACTATTGATTCCTTTTCAAGCTCCCTTCTCATTTTTGAAATTTTCATAATTATTATTTTCTACTGTGAATTTAGGACTTATGTGTTTCTCGTTTTCTCTTTTTTGTTGACATTTTACTAAATTATTGTACATCTTTATTTGATATTTTGGACTAAAATCATTCCAAGAGTCTCAACCCAGTTTTGAGTAATTTCATTGCAACTGTATTGCTGTTTCAAATGATGCCAATTTGAATGGTATTTTTTGTATCTAGAAGTAATAATTGGAAATAGGTATACAAATTCCTTGCAGCTTTTCAATAAAATTGTATTTTGTTAAGTTTTTTGTGGTTTTTGTTCTCCCTCTTACATTTGGATGCAATGCAAGTTCAATTATTAGTAACCTTTGTTGAGATCGTGAATTGCAGCTATCAATATTTCTTTGAACATGTCTTACCTTTTTTGTCATGTCAGTTACTGCATGAGATTCTGTAATGTTCTTCTGAAATATTTATAATGCGGACCATGATGCCATTTCAATGAATTGCTGATTGATTTTGTTTTTCATTAATGAATTGTTTTAGAAAGGTTATTCTGATATTTAGTTTTAGGCTTAAAACAATTTTTCCTTTTGTTTACCTTTTGCTGTATTACATGTGCATGCAGTGCCTCGTCCACTAAAAATCATTTGGCATCAGCATTTTTGCGAGTACCCTCTTCTCTTTTTCACTGTGAGCCATCGCATCGCATTGGGCATCATAGAAGTGCCAGATTTGTAGTACGAGCAGAAGCTGTGAGTTTTCATGATTCTAACCTTTTGGTATACGCAACCATAAATTAATTTTTGTTTTGAACAAAATATTTGTACTTCAATAAGTTTTAATGTATATGCGATATTAAACTAGGAGAGCTTTTCTTTGTGTTTACTGCATGTTGGTTGGGGGAGGAATTAAAAGAGATATATTTTGTGGCTTAGTTAAGAGAGGTTAAATTTGGGTATGTCAAACTGTACGAGGCCATAATATCTATCAGGACTAAAGATCTTGAAGGACTGATGGTGATGTGACATTGAAATCAATAATTGAGGTCTTTCTGGTGGAAATTTAAGATGGAGGAGGTAACCAAATGAAATATTAAGCTGCTTATTGTTTAATTCAACAACCAGATGCCATTTCAAGCTTAAACTACTTGCAAGAGCAATTCCCCTAATGATTGATCGTTTTTGTGCAAAAATTAAGTGCTAATTCATATATATTTGGTTTGGCAAGTACAATGTGGTGTTGTCATGAATTACTGTGAAAAGTCTTCAAGAAATTGATTCTATCTAAAACTGACAAAAGAAAAATTTGGTTGTTAACAGCACCACCTGGCATAAGAATAGTTAAACAGACTCCAAACACACCGATATTAATTTATACTAATAGTGGGCTTTATGTTATGCAGGATTATTATTCTGTGCTTGGTGTATCAAAAAATGCCAACAAATCAGAGATAAAAAGTGGTGAGTTCCACTTTAGTCTTCACTATCACCTAATGTTGTTTGGTCATTTGTTTTAAGCTTGCTGTCTATATTATTCACTACGATATTTTGGTATCTATCCTGTAGAATGCTTCCTTTGGCAATTTTTACTAAAGGCTTGTATGTATTGGTGCTTCTTGTAAATACTACATATGTAAATTTGTAAGTGGTTTTTCTGGACAGTGTTGGCAGTTGCAAAATAAGCCTCTTTTTTTTTTAAATTAAAAGCTTTTTTGATGGTTATCTGTCATGAAGCACAGTGATGTCATAAGAATCTTTTTTGAAAATTTGGACAAAGAAAGCCACAAACTGGCTGTCATTTCCCATCCTCTTGGACAAGAAAAGCTTTTTATAGAACATGATGAATCCTTTTGCCCTTATTTAGTTGGTCTATCCTGTGAACACATGTTAGGACCAACATGGAGGCTCAAAGATTAGGTATTGCCCTTGTTAAGTCATTCATGTTGTACGAACTCAGTTGCCCGCATTTGTTAGCATCAAAACCCTCGTAAATGAGTGCATCAAAATTATCTGAGTCATTAGTTTTAACACTCATTTCTTGACAAGATCTTAGAGACCCATTTGTGACCTTTCCAGTGTTGCTGAATAATTTAAGTAATTGGTGCTTTGTAATATTTTCGTGTATGAGCATTGTGAACTACAACTAAAAGCATTGACGATTTCCTTTTGGAGGTTGATGGAATTGAATAGGACGATGTTTTCTTTCTTAAGTCAGATCTCTGTCAATGTATGCTTAAGGAGGATAGAATCTGCATCCCTTGACTGACTAGACTAATATAAGAATATTTCTTATTTTTTGTTTTATTTTTTTACACAAAGTGTTACAATATATATATTTTTTAATTTTAGGTTATTTTGCATCTTGTCTTTTCAATTGTTGAGATTCTTCAAATGTAAACACTTTGGCCATTTTGCTTGTTTTTGGTCTTCATATTATCTGTTTTCCTCCCTTTTTTACTATTTGGTTTCCATTTACTCTTTATTTGATGTTAATTTCACCTTTATTAAGATTTTAATTGTTGTAGAAAAAGATCTTGATTTTCCCTACAATGGATGGCACGCCTTTTATAAATATAACCTAGGGTTATTGTGCTATAGTATGAGATTGTTGTACAACTACCGAGGAAAAAATAGTCTAATGTCATTGCATTACCCCCAAGCAAGGTATTTATATTCCAAGCCTAGTTTGGACTGAAAGCTGATAAGACTTGAGTTTGAATTCCATAATTTATCTATTTTCTAAACACAAATTTTTCATATGTATTATTCAAACATTCTTAATTCAGCATTACTAGTTGGATTAAGGAAGATTTTACCGCTGGGTATTTTTTTTAGTCATATGCTCACCTTTCTGTAATTTGTTTTTTGTACCAACTATGAAATATAACCAAGCTACATATATTAGAGCTGCATATAGTACAGCTGGTTTCTGCTTACGAATTTATTATAGTAGAATTTTCTAAGGCTTATGTTGGCATATTCAAAAAATCGTTGAAAAATGAAAAGTTTTCTAGAAGGTGTGCTTGACAAATATAAAGGTACACTTGAGAAATACAAAGGTACACTTTGAGAGTTCCATACCACATTTTGTAGGGCATCCAGAAGCATTTGGCTAGCGTGATTGTTGGTTTGTGGTGAAGTTAATTTTGTAATTTTTATTGTTTTCCTCACCAGTGTTATGTTTGTTAACTAAAAACATTTTCATTATTTTGTTTTATTTTGCATGCACAGCCTACCGCAAGTTGGCCAGAAGCTATCATCCTGATGTGAACAAGTGAGTTGAATTTCTTTTTATACTCATTGGTTATTTCTTTATATCAACTAGTTGCTTCTTTGAGCTTTATCTCGAGTTCCCCTATTTTCTTTTATTTCTGAGTATGTTTTATTAATCTTCTGCAACAAAATTAATTTTTCCAATAAGTTCTTGAACATTCATTGAAAATAACAACTTTTTTGGGATTTGATAGAGATAACTGACATGTGAAGATCTAAACTTTGAATCTTAATTGAAGCATACAGGCAATATGCCTAAGCATGGTTTCTTTTGTGAAGCAACATAACGAAATCTAGTTTTAGCAATCTCTGCGTGTTGTACGCAGCAAGCTCTGTTGCATGTCAAGATTGCAAGCATGCATATTAAGTACTACTAAAAGGCATGCTTGCCTATCTCAGATTATTTTATTAAATTAAAGTCAACTCCAAATTTTGTTCATTTTTGCTTATCATTTCCATAGAAGGAAACAATATTTTTGTAGTTCACCTATTTTCAGCAGTCCTTTTGGCAGAAATTTCTGAAAGTCTGAAGAAACGTAATTCAACTTGTCACTATCTATTTTTATGCGTCTTTTTATTGTTTTTATTGAATAGGAATCGTATCACATCAAATTTTTTGAGTTAATGTGAACAAACTTTTAAACTGCAAGCCTGCTTTGTTCATAATCCAAGAGGAGGGTTGTGATTAAACAGTATTGGGTTACTATTTTTTTTTTTTTTTTTGAATTTTTTTTAAATACTTTGGGAAACATGCTGCTGTGGTGCCACCTTGTATGTTTTTGGCTCGATGCCTCGTGTTTTACTTATGAAACAATCATAATTAAAAACTCAATCGCATCACTATTTCAATGACAGCTGATTTACATCGGATATAAATCTCCTTATGTGTGTAGTTAACCACTTTATGGTTTAAGGAATATCTTTTCTCTAGAGGGATGAGGTAAACAATACAAACCTGAAAAAGTTTCTGTGAAATATAATTAAATTCTCTGAGAAATGATCTGATTACTTGACAAAAACAGATAAGTAAATGTTTTTAATATTTATTTCAGGTGAATTAGCTTATATTTTTATTAGAAATTTGGATGCCTGCCTTATAATATGCAAGCTTTTTTATCTATGCGAGTTGTAACATGAATATAAGCAGCATTATCAAATATAAGCGTAGGTAGGACTGTGGCATCAATTTATCTGTTCATCTTTCTTGAATAGAATATAGATTTTTGGAGTTCAGAGCAATTATATTGAACTAAGAGACGTGTTTCTGCCAGCCAGGTGTATTAATATTTCAAATGGTTAGCATTTCTCGTCTTTCCTCCAAGTGCGTTATGCTTAACTGTATGGACATGTTAGAGGTCATTGCCTGAACCATTGAACCTATGTCAGAGGAAAACAAAAACCTTTAAGTAGAAAAGGTGTTTATTCATAATCAAATCAGATTGATAGAGAAATTTGTATAAAATGTTACTTTTCGTGCATTTAGACTGGTGTTCGAATGACAGTAATCATGGAATGTCTAAGGGCATGAACCCTAGACATTGTAATGAAAAAATAGTGACTGAATGTTTAGAGGTGAACCATAGAAGATTCTGTTTCCCAAATTATCCACCTTAAAAGATGTAAGGAATGCTTCGTAAAATTTGCTAAAATTAGGCATGTCAGTATTGCTGTATTCATATTGAGCAACTATGACCTCATCAATATATTATCTATCTAATATAATTTGTCCTAAGAAAATGTGTTAACAATAGAGTTTAATATTTCACTATATGGTTTTATTGGAAAAAATACTTAACAAGGTTAGATGCAAATGCTTATGATTTATGAGAGAAGGCTTGAATTTGTTGCATGCCATGGAGTTCTATGATGAAGTATGGTGAAGATCTTTCTAGTTTGACAATGGTCTTTTGTCTCACTGAGGTTTTTCATATAATTTTTGTATTCTCGCTTCCTTGTTCCAATGGTAGCTTCGACAGTGCGTGGCTAAGGTCGATTTAGTTGTGGATTACCCTCTAGGTACTAATAGTCAATAGAATGATTGATCCCTTTCCATCAGAAGAACGAGATGGACTGATAATTGGCGGCCAAATGCTGAGTCTTTGCATACTAATATCTTTTTATTGGCTGATAAACCGTGAAATGGTTGATGAAATGCAAGGGAGTCGCAAGTTTATGAAGTTTAAACTTTGATTCTACAGTTCAAAAGTACTCCTAGATATTAGAAAATTGTTGTCAAGCTTGGAGGACTATTTGTAAATGAATGTTTTTATTAGATTTGTAAATGAATGTTTTTATTAGATTTGTTCTGTTACATTTGTTATGCTATCTCAATACATTCTTTGTACGCTTCATCTTAGACTCATTCCTTTGGTCACACCTTCATTTTAGGGATCCTGGAGCTGAACAAAAGTTCAAGGAAATTAGCAATGCGTATGAGGTTAGTTTGGTGCCAGTTTCTTCTGCCTGACTTATTGGTTGCATCTGGTTGCACTTTCTAGGACAGCAGTTGTCTTATGATTCCAAAAGCTCTCAGAATAGCTTTTTGAAAATAACTGGTTTTTCATCCTATAAATAAATTTGTGCTCAACAAAGCTGGGATACACAACACTTGTTAGATGCTAAGCTGTTCTTAAAAAGCAGATTTTTTTTTTTTTTTGACTAAATGCAACCTTACAAAAATTAGATATTGCATTATTCTAATATCAGTTTCCTTCAGGTGCTATCAGATGATGAGAAGCGATCTATTTATGACAAATATGGAGAGGCCGGGCTTAAAGGAGCTGGTGCAGGCATGGGGGTAGGTTCTAATTCAGAACCTGTTTTTGTTGCAGTTCTTCAATGATTTGAGATCCATTAACCTCTCATAATGTCTTCCTAAATGCAGGATTTCAGCAACCCTTTCGATTTGTTCGAGTCCTTATTTGAAGGCATGGGTGGAATGGGTGGAATGGGAAGCAGAGCATCGCGCAACAGACCCATGCAAGGAGATGACGAAAGCTACAATCTTGTTCTCAACTTCAAAGAAGCCGTCTTTGGAGTTGAGAAAGAAATTGATATAGCACGGCTTGAGAACTGTGGTACCTGCGAGGGATCGGGAGCGAAGCCTGGCACCAAGCCAACCAAGTGCAGCACTTGCGGTGGTCAGGGCCAGGTCGTCTCATCCACAAGAACGCCATTGGGTATCTTTCAGCAGGTGATGACTTGTTCTACATGTGGAGGAACCGGAGAGTCCTCCACCCCTTGCGGTACGTGCGGAGGAGATGGACGGGTGAGGAGAAGCAAGAGGATAAGTTTGAAGGTTCCTGCGGGGGTGGACTCTGGTAGTCGGCTGAGGGTCCGTTCTGAGGGTAATGCCGGGAGAAGAGGAGGCCCACCCGGAGATCTTTATGTTTTTATTGAAGTGTTGTCTGATCCTGTGCTCAAGAGGGATGGGAACAACATCCTTTACACTTGCAAAGTTAGCTATATTGATGCCATCCTGGGAACCACTATAAAGGTCCCAACTGTGGATGCAACTGTTGATCTTAAGATACCAGCGGGGACGCAGCCAGGGACGACCCTGGTGATGGCAAAGAGAGGGGTTCCTTTCCTGGGGAAGCCAAATACAAGGGGAGACCAGTTGGTCAAGGTGCAGGTGGAGATTCCCAAGAGGTTGAGCACTGAAGAGAGAAAACTGATAGAAGAACTTGCCAGCCTAAGCAATACCAAAACTGCAAATAGCAGAAGATAGTTTCTCGTTTTATAACATACAAGCCATTAAGGTTAGCATAAAGTTTAGGCATATAAAACTATTGAGAATTTTATCAATATTTAATATCCTAATTTAGGATATAAGATATTGCTTGTTTGGAGAAAACAAACTTAGTGTTTGGATTGATATTTTTGATGGTTTTGCTATCTAATGAAGTGTTTTATGCATTTGGATTGATATATTGCAAAATGGACTAAACTTGAACTTCAAAGGAATGGTTGTTTCGTGTTCATCTTTTTTATGTTAGTGGTGGTATGTTGGTGATTTTCCTCTCTGATGTAAAGTGTAGAAGCTTAGATCTTAAATTTTTTTTTTGTTTGTGAATTTAATAAGTTTGAAAGTATTTTGTTGGATTTTTTTTTGTGATGAAGATTTGATTGCATTTTGGGATTTAGAAAATATAGTTTTGTTTTTTATTATTGTATGCTATGATTATGATTTTTCATTTGTGTATTATCTTTTTTTGTTGTGGATAGAGATTTGATTTGGACTTGAAGTGCATAAATTTTGTTATGTTATTTTTATTTAGGTTAATGTTGCATCTAATCTGTTGACAATTTTTCATGAATATGCCACCTGTTGCAATAAATTGGAAATAAAAAAATTGTTAGCTTAATAAATCTTTTGTTTTGAGTAATTAAGATAAGAGTATTATTTGTTATGACAGATATTTTTGCTTGGTAGAAAAATTTCTAATGATATGTATTGATTATGTTTAATATAAGAGAATTTTACATTATAAAATATTATAAGATTTTGAAGAAAAAGAAATAACAAACCAAAGAAAACATTTTACATTCAAATTCTGATATTATTCTCTAAATGATTATTAGAGAGAAATATAGACGAATATGGATTTGAATTTTCTTTTTTTTTTTTTAATAATTTTGAGTAATATGAGGATAGTTTCATTTCCATGAGAAATAATTAGAAGTGTTTGAAAATTTTTCTTAGCATGATAATGTCGAAGCTTCCTGATGACATTATTAAAATGCAAACCGATGTTACGCATATTCTAAATCTGAGATAGAATATTATATCTTTGAATGTTTTTTTTTGTCACGAAAGATACATGTTTTACTAAAAAGGATGAAGTCTTCGAGTCAGTAAAGGCATTTGTTGTCAAGAATGCTTTACTTTCCTCGTGTTCTGCTATTTTGGCGAAGCATCATGATTTAGGTAAGCATTAGTTCAAAGTTGCCGTTGATGCTTACAAATCTTGTCGAACATTTTTGAAGAAATGCATTTAAAAGCAGAAATTAGTTGGAGCACAACAAGAAGAGGTTTCAAAGCAGGGAGGCCAAGCAGCCAACTTCCGCGCAAGGCCAGCCTTTTAGAACAGCCTTTCTTGAACCAAGGCAACCACCTCCCCCAAAATAGCCTTCATTAGGCGTAACGTAGAAGCACCCAAGCACACTATAAAAGCATTCATCCCTCGTCTCCATCGACCAAGTGAAGGTTACAATGGAAGGAGCATCAGGCAGCAGGGCTTTCAAAACGCTGTTCGTCGTTCTCTTGGCCTTCTTGCTTGTTGCTGCCCACCAGCAGCTTGCCGAGGCTTCCGGCCGCTACATGAGGCTGTATAACTGTAAGCCTGGGGCCGCGTGCCCGCTGCACAGAAGGTGGCCGGTGGGCTGGCCCCAGACGCCGCTGCGCCCTTGCCTCAAGAGTCAGCAATGCCGAGGTGGATCGTAGTTCGTACGTATATCTGTGCATGAGGATTATTGGAAGATGGATGTGTTGCAATGCGTTATTATAATAAGATGCAGTTGAAGCATCAGAATCGTTGGTTTTCCTTTATTATTACTGTAATGCATTCAAATCGAAATTAAATATTTCTTAAATTTGGAATAAATTGTGTTGAATATTAAATTGATGGATCACGTCAGAAAATTAATATTCAGGAAATTTATGAAGATGGTTAAATTGATTGATTTTTATTAATTTTTTTATGATTATTCTTCTCATTAAAATTTAAAGAAAAGAAAAAGCTTTTCAATTGGCACATGTTTTATTTCTTGATTTTTCATTCTTTTTTGTGATTGTTTTGAGATAAAAGGGCAAGATGAAGGCCAGTGTTGCTTAGCTTGGATTTGAATGTGAGATTGATATTCATATTTGGTTATTTTTATTTATGTTAATTGTATTTGATCTTAATAATAAATTTTGAAAATATTGCATTATAAATGAATATTATTTTTTGGTCAAATTGTATAAAATTTTTGTATTGAATTATTTAGTGCTTGTAATTAAAATTACATCATATGTTTGGTTATTACTTGAAAACAAATTCAAATATCAAATTATATTTTTTACACATATAAAGAGAGCCCTTATTATGAATAATATAAGAGTTATGTTAGATAAAGAGAAAATCTAAATTTCACTAACGTCTAGTGATTTATCTATTGTTAGACATTCATGGGTGTCTCGTGTTTTCTAACTTGATTAAAAAAAACTTTTTTTTAACTCATATTATTTGAAATAAAAATTTAGTTAATTGATATTATAATTCTAAATAGTTACTTAATTTCGTATGTGCATAATATTTAATAGTAGTAATACGTTTTCTTAGAATTATAAAAGCTTCGTTTGAGTAACAAATGCATATTTTTTGTAATTCTATTGTTCATGATGAAGTAATTGGTATAATTCATAAAAAATATGAAAACCTTAGTGAATTATGTTGGCTTTTTTTTTGTTAATTTTTTCACATTTTTTTTCTCCATTGAAAAATTATGAACACTTCTCAATATGATAGAATGATAGAAAAGATAAATGCAATAGTTATGAAAGAAGTATGATATGTTTTATTTAGTATAGATTTAAGCAAATAATATATATGTTTTTATTATATTTGATAAAAAAATTTGCTATTGATACTCTTATTTGAGTTGAAGATTTGAAAAAAAAAAAAAAAAACTTGTTATGATTTCTAAAATATATGTTTTTGGGATATATTTTTGTGATGGTAATATAGGTTTTTGGTGTTAATCTTTAATCTCTAAGATTCTTATATTTGTTATAAACAGATATGTAAATAATAAATTAATATTTGTCAAGACAAATCAATACGTTATAATATGCAAAAGATTTTTTTTTCCTAAGAATAGCATTTTTTAATTCTAATTGTTTTTAATAAAAAATATTTATAAATATTTTTTTGCAAGTAAATAAATGACCACACATAATTTTAAAAAAGGAACGTATTAATCTCACCATCTCATATATATAAATATTGTTAACTATTAATTTATCCAGGAAATTAATGAGAATGAAAAACATTTTCTAAAGATTCAATATAAATAATTTAATATCTATACTTCTCTTTATTTTTTAAAATAATATTTTAATTGTAAGTAATCAAATATATATTTTTTATTTCAATACCATATTCTTATCTTTCACAAATCTTCACGTTAATGTATTTTGACCAAAGTTACACAAAAAAAAAAAAAAAAAAAAAAAAAAAAAAAAAAAAAAAAAATCAAAACAAAACCTTAGTTGTCATACAAATCCGCTCTAAGACATCTTTCACACGCATCTTATCGAAGTTGTCTGATTCCGTAAATAACAAAGTCCAGACCAGCCGAGCTGCACTACCTAAATTTCTTCGGGTTTTCTTCCACTGTGGTTCCAAGGAGCAGGGAGAAGAACCCTAATTGTGGGGCAGCAACTGTGGCTTGATCCATCGTGATACGGACAAGACCTCAAGGCGATTTGCACGGCTCGTGATCCCCTATGGCGTCGCAGAAGGAGAGGGAAAGCTTTGTTTACCTCGCAAAGCTCGCTGAGCAGGCCGAGCGCTACGATGGTAGGGTTGTTCATCCGTAATCTCCGCAGATCCTGCCTCTGGGATAGGGATTCACTCTGATCTCCTTGTGCTGGCTCTTTTGTTTGGATGCAGAAATGGTGGAGTCAATGAAGAACTTAGCTAAGCTTGACGTGGAGCTGACGGTGGAGGAGCGGAATCTACTTTCGGTGGGGTACAAGAATGTTATCGGGTCGAGGAGGGCTTCGTGGAGGATCCTGTCCTCCATCGAGCAGAAGGAGGAAGCTAAGGCTAACGAGCAGAACGCGAAGAGGATTAGAGAGTACAGGCATAAGGTGGAGTCCGAGCTCTCGAACATCTGCAGTGACATCATGAGCATTATTGATGAGCATCTTATTCCCTCGTCTGTTGCTGGCGCGGAGCCCTCTGTATTTTACTACAAAATGTGAGTTAGATCTAGAATCCGCTTAACTTTTTTGTCATTTATTTCATATCCATGTTTGTTTGAATTTTCTTTCCCTTCTACTGATCATTGCAGGAAGGGCGATTATTATCGCTATCTGGCAGAGTTCAAAACGGGAAATGAGAGGAAAGAGGTGGCTGAACAGTCACTGAAGGCTTATCAGGTTTTGCTGCTTGTTCCTCTGCGTTTTTTTTGTATGCAGGAAATGGTTCATTGCTTGATTTTTTTTTAATAAATGCATCGCTTGACATGTTTTAGGCACTTTGGCTTTTATTTTTCCCCGCTTTATTACATGTCTTATTGTAAGATTGCTAGCGTTATTTTTCCCGGCTTTACTTAACCTTTTTGCTTAAAGCAATTTTTCAATCTTCTAAACTCCTTTGCTAAATTTCGAAGTTAAATTGTCTATATCATGTATTCTAGTTCTGTGCTGCACGACAATGTAGTTCCTTGTGAAACCTCAGCTGTGGTTCTTGTTTAAGCACAAATTCTTTTATGTGTATCTGTAGATTCTGTGCTACCTGTTCCTTGTTTAGCTCTCCTAAGTTCACATTGTTTTCTTAATGGAGCACCATAAATTATCGATTCTAAACTAAAGGGCACATTTCTTTTTTCTGGTTCGGTTGGAACTAATTCTAGTCTTTAGTGCAAGTAGAACTAAATGTAACCAACTGGTTTGTAAAGATATTTATTATCCTTAATATTTCAATATTTTTTTACAATCAAATGCCTTGATCTCATAAACAAGTTATCTAATCATCTCTTTTGTGGATAAATTTATTAATAATACTAAAGGTGATTTATCAAAAATCTGTATCCTAGATATATCATTCACATAAAGTTGATACTCCAAGTTTGTATATAGATATATACACAAATATACACATTTGTATACATACATGTGTTTATGTGCATGTATTTTTGTTTTAATCCCCAACTATCCCTTTAGGGGCACATAGGAGTGGAGATCAAGCAGTGTGATGTTTTTTATTTTTACTTGACACAAGCTCAATGACACTAATAGAGCAGGATACCCTCACTTTTAACAATTCGGCGACTCAATGTTATCCCCTTTTAAGCTAAAGTATGAAAATGGTTGAGAAAGTAATGGATATTGGCTAGGGGTCATGATTTATAGGTTGGATGATCTTTTTCAGCCTTCCTTTTTTGAAACTTAATCGCTTTTCTCATTCTTAACTATGTTGAATTGGCACTTCTAATTTTCGAATGTGCTGTTTTACCTTGAATATTAAGTTATCAAAGAAAATATTGTCTGTGACTCTGATACAAAGGTGAAATTATATGCATTTGGTACTGAACAAGAAAGAATCTTTAGTGCCATTATGTAACGAATGTCAATTTGTCTTATTATATAAGCAGGGCCTTTGCCAATTACAATTCCAACCAAGTTTCTTTACCAAAGTAATAGAGATGCAAAGTCTGCCCTTGGAACAACTTTTTATGTTGGAGTTGTGTTGTTGTTTGTGTTTTGGAAGGAGGGAGTTGAAGGATTCAAGTCATATGGATGTTAATACATAGCTCTTAAACTTGGGAAGAGTTGCCTGAAAGCTTATCCAAACCCTACATTGAAGGGGTTTTATCATAATGCAAGGCTAAGAAAATCCTGCACCAATTGTACAAACGTAAGTCTGGCAACTAATAAACAAAAATTCTGCACGTATTGTGATTTCATTGTCAATTGGTCGATTTTTCCAAAAAATGGTTTCATAATGTTGAATTTTTGCAATTTCTAGATGGAGCTTTCTCTTATCTTTATTTTCTCTCGTTTGTAATCCTACATCACCATTTATTTTAATGAATAAAAAAAATGCCTCTTTCTGTATTATTTGTTGGTTTCTCTTAAAGTAAGCTTTCCTTTTGTTTTTGCAGGTGGCTTCTACTACTGCTGAGGCAGATTTGTCCCCTACTCACCCAATCAGATTGGGATTGGCATTGAACTTCTCGGTTTTTTACTATGAGATAATGAACTCACCGGAAAGGTAGGTGTAATATTGTGTTTGACCTGTGTGGCCCTCATGCATTCTTAACTGCCATTGTCTTATGCAATGCACTTTCCAGGGCTTGTCATCTTGCTAAACAGGCCTTTGATGAAGCTATTTCTGAGCTTGACACTCTAAGTGAAGATTCTTACAAAGATAGCACTTTGATTATGCAACTTTTGAGAGATAATCTTACCTTGTGGACATCTGACATTCCCGAAGATGGAGGTCAGAATCACAAACTTCTTTTTATATAAAAGTCTTAATAAATTCTATATCTATCTCTTTTTCGTGGTTTTAGCTCAAAGACTTAACTGTTTATACTGTCGTTTAGGTAGCTGATTTGAACCAGGATAACAATTGGATTATTGTTCTTTCTGAACCGTGAACAAATTTTTAGGCTGAGTATGCAGTCGCTGCACATTTGCACCTCACTGGAATAAGTTTTTTTTTTGTCTTAATTTAAAACTTAGGAACTGGAGCATGCGATGTTACCTGTTGGGTTAGTCTACTTGAGATTGCATCCGTTAATTGCACATTCTGCTGTTGTTTCATTTTAAGAATGATAAAAATATGCATTTATTTATTCAACATGACTATATTCACCATGTTGGTTCCCTGGTTAATGGGCTGAATGATTTGTTGCATCATTTTTTTTATTAAGAATAATCTTGAGACAAAGGTAAGTTTGTTAGGAACAATTATTTAAGCCATGCAATCGTTTGTATTTGTTGTCAGATTTTGTTATTATGGCTTCTTTTTTGGTTAATAGTGTGAACTTGTTAACAGTTGAATTGTTTGTTTTTTAACCTTTATAAGAGGTCATTCTTCACAACTTATGTGAACTTATTGTTGTAATTAGCTCAGCATCGTCACTCTGTGAACCCATGTTGACATGACTTACATGGTTGAGCATACTAAATGTAGGCCATCTTTTTCGTGCAAAAGGAAGATAGAAGAAAAGACTTTACAAAAATTTATTAGGAAAGATTTGATGCATTAACTCTAGCAATATTTTTCAACTTCAAAACACCAAAAATTCATCGAACAACTCTCGTATCTTTCTTTTGCAGCTGATGAAGCTACAAAAGAAGGTGCCACAAGAGCTATTGCCGGGGAAGATGCAGAGGCAAGCTTACATGATTAATTAATAATTACTTAACTATACATGTCTTAAAGTGTTTACATGTTTACATCTCAGTGAATCTGGACTGCTCGAAGTTGCCTTTCTCAAGTATGAGGAGAGGGTTAGTATTGCTGAACCCTCCCTTGGTTCTGTTCAATTGGCTTGCATTTCAAAAGCTTGTTGATTGTTATTAGCCCCAACCCTTGGACCATGATTGCATCTGGTATTTGGTTGAATACTCTTCTATCTGGATGACCACTACTATATTATAATTCGATGTCTACGAGGTTGGTCTATCATACCATCCAGATAACCTTTTGTGTTTTTGCCCTTTTCATTTCGATTGGAAGAATGATGCCATGAAGCTCTTATTTCCAATTGGATCCCGTTAGGGTTCTCTTTAGGTTAGGCCAAATATTTACTACACAGATTCTTAGGCTGCTTTAATCTGATAGTTTTGTGTTTCATTCATATGTTCATAAGTTTTCTGAACATTGTTTATAATATAATATTAAAAGTAAAGTTTTATAAGCATTAAATTAGTCTTTTTGAGAGTAGAGCAGACACTCAATTTGTAAGCTAAAAAGCTGAGACAAAGTGGATTGGCTCACGGTAAGAAAATGATTAAATAAAATTTTAAATAATCATAGTAATGTTAAAGAACATCAAATCAATCCATTTCCATAGATTAAAGACTATTTACCAAAAGCAATTCCCTTAAGTACTCACGCTTGGTTCAAACGTCAAGCACTGGAACTGCCACCTGATTTAAGCTTAATTCAACCTGAACGACTGCTGAAAAACATAATGAGAGGAATTAAAGTAAACATGCAGCTATCAGAAAAGTCTTGATCAAACATTAAAGCACATCTGGAGATGGATGACACATATATAAGCTCTTCATAACAACACTACTCCCGGGTGAACAAGTTGATCACTCGAATTCCATGCAGGCCCAGCTCAGTGTGGTGCCACTCTAGGAATGCGTGGCCTCACCGGCGTCTTCGACGGACTAATCCTGCAAACGACGAAGAGGAGTTTGCAATCTTGGATATAATGTGCAGTTTGGGTTTCTCAAAGACATACCTAATTGGAAGAGTTCCAAGAGCCATGCCACTACAGTTCAGAGCTAGAATGGCACTTTCTGCCTGCAATATAGAAAAAAAAAATGGAAGCCCATATGCTCAGAATAAATGTAAGATTGAGTGCGTTTGTAAAACACTTTCCCAACAGAGCTCATATGTTCCAGATGGTAGAAAAATAATCACCTGAAGGAACTCAACAAATGCTATCCGTGTTGAGTGCAGATTATCACCGAGAAGTCTCAGACGAGAAACCTGCAACGGAGAGACTTAGGTTCCTGACGTGAAACTTGAACAATTATTCATCAACAATAGGCCATATAGAGAGAAATGTTCAGACCTCTCCACATACTTGTTGGAAGAACTGTTTTACTTCAGTTTGAGTAACCTAGAGAAGAAAATAACCGTGTTTGTAGAAGTAGATTTGCTGAGATAAGGTTCAAATGTTTTGGGTTTTTTCTGTTGATGCATTCTCACCTTCTTGTCAATGTTAGTGCAGTAGACTGTTCTCACCACCATTTCTCTTTCATCATTGGACTGCAACATTTACAACAATACAAAATTATTGTTCAAAACGTGCAAGTGATAAATTCCATTCAGAAGTTCACAAAAATACTACAAGTCGATGTAGTTATCGTACGAACCCGTGGCAGAAATTTTGGATTCACGGGCAAAATTGCAGTTTTGGATGGTAAAACTCTAACAGGATAGAAACCTAGCATGGTGCCGCTTAGAGTCAGAGCTTCCCTTGCACCCTCTTTCAACATTATGGTAGGAACAAGTCTTAGAAGATAAAGAACAGCAAGAATTCTTTTATGTGTAAAACCAGAAGCCATCAAAGCTTACCTTCATCAGCAAACTCTATGAATGCAAATCGAAGAACGGAGTGGGGGTCACCGCAGACCCGGCAGTCAACTACCTTCAGCATCAGAATTTAGAACAATCAGGGGTAAGCAACTAACAATTTCACATCACATTTGAGAGAAACTGTCATCTCTTTACAAGCTTGTTACTGTTGTTGATTATTCAAGCTGAAATTTGAGTTCTATGGTGAACTCAAATTGACCTTGCTTTCTAAAGTACTAGCATTAAGCTTGATTACTGTAAAACAAACAAATTGAGCTCAGTTTAAACAAAGACCTGCAGACTCGTTTGCTTGACCAGAAACTTGAAAATTGTTTATCATTATTGTTTGGGGATTGTTAGATTAATGTATAATCATCCTTTACTTTCAGCCTTAGAGTGGTGCTTTTAGTACCATGCTCCTCCAAGAAGCTGTATCAAAACAACTTCGTATAAAGAGAGTTGGTGTATAATCATCCATGTTTGGTTGCATTAGTGTAAGAATGCATAGGAACATGGCAAAATTGTAAACCAAATTCATAATGTTGCAGCATAAAATGCATGTCAAAGAATTAGCCCCCAAAACAGGTTGCATCATGAGCTTAAATAAGAGTTTTTAATCACAAAACTTCATGAATAATTATTGTATTAAAAAAAGTTAATGATATTCACACAGCTTACTTTTTAACCAACAAATGCATATGAGATTACAAATTACATCTTATGGTGATGACGTTTCAGTTGTCACAACTGAACAATCATAAGATGTAATTTGTAAAGGTCATCACCATAATGGTTGTGAAAGGACCCTTCTAGTGTTGTGATAGCTTTAGGTGTCATAGAAAAAGGTGGGATCTAAAAAGATGGATAGCTTAGTGGGAATAAAAGATCTAGGCCGTGTTTAGGTTTATGTTCTGTTTTTTTGCTGAAGTTTATATGAAGGAATTGAATTTTTATTTGAAAATAGAGTTATATATATATATATATATCTAAGCTTGAATTAATATTGATTTTTTTATCTAAAAATTTTTTTTATAGCCTATTTATTCATTTAGTCTTACAACTTTTCATCTCATGTTAGCTTAAGACAATGAATTTTTTTTAAATGGGATAACATCACATTAAATATATGAAAGAAAATACTAACCAAATCTTACAAGAACGAATTATGTTTTCAAAATTTTATAAAGTGAAATGATACTATCAATAATAAAGTAAAGGTGTATATGAGGTTCTATTGTACAATCATTATCTTAAAGAGTACAAGTACTTATATTATTGACTAGAAATGCATGATCAAAAATATTATTATATGGTTAGATATGTTTATAAAGTGCAAAATATACATAATTAGTCAATAATTTGAGTGAAGAGAAACAAATTGATATGATTTTTGAACAAAAAATGTGTTTATTTATCAATTTATCATCTGTATGTGCTGTAAAAAGATTTTTATTTAATTCATATATGATAGATAAATATAGGATAATTATCAAAAAAAAATTTTAAAAGTATAAAGATAAAGTTATCAAATTATCAATGACTAAGAATTAATTGTCACATCAATAATATAAATAGATATATCTTGATTTGATATAGATGGTATCATTCATTTTTGCAAATTTTTCTTTTTTAAAATTTCAATTTTTACAATTTTTTAGAATTTTCTAGGATTCTACCACAAGGAAAGTATTAATGGCAAAAAGGGCCAATAGCTAAAAGGGTGATGGAGATGAGAGTTTAAACACAATTGGTGGCAAAAAGATGGAAATGGCTGTTGGAGCCAGGGATGTCGACTAGCTTGTTAGCAATTGTTGGGGACTTCGTGATTCTCATGATGGGCAAAACACTATGATAACATGCTTTGATACCAAATCATGGAACAAAAATGAACTTTTGATACCAAACAATAGAAAAAGAAGTGCAGATGGAACCTTGATTGAGTATTAATCTGGTATTACTTGTTTTCCTAGTGCAGGGTTATTCATTACGCAGATTCAAGGTTAGACATGGGAAGGCTAATTGAGCGGGACACAAAAGACAATTGCTACAATGATAATTGACAAAAGCTACAATGCTAAAGGTTGCATTGGGTGGCCAAACAGCGGTTGGAGGGGGGAGAGAGAAATAATGAAAGAAAGATTAAAGAAGTGCCAAAATAAGCCAAAAAGCACTTCTACAAGTAGATTAGCCACCAAGCTTCACCAAAAGAAACCACTAAGCTCTACAAGAACTTCATAATAATTCCTCATTCTATATTTTATTAATCTCATAATCTTTTTAAATATAAGAATTCATAAAAATCACAAAAAATAAAAAAAAAATTATAACAAAAAATCCTAATAAAATTCTTCTTAACGCATATTTTATAAAGGAGAGCATAAAAGAACAAAAAATATCAAATAAAATAAAAAACAAAATTGTACTATATCTTAACATTTATTTATAGAAATTTAAATAAAAAAGGATAATAGAGATTCGTTACATCCTATAAAGAAATCCAAAAGGATCTTCATGATAAACTAATCTTTCACAAACCATCATAAGAAATGAACCAAACCAAATGTCTTCATGAATCACAAATAATCAAAGTAAATGAATCATGTCATATGCCATTTAAAATAATATTTGTCTAACTCGTGTTATTCTGCATCATTCTCTTGTTTTACATCAAGTTGTCAAACTTCAATTTTGTTAATAGTATTGCAACCACCATAATAACCAAGACAAAATTGTGCTAGACCTAGATATGGTCAACCATAACACTACTATGCTATAGTTAGAACTCTAATCAAATTGAACTAATAAAGGAATTCATAATATAAATTGTTGGTCAAATTTTAGGATGTAGGTTCTTAAAGCTTGGCCCAATTCTCAATTAGTGCCTTTGGTTTCAAAAATAGATAGATAAATCCTTATGTTTCATTAAAAATTATAAATAAATTATTTTTCATTTTAACATCACCACTTCTCAACCTCAATTACTCAACTCCACTTGTCTTATTTCGGGTAAGAAAGAGTAGTTTCATATAGGGCTCTAACAATATTTGGGTGATGTTATAATGACAAAAACTTAATGTCTTTTCTACCTATTTTTGAAACTGGAAACACATACATTAGAATTATGTCTAACATCATAGACCTATCTATAATTTTTAATGAATTATTCCACAAATCAACCAAGTCATTTCTAAGGATTCTAATCTACATCAATAAAAACATTTGAAGCTATTGTTATTCCAAATATAAGGATATATGATTGGTGTTAGAATGAGAAGAAAAGAAGTAGAAAAAGACATCTCATTAAATTGGTATACTATATCTAGATATGTTGCAAAAATTAAGAAAAATAAATTGAATTAGTCTAATAATTTTTCATTTCATTTTTTGATGATATTTTTAAATGATTATACTATAAATATAGACAATGCAGAGAAGAAGAACAGGATTGACATTAGTAGTGGTCATATTTTGGATTTGGAACTCTAAATCAAATCCTAATTTTTGTTCTCCTCTTTTGGCTTGACAAGCATTTATGAGAGCCAAAGACAATCAACTAAAGTAAAAAAAGCATATCATCGTGGATGTGACGATGAGATGGATCACTTAGGATCAATTATAAAGCACTTGAATATTTTTCTACCTCAAATTGAAGTGTTGAAAGATTTCATGGTATATGACAAAGAGTAGAAAGAAACTATAAAGACTAGAAGTTCTCATTAAAGATTTCTATTTTTTTTATCAGGCCTAATTGGTGAAATCAATACGAAAATTTCAGCATGAAAGCCATTCAGATAAACTCAACTTTTACTTACAATTAAAATGTATCCCATTATCAGTTTCCATAATTTCCAATGAAACTGTCCAGGAGATTTTAAAAACAAAAATTCTTTAAAAGTCTAATAAAAAAGAACAAAATACAGCAACTAATCAACAAATGAACTAGAAATGATTCTGATCTAGTTTAGTACAGAAATCATTTTACAGGTCACTAGATCGATGCTGAATACTTACTTGACCACAGGTAGTAAACAATTCAGCAAGGTGCTCTTCTGTGACCTGACCATTCACAACACAGGGAAGTCAATTTTAGCAAAACAAAGCAAAGAGAAGATGTTAACAGATACAGCTTTACTGAAAAGACAAGGCCAAATTTAAAAAAGATTTCTTTTAGATGACTGACATTTTGATCAATATCAGAAACATATACAGTTCGCCTGATGCTTTCCTCTCTTTCGGCTCTTCTCACTCTGTCATTCAACCTTCTCCTACCTTGGTTATAACCATATCTCCTCTGCAAAAGAAAATCCCATACATAAAAGATTAAGCTTTCTTACATTCCGAACCATAAGAGAAAGGTTAAAGGCATTTTAAAGAAAAGGAAAATTTCCTACATTTACTTAAATACTGTGGATCAAACCAAACAAGTGTGAATTATTGGATTTCTCACAAACTATATCAGTTTACTTTTATTAATTGAGGAAAGTGAGGTAAAAACAGCATCTACAAAAGTTAATAGTTATTCATCGAGAGAATTCAGGCGTACCCTTCTATTTAGCGGCTGATTGTTGGACGATACATCACTGCTAGAATCCTTATAACTATTATCCCCACTGGTACTGTTATAACAGTAATCTGCCGATGCAACAAAGATCGGAGCATCGGCGGAGAGTCGGCCCTCGGATTTACGCCCGGCGGCTGGGTAAGACGACGGGAAAAACTCCTTCGCCGACGGATTCAATTTAGAGAGAAGGTCCACCAGCTTCCTCACATCCCTCTGATACTCAGTTTCCTGAGCACAAGGAGCGGTCTTGCGGTGGATGAACTGATTGTCGGAGCCGATCGCCTTCTCCGCCAGTGCAGCCATCTCTATTTATTCCCAATACTCCCTCGTAAAACCCAATAATCAACCACTCGAGTGAAGATCGGGAATAAAACTGAACGATTCTCCGACGCAAAGGATCGGATTTATACTTCCACTCACCTATTCCCTCCTCACTCCCGATCAGTTGTGGGTATGCCCGAAGCTTTACCCCTTGCCTCGAGGGTTTTATAGGCCATATAGAATTCGACGCATCGGAAGAAAGAGAGAGAGAGCGAGAGAGCGGGCCGTTCGCTATAATTAATAGAAGGACGCCGGTTATCTTCGAAAGTTGGAGTTTTTATATAAAAGGAAAAGGTTAAATCCAATTGAGGCATGTATACCCCCGTTCTGTAATGGGAGGGAAAAGGCAAAAAAGAACGAGCTAAGCCGAGGAATGAGGAAAATGGTAGAAATGCAAAAAGAACATTTGCGTCAATATCGCCAAGGTTGATTTTGCAAGGATTTGTTTATGCAAACCTGCTCGATCCACAATGTTCTCGCCAAGAGAGGACAACAGACATCAATCTTTTATCCTTCATTTCTTGATCATTGGTAGCTACGGTCGATCATTCTTTTACCCGTCCGGTAAGTATCCAATGATTTAGTGGGTCACTAATTATCGCCTCCGGTTGTGGGTATTTCTTGTAGTGGTACTTTCTAAAGTACCTTACACTATTTTTTGTTATATATAGTTATTATTAACTACTATATTAATTAGTAAAAATAATTTAAAAACATTATTGAAAAACGTTATTAAAAAGTACTATTTGTCAAATACCTAGTTGATAAATGCTTTGTCACATACTTTCTTTCATGAGTCTAAGATTTTAAACATAATTTCAACAAAAAATAAGAAAAATATTTTATATAATATAATGATATCTAACAGAAAGTTAATATTTAATAAACAAAATAAAAAAATTTCACATCTAACAAGTATTATAAAAAAACATTATTTTGCCAAATACATTGTTGATAATGCTTTGGCACAATCTTCGATTTATGAGTATATAAGATTTTTAAAAAAATAATTCTAAAAAAAATGAGAAAAAAAATACTTTATAATACAATGACTATTCATTGTGTAATTATAATTCTATTCCAACAAAAAAAATATAAGAAAAGAAAATCCAAAATATTTCGACAATATGATAATACTTGTTGAACAAAAATGAACATGTCTATCAAAAAGTTAGTATTTAGTAAAGAAGAATTAAAAAGCTTTATGCAATATCATATTTGTGATCTAAAATATAGTAACAAATAGCATTCTACATGAAAAATCCAACATTAAAGTAGAAAAATGCTGCCAAAAGAGTGAACAACTATTACCCAGGTGATGAGTGAATGAATTCCCTTGTAACAGCCTTGAAGCCAAGAAAACGAACAAGGATTTCTACGAGCCCTTGCAGATTTCAGATGAAGTAGATAAAGTTTAGTAATCAAGTACTGAACCAATTCTTAACATTAAACTATTGGATCTTACCTATAACATATGCTGTACATAAGATTTGGTAAGCCTTAACAGCCATTTCTTCGGGGTGAAAAACCAGGAGGGGTTGAAAGACTAGTTTGATGATGATAAACAGCCCGAGCCCATGGTGGACCTGTAGATTTGTTTGATCAAATAAATACCAAAAAACCAAGTAAAGTAGGAAATCAATACATAAGCAGATAACAAAATTTAAGATCAGTTATCCTTTTGAGTTTTTTGACAATGGCCAATGGAGTAGACTATGGTAACAAGTATAAAAGAAAGGAGACATCTTGAGTTAGAAACCTAGTCATGAAATCATACAATCAATTCTGCAAACAGGCAGCTCATGATCACAAAACATAATTTGGCAGAGCACCCTAGGTTTCAGTTTCTGAACATTAGGTAGTTTCACTGGTTTTGAATGGACAAGTAGAATAACCTGGCCAAATGATTTTAAGTAATTTTTATTTTTCAACTAATTTTAAAATTGGCCGTCAGAAACACTAAAACTAAGTTTTTCTATGATTTTTCAATCGTAACATTTGATTTTCTTGTAAACTTATTGTATATTAACCAAATATCTTTTCAATTGATTCTTTGTCATGAATGTAACCTCAAGATGCTGAAGTACTTCTCTCCAATTGATAGCACAGCTTTTAAATATAAATATAAGTTGTTAATGACCTCCTCTTATCAAGGTAATTTGAATTAGCATAACCAATAAATGGCCTATCATTTTTATTAAATAATAAACAAATATCTTTTGTACCATTGAGGTATTGTAAATAACCATCTCACTGCTTACCAATATAATTTTCTTGGGTTAACTATATATCTACTAACGATATTGACAATTTGTGTGATATTCACACAAGTAAAAACCTTAATATATATGAGGCTATTAATTGTATTAGCATAAAATACCTGTCATGTTTTCATAATTGTCTTCTAATTTAAATGAATTCTTTCTGAAGATTCTAAAATGAGCAGCTAAAGGAGTGATAACTAGGTTAGCATAGAGTGTATTAAACTTCTCTAAGATTTTTTACACAATATTTACTGAGTTCACCATAACTTTTCAGCACCTCTGTTTCTCATGACATCCATACCAAGGATCTTCTTTCCTTCTCCAAAGTTTATTTTAGATTCTCCTTTTAACATGGTTTTTAGTATTAAACTTTTTGTACCACCATCGAGGAGATTACTTTAACCCATATAAATAACTTTCCAACAACAAAAAAGCCTTATGACTACTACATCAGAATTTTTTCATCAAGTTCTCCGTGCAAGTGCAAGAAAGTGTTTTTAGCAATAAGTTGCTCTACCTCCAAATCAAACTTCTCTATTAGAAACAACAAAACAAGAATAGAGGTATATTTCAAAAGAATATACCTTAAGAATGCCAATTTTCTCCACTTGAGAGTAACGTTTTGTTATCAATTATGTTTTATACGTTTTACCTTCTATATCCGGAATTCAATTTTCTTTGTTAAAATCTACTTATGGGTAATAATTTTCTTTTCTTAAAGACTCTTGATTAGTCTTTAATTTAATTTTTTATTAAGAGATCCAATTTTTTCTTGCATGGCTAAAATCTACACCTTAATGTCTACATTAAATATTGTTTTAAGAAATTAGAAAGCTCGTTTTAAATATGTGTGTCCTTTGCAATTGAATGCACATAAATCACAATCACCATATCTTTATGGTGGTTGAGTATCTCTTAGTTATGTCTATGATGAGATTACAAACTTGTTCATTAATTGATTAAATATTTTTTTCTTTAGTCTCTTCATGATTCTAGTTTTATAATTAAATTGAACTTATCAATCTCTAACTTCATATAATCAAGCAATTATTGAGCCTTGCTTATTTTTGTAGCTTTAATTTTGCTGTTGAGCATTGAGTGCTCATCAAATTTCACATCCCAGCTTATAGTAACTTTGTGTCTTTGGATCTAAATATCATAATGTGTATCCTTTTGCATCTGATTCATAACTTAAGGAAATACATTTCTTAACTTGTGGCTCTAACTTGTCTTCATTTAATAAGCATAAGTTGGATAACTAAATATTTTTAAGATTGAGTAATCAATTGAAAAAGCATACAAATCTTTCTAAAAAAGTTTAGTTTATCCTCTCAGTCATACTATTTTGTTATGATGTGTGAATAATTGCTCTTTTTGAGACTACACTAACTTCCATTGACCAATCATTCTTTTGATTAATGCTAATATGATGATCTTCTCTCTTCGAGACAATAAAATTTTCTTGATGCACCTATTCTTCTTATAGTTATCGTAAATCATATTTTTTTTACAAACTTAAGATTTTACATTCAAAATATATTGATCATTTTTTGTTAATACAAACTTATATTTGTAAATTTTATTAAAGTGTATTTATATCTTAAAAATCTTAGATGAAATACACGTCTCAAGCTTACATAGAATAGGTAGAAGAGTGGTTTGAAATCTTTAACTCACCAAAAAGAAATGACCAATGATAATTAATAAATGAGATTTTTATTATGATTAAGTAAACTAAAAAACTAATACTACCTGACTACCTCGAGAAAGAGTGAGAGCAGCAATATGATCGTTATAAGGCTTAACTTAGTTAAGTGAAAACAAAGTCGATAAATAAAACGACATTAGGAAAAGAAGTGAAAAATCAAAAGATTACATGTATATGCTTATTTCTTTTGTAGTTGTGACATGTCTTTATTGCGTCTTATGTTTAATGTTATGTTACAAGCTTAAATAAGACTTTGATTGTTTATTCTTTCGTTGATATGTGTGTTTTAGATCTTGTATGACTTAATATTTATTTATTTCATACATATTTATTGTTGGATATAACCTACTGAGTCTTTGACGATTGTCTCAACCTATTTTTTTGACACTAACCTTTTAAGTACACACTAATATTTTTTCATATTTTAATTTCAAAATTTTCTTCTCTTCTATATTATGGATTTTAAAACTAAGTAAAAATTTATGTTTGTTTTTTGACAACTAAAGTCTAAAATTAATCTTTACATAATCTTCATTAAAAAGACTATGAAACTAACTCATTAATTTAGATTTAATATCCTTATTATAGATAAAATCTTTTTTATCATCATCATCATATATTTTACAAAAGTTTTTAGTTTCCATCTCCAATGTTTTGAAAAGATTATACATACATTAATCGCCCCCTCTAGCATCTAATTTCTATTATAAACCTTAAAAAGTCACATTAAGTCTCAACAACTTATTTTTACTTGCAATGAAATCATGTTTTGTGACACAACTTTCTTCTTTTTAACCTTATTTTACACTTCTTATTTCCATCAAAAGGTTCTTTCTTTATAATTAAGAGCACACCCTTTAAGTTCTTCAAGCATGATTATAGCTACTTCACAAACATAACCAGCACCATTCCACATAAGTTTAGCTACTCCATCTCATTGCCAATAACATAGCTATAAGACTATCCTTAAATGAAATCATTTTTTCATCCTTAAAATTCCATCATATAATGTAAGAACTTATTTTGACTTATTTTCTCATCTACAACTTTTAAAATGGACATCTATGACCATTATAGGATGCTAAATGACAATGTAATCTTTTGAATGTATTTACTGTTTTTAAATCTAGCCTAACTCCTACTTTTTACAAAGAAATCAAGCTACATATTTTAAGATTGTCTCATAATTAATCAAATTCTCTTCTAGTTTAATAACGTTAGCAGAGACGATAAGATAATCTATCAAACTAAAATTTAAAATGGTTTTATGTTTTTCATTAGCTTACCTAAACTCACAACTATTATAGAAGCCTTTAGAATCCTTTCCTTCACTCTTTGCACACCATTTTAATTTTTTTCCATTAAAAATCTTTTCAGAAATTTCCTGTACCCTTCCTTCAAATAGCTCCAAAATTTATCCTTAATAACATGGTTTTGTGAACAACAAATAAACTCTTAACATTTTGCTGTTGGCAGCAAATGGTTATACGGTAGTATGTACTGCAGCTTAAGAGATTGCTAAGCAAACAAATGGACTAAAGTAATTACACATGTATTATCAGATATTGAAAATTTCAACATTGAAGATAAAGGATGAAACAATTCAATCAGTTAAAAGGACTGCCGTGCCTTCAGTCTTAGTATAACAAGCAAAAATTCTTCATGATAATAACCATCAACTTTATAAAAATAACCAAAATGTATGTCTATACTAAATAATAATAACTAAAAGGAAAAAAGAAATAAAATCACCTGAAATGTGCATATTCTTTAAATTTTCGTACTTACCAGCTCCCTCTATAGCTGAGAGAAGGTTAACGCAGTTAACAGCGTTGGAATTCTTGGATGCTTCAGCACTAAAGTAACTGAAAGAATCCTCCATGCAAGCTTCACTATTCACAGTGTTATGTGACCGAGTTGAATCTAGGCTCATACCAGATTTACCTACAGAAAACAGAGACAATTTGCTACTAGCCGCACAAAGATCATCCATAATGGAGATATCATTAATTGATTTATCACTGGCAGATGTCAACAAGAACTTTGATACACTTGACAGGCCACGAATACTATAAAGCTGCTCTACAACACAATGCTCTCTTCGATAATCAGTTGCATCAACTTTGAGATCTAAAATATCTGTCAATCTTCTATCTTCAGGTTTATTCACATGCGATAGCTTTGATGACATGTTTTTTTGAATATGCACAGTTTCTCCATCCGAACAATAAGAACTTTTAATGATTTCCATCAGCAATATTTTCCAATCTTCAGTTGTTTCGGCTTGGGAAAACTCAAAATCTAGCCCACTGTAATCCAATGAGTTGTTACATAGGCTTTTCTGTTCATTTGTGCATACAACAGGTCCTGTAGGGATGTATGTCAAAGGCTTGTCTATTAAACCGCAAGTGCTTGGGAAGATTGGAGTAGAGAAACCTTTTAATTCTCTTTCACACTGAAATGAAAGTCTATCATCGTCAAATCCGCCACTGAGTTTGTCAGTTGTCAGATCTGAATGCAGATCAGCCATCTCATATGATGGAAAGCTCTGAACTGCTAAAGAATCAACAGATAAAGTTTCAATACAAGAAGGGTTATTTTTCAGGGAAAAGACAACTGAATCCTCCAGTGATGAAGAACGCTCAAAAGCTGCACTTCCGAGAGTTCCAAAGTAACACTTCTCTCTCTTACTAAAGGAATCCAAGCTAACAGCAGAAGCAAACGTCGTTGCATTAGCTGAATTGCCATCTGAATATAATGAGAACTCTCCACTACTTTTGCTAGGCATGTAATCACCATCAGCGAAGGAAGGTCTGCAATCTTCGGTTGTCATGATAGCTAGGTCCGAATGGTCGAACCCAACATAGTGCACATCATGGAGCGAAGTTTTCAGATTTCCTTTGGAACAGGGAATTTCATTTGTTGATGAAAAAATTTGATTGGAAATTTTTCTATTAGCCCATGCATAAGCTGGATTTTGACATTCTAGATCGTGGGATGACATAATCATTCTGGTATCCATGCTGAGGGGCTTTGATTGATTTTGTGATGCAGCAACACTGGCGTATGACCTATCACAGATTACTTTTTTGATTCATAAGCAATAGAAATTTAGGAGAAGTGCAGGACGCCATTTGTAAGTGTTAAAGCATTAGTTTGAAAAATACCACACCTTCCGAAGGCATAACTTGGGTTTTTGGTACTAAAGGTCGTAGGGCCCTGCATAACAAAGGGGAAGCATATAAGGTTGGCATAGGGAGAACGTGTATTTGCATCATACTCGTATGCAAGTGAACGTGTTGAATCTGAAGTTATACCTACACCAAGGGGACCAGAGTTTGGTGTTAATACGAGCAAAACCATTTGAGAGAACTATCCCGCAAAGACATCTAATAAGATTTATTGGAATTACCAATTGCGAAGCGGTGTTCTTGGATTCCAACGGTGGAGGCAAGATAGATCCTGAACGATGTTTGAGATTGTTAAGTGCATGTCTTGAGTATTGCTGAAGTTTACTGCTCCAATGACAAGAAAATCAAAATGCTCTCAGATGGAAATCTCATTTACGCCAAAACACAGAAGAGCAACAACTGTAAAAAGAGCTGGAAAAACATAAATCTCAAGAAAGATGAAATTATAGATAAAGAACAACTTGTTTATTAAGAACTCCCCTCATTTGTAAGACCTGGGGAAGGATAAGAGCATGAGTATTACATATATTTTGTAAAAGGGTATTCCCGTAGAAAAACAGCTCATGCGTAAGACCCGGGGAACGATAGGAGCAATAGGTTACATATACTTTGTAAAAGAATGTTCCCTTGGCTCAAACATGCCATCTTCAAGTGTCATTTCAACAACTATTACTGTTATGCTAAGATCACTGCAATTGTAAAAAAATAACTTTTGATAAATACATAGAAGACTGCAAAAGCAAAAATCAAGGTGCAAGTCGAATTCTTTTATGTTATTCCTTCAGGGTAGCTGGATAGGTCTGATTGATGGTTATCCTTATAGTTTAATCTTAGTGAAGATGCTTTTGCATGCTTTCTTTGACAAGAAGAGGATTTATCTAGAATTGATTAGATTTTAAAAGACCAAGAGAAAGTATAGGTCTTGATACAGGACAAGAAGGACTAGGCGCATCAGATTTGAAGACATCTGTATTGTTATATTTTTTTTTTGAGTATGTCTGTTTAAATTTTAAGTTTTATTTATCTTTTTGTTGAATTTATTTAAGTTGTACAGGATTTGTTAAGAGTAACTCTTCAAATTTGCCATATATTTGGCTGCAATTTCAGTCAAGTTTAACTTAGGCTCTATAGGAATTTTCTTATTACTAGACAATTAGATAAATGGGCATACACAAGTAAAAAATCCAAAAAATTAGCAAAAGTTTAGAAAACAAAGAATTAAAAAAATTTGGAGGAAACAAATTTTGATTAATGGGACATAGTTTTTTAAAAATTTAGATTTATCTTTATACTATTAAAATCAAACTATTGAACCAATGATTGTTTCATTATTATCTTATAAAAGCCGTTGGACAAGTAGATTCACATCTCTTACAACCTACACAATCCTCGGTTCTTGGCGCAGAAGCAATTTGCTTAGCTTTACATCCGTCCCAGGGTATCATTTCCAATACGTCCGTAGGACAAGCTCGTACGCATTGGGTACACCCTATGCATGTATCATAAATATGTTGATCCGTACATTTGATAGGCTAAATTTTTATTTTGTTAGTCATATTGTAATTATATGGGATTTCATTATTCTCATAGCCATAAAGAGAATTTGAAATCACATTATAGATTATGTTTTTTTATCTTTCTATGAATATGTATAAAAGTATTGGTTTGTGATCTTTTCACATAACTTTTTTTATTGAAAAATTGTACAATTGTTGTTCATGATAATTATATGATTAATTTAGTATCATATATATTATATAAGAGGATTTAAAAGAGTCAAGGATGCATTAGGCTTAAGAGGATGTAAGTGACAATAATTTTTCAGATTTTAACAGATTAAAGCAAGATTATTTATCTTATATTAACTTTATATTATTGATGATGAATTGAGAAATAAGCTAATATTTCTATAAAATCTTTTTCATTTAACTGATAAATGTCTAATCAAAAGAAAAAGCTTTACGTATTCTTAGGACCTCAGTATGTAATTTTCTAATTATTAAATTATATTTTTGAGATTTAACAAATCATATGAATTATAAAAAGACAATTAATTTATTGGAGTCTAGATTATATTAGCCCTCATTAAAGACTGGTATAGGCCATATGTGCAATTTCTAAGCTTGCCAATATTATCAAGGAAAGATCTAGTTGATATAAGTCTTTAGTAGTTCCAAGTAAGCCTCTAGATGACTTTGATTTGAGCTTACAAGTTAGGCAAGGGCATTAACAACACCATTGGAGAGTTTGCAATAAACGACTTTTCATGCATCTTTAAGGGGTTTTAATTTCAATCCATCCTCAGCCATAGTTTGATAATTTTTCTTAGCTTGTCCAATGCCGCTTAGCTCCCATTTTATAATCACCCAAAAAGAAATTGGTCATAATTTGTCGTAATTTTTATAAGACCATTTGAGGGGTTTTCATAATAGCAAAAATGCGAATTAGGATTGAAGAAAACACATGTTTGAGTAAGATTAAGCTTCCTCTCTGCAAAAGCAATTTCTTGTTCCATCCTGCCATCTTAGCAATAAATTTGTCTATAATAGGTTGGAAGTACTCGTTCTTACTTTTTTCTTTGAAGAGATTACATACTATATATAGAAAGGGGAAGGACTTATTAACTAAAACCACTATGTTGCTTAACTTGAGTAGGTTTGCAGTTCATTAAACTAAAAAAGAAGCTTTTGAGATAATTGATTTTGTCTTGATCCACTTTGGTAATCCTCCAAAAAATTCATAAGGTATCAAAATATCATCAAAATAGGATAAATGGAAAACTAAGATGCAGCCCCTGGACAAAGCGTATGGTTTTAACCTCCCTTTCAACTTGTAGTCCTTTAAATCTCGACTTAGGACTTTAACAATTAAGATAAATAAAAAAGGTGACACAGGATCCCCTTGCTTAAGCCTTCTAAAGGCTAAGAAGAAGCCCTTAGGTCTATCATTAACCATAACAAAAAACAAATTATGCATGAGATTGATCATAATAATATAAACAAATATGCTATTGAAACCAAATTTAAGATGCATAAGCTGAAGGAAATAACATGATACTCCATTAAAAGCACTGCTCTTATACAGTTCGAAAAAGAAGTCACCTTATACTATCAAAAGAACTCACTAATTCTTGAGCCAATAATATATTTTCTAAAATATCTCTCCCATGTATGAAAGAACATTGCCAAATTGGTTTTTGTTCCATTGTTTGAGGCAACTCTAAAGTCTTTTTAATTTGAATGTCAAAGTCAACTACTAGTTGGTTCCAACTGTCTCTAAAACCTTCATGAAAGAAGGATGTGAAACCCAAATAATTTGAAACTTAAAGCCTTTGGAACTGAAGATTACAAATAATGAAATAGAAACAACAAAGGGTTATGATCAAATGTGGATCTGTTTAAGTGAAATACAACATAGTCTGAGAAATTCTCCAACCATTGCTAATTGACAATCATTCTATCAAGCCGCTTCTAGACTTTAATTTCATCATTGTCCCAAACCTAGTATAGGAGCTACCAACGAAGAGAAGACTACAATTGAAACTAGGTTTTTAAAATTTTGAAATGGCCCCAAAATCATGTGTGCCCTCACTTGAATACTCAACAATAGAAGAAATTACATTAAAGTCACCTTTGTGATCCAAGAAAAATTGTTGGCTTGAGCAATTTTGTTCAACTTATAGATTTCTCCTTTCAATTATAGTGTATTTTGCATACACAAATGAGGCAACAACTGCTCTTGGCCTTAACTAATTGATAACTAGAGCATGAAGCAACTATTCAATGTCGAATATAATATTTAACTGAAGGCAAAATCATCATATGAGCTAAATTTTGTTGTTGAAATTTAGTGTACAATGATCAAAGGATAAACTTTGATATATTCTTTCTAGATGTTCAGCGTCTACCATGAATTCAAAAAAAGCTACTAATGAAATAATATGAGTATGCACTAAATATTATAGATGATATACCAAGGCTTTCCCCACTACACCTTGAATGTTCCAGCATATAACTTTTAACCATGATTGGTTTTAATCATAGAATCTATGTTAGCTTTGGCAGCTTTAAGTGTAGTTATTTGTTTGATGTAAACATATTAAACCCTTCATCATTCTATTTTGACATTCCTCTTTTAGTTAGGTTCACTAAATTCTTTCAGCACTTCTATGTTGAGATCTTGGGAAGAAACGGTGATGGGTAGTAAGGTTGCATATGAGTCATTGATTACTTCTTCCTCTTTTGTTTCTTCAAACAATTTGATCATTGAATCAACTATTAATTTCCCTAATCTATCTTGATCTATATTTTGATTCAATTCTCTCTCTATTAGTTCTTACACCTATATTATTTCAATCCTCTCCTTGATTAAATGCGACATCATTTGCAACTTTCATAGTCCCTAACTTCAATGTTTCTCCTTTGTTCCTGTTCAATGAGTTTTTAGTTTGTTCTTGTCTATCAAGACTTTGCTCCATATTCCTCTTTTACATCATTTACAACCTTGGAGTAGCATTTGTATCCAATTCTCTTGGTTGTTTTCACATTCCTTTTGTTAGCTACTAAGAGTGCTTAACCATCTTATAGTTCGTGTTGGAGTGTCCTTGCTTGTAGCAATGTGAACAACATTCTGATAAGTATCATAAGTCACCTTTTGTAAGAAACCCACTAGACCATCTTTATGCTTACCAATACGAATACAAATAGGCAGAGATTTGGAAATGCCCACTTCCACACACATACTTGCTACATGAGGTCATGACACATTCGCAGTAGTTGAGTCTATCTTTTCTGGGCCACTAATAGCACTTGCATTGAAAACAAAGCACTCTTTTCAAAGAAATGAATTGGTAAAAGTACAGAGAAAACCAAGATATTTGTATGAGATGATTCTCCATTGAGATTAAAATCTTATGTCCATTTGAAAACCTACATATGGAAATTAGAGATCATCCATAACTTCTTTAACCAATATCTAAGATAATCCTACTCCTAAGCAAATCTAATAAGGATATATCGCTAGTCTAACAACCCCAATGAGATGGACAATTGAAAACCGATAGCTTGGAACATCTTGTGAATTGTTTCCATCTTCGGCTTACCATAAGAAAACTTACCAACCAGGGTAATGTGAAGGGACATCATTTTAACCAATTCCTTTTTGAGAAGACAACCATTGGCTTCCCTTGGAAAAGGGAAACTGGCTTAACTTTGCATTGACAGGCATCCAGATTGCTGCCTAACAACAGCGCGAAGGACACCAATCTTAGAAGGGAGACAAACAAACCAGTGACCCCAAACCATAGCCTAGAAAGGGGTAGCTGCCCATCAGCCCTAGAATTGTTCTTTGAGGTGAAGGAGAACGACTTTGAAAGCTCCTGCTAAGTGAATAGAACGATCTCAATGACTAAGACTGAGAGCACGACATCAAGCACGAACCCAAAACTAAGTAGGAACTTGATGGAGAGGAACGAGAGCAAGAACAACGATTTAGTATTTATTTTTCAAATTATTTTTCAAAAGGAATTGGTAATCTACATAGAATATCAAATACTAAAATTCTAAATAGTATTCCAAGATTTACTTCAAATTTGTGAAAGATTGTTACGAAGATTTTTTGATACAAGATTAATTTTTTTTAAAAAAATTCTACCCTCAGAATAATAAACAAATGAAACAAGTTAATAAAATGTCTAAGAATTTACTAAGATGTTGAACTAAGAGAAGTATTTAAAACAAGACTTATACTTGCCCACAACTAAATTTGTTTATAAAAACATAGATTTCAATATTGGAAAATTGTTTCCTTTTGAAATAATTGTTTATGATAGCTAAATTCATTTGGTAGACATTCCTACTTAATTGTTTTCTAACTTTGTATTTTCATTTATAAAATATTTTTATAACTCACATAAAAAAGAAAAGCAATAGATTAAAACTAGTAGCTTTAAATATGCAAAAGTTGTTAACAGAAGTAAAACCAAAAACCTTAAGAAACTTTAATAAGATAGACTATATATTAATGCATATTTTCTATAATAAATTTGTCACCACCAAATACAATAAATTACATGTAAGAATTTGAAGATCTTTTTAAAATTATGAAAAAAATAAATACTAATGCTTATGTTTTAAAATTATTATTATGACATTTATTAACGTCTTTAATGAAGAGATTGTAGTATCCTTCCTTCTCCATGTCTTTTTCCCCGAGCTACATCTTCATCAAGTTCAAAAATACTATAATGATGAAATCAAGCAACAATTCAAGCTACGTTATTTTATGAAAAATAAATAAGGACCAAAAAACAAAGTAATCTTTCTTTATTTGTAATCACTACACGAGACAAAAAGTATGATATGCCCTTCATTATTTGGCAAAATATCCAAGCCCTCCAATTTTACCAAGGTTATATCTGATAGTAACAAACAAAAAAATTCTATTGTTTAGATTTATGAACAAAAATACATAACATTGACTAAGCCAAACTATTTGATTGCTTTGACATAAAGATATAGACCTATAAGCACTTCACAAAAACCAAGTACAATAAGGTTTTATATAGTCAAGATACTTCATATTGATTTAAAATCTTATCATAATGTATAGACATATTACTCTATCTTTTGCAGGAAAATCCCCATCATTCAGCAATAATGCAATAGATTTGAATATGTTTTACTTCATCAAATACCAATACTACTAAATTTCTCAAACATGTCCTTTTATCTTCCCCTAATCAGCAATATTAAATCTTAATCACTACACAAGACAAAAATACGATATGCCCTTCATTATTTGGCAAAATATCCAGGCCTCCAATTTTACCAAGGTTATATTTGAAAGTAACATACAAAAAAATTCTATTGTTTACAGTTATGAACGAAAATACATAACATTGACTAAGCCAAACTATTTGATTGCTTTGATATAAAGATATAGACCTATAAGCACTTCACAAAAACCAAGTACAATAAGGTTTTAAGTAGTCAAGATACTTCATATTGATTTAAAATCTTATCATAAGGTATAGGCATATTACTCTATCTTTTGCAAGAAAATCCCCATCATTCAGCAATAATGCAACAGATTTGAATATGTTTTACTTCATCAAATACCAATACTATTAAATTTCTCCAACATGTCCTTTTATCTTCCCCTAATCAGCAATATTAAATCTTAGTTACTGGAACTCTCTCTTGTGAATAAGGAAAAAGAAGGATCAACAAAGATGTGAAAATTGACAAAAATAGTGGAATGATTCGAGTATTTTTTTTCTTATTCACCTTATTCCAAGTATTAAAATAGACATGAGAAAGTTATCCAGAGTAGCGATGCTAATTACAACAATAGTTTTTCTATCCTAAGACACTATTAACAAAAGAATCCAAATAGAAAATACAAAACATTAAAGATATTAACCATCTCCTTTATACACTCATTTATAATAATACCATCTTGACTATAAGAAGTTTTAATTTGTTTTTTTTTTCAACTTTTACTGTGAACATCTAAGACCATTGGCAATACTAAATGGTCAAACATTCTCTTGTGATAACCTTATAATCATTGCAACATAGATGATCCAACATTTGCACAATGACAAAATTAATGTGCAATCTATGTACTTCAAGATTCACTCTTGTATGGCAAGTTATTCTATTAAAATATTGAATGAAAATGGTGATCATATGCTAAAAAAAAGCCTTACATAATTTAACTTCATTAATCTTCACAAGCCCATAACCAATATTAAAGCCTTCAAAATTCTTTTGCTTCCCTTGCTAATTGCTACATACCCTTCTAAGTCTCCTCTCACAATTACCATTTTAACAGTGAAACCATTGTATTAACTTAAAATTTATCTCAATATTAATGTAATACTATTTGAGAAGCATAAATACTAACAGTATGGTGGCTTGGATGGCTATTACATTAATACTATAATTATCCATTATATTTTCTTTCAAATTCTTATAAAAAATTATACCAACTTAGTTCCTATTTAGAAATATATAGAGCACCAAATATTGAATTTTAAAGTATCAATTTAATCACCACAACTATCCACTTAATTTCCTGACATACTAATCCCTTAGGTGATTTATGAAATATAATTACGGAGCTCTTAATTAAGGTACCATGACTTCCGCATTCAAATTCGGCTCAGCATGTCTTGAAATTTCTACAATAAAAGGGCTCAATAGTAAAGATGCTCCTCGATAAACTCAAACTGGTACACGCATCACATAATTTTTTTCCTCCATCACCCTTACACACCATCAGCTAAAGAACATCCAAAACCCAAAGTTAACCCTTGGCATAGCCACGAATATAGGACCTCCATTTAGATACTTCTCTTCAAGGCCAACATTCTTCCAAAGTCTAAACAATTCTAGAAAGATGCAAGCAAGTTAATGATACTCCCACCCTGCTAAACCTAAATGCATAAAGTTACGTCACTAAGTTTGAAAAAGGCATAAACCTTAGATATTCACAAGGTTATCCAAGACTACAATACACTTCACTAAAAGTTAACATTATCTCAAGAGGCCTTTTGCATGGGTTCAAAGATTCGGAGTGGGCTAACACACAAAAATTTGAATGGTTTTATGGAGGTTCAGCTCCGAATTTGAAAACTTTACTCGTTTATCTTTTATATTAGCACAATGCTCTTACTGATTAAAAAGAAGGAATATTTTTCAACATAACTCTCCAACCCTTGAATTTAACAAAACATCTATTTGAGCTTTTCAACTTTTTTCACATACTTCACATACAACACAAGAATGTGGATCATAATAAGAACATCGAACAGGTAGTCTGTGTTGATCTAGAAAGAAAGTCCAAACATATTTTCAGGATTCTAACGTTGAATATGATGAATATAAGATACCAGATGCATGCCACATGTTAGCACGAAAAAAGTTGTACATATTCCACAAGTACCTCGTGCAAGCTGAAATCACCTCGTCCCTCGTACAGATGTCCTCTTGTGGCACAGCATTATGCACGAATACACAATTTGGATTGCTGCATGTCTACAAAACAAATAAGTTCAAGAAAAAACCAATGATTAATATGCATGAATATGAAGATGGGACTCACTTGATTCTTCAACCATATAAGACAGAATCTTGTTGTGCCAAAGCAGGCCCTATGAAATTTAACGAAGAAAATAAGTAAAATGGGCGACTCCAATGCTACAAATAATCAAAAACTGGGTAGAAACTCACCTCAAAGGCCTACCATCTAACATGTAACCATTTACAACTTGGATACAACGAAGAGCTTCCTCCTCCTTTGAAAAAGTAACATATCTTCCAAAGTTGGAAGATGATAAAATCAATAAAACTTGCATTTCTTACTAATAATATGAGAAATTTTAATTAGTCAAAAAATATCAGAATCAAATGAGGAAGTTATTGCACGTCAAGAACATAAAAAAATTAACTATTTGTTATGAACTAACGAGCAGTCAATCCTCTGCTTCTAAAGAAAAACATACAAGATCTAGCCAAAGACCTTGTCCTCAGTTTCTTAAATGCTTCATGGAAAAGTATTGAACAAAAAAAATAAAACACCAAATATAAGCACTAAAAATTCATATCAATTCTGGAAAAACAAAAACCAACAAATAATTAGTAAATATACATACTGACTTCTATCATTTTTTTTTACTTAGCTTAAAGTTGACTGAATAATCTACAACATGTGATATTTGTCAATGATGCAATTGATAATACTTCCAATAGGTAGAGAATAATTATATAGTTTTTCTTAAAAAAAGGCAAACATATGAAACACGGAGTAGAATAAACTTCTATCATAAGTAAAGAATTGATTTTTGGAGTAGAAACATTCAGAAAATAAACACTTTGCCTTTCATTTGTATATGAAACTAGTTATAAAAGCCACATAAAATATGCATGTTAAATAATTTGTCAACTTATAAGAGTTCAACTTTCAAAAAAAGCACAATGTAAAACAACTTTAGAATAGCATTATTAAACAAATTCAATGATATTATCAATCATAGAATAGGCTTACACAATACTAGTATCCGATGAATAGTATAGACGAGATCCATCTGTTTGCGCAATAACAATCTTAACTATCCTGCCATATTGTCCCAGATATTCCTTCTTCCTGAGGATCTGCATTGGACAATATTAGGAATTTACTATGAAACTCTAACGACATTCAATAAGGAACTATGAAACATGAGTATAATATAAATACAATATCATATCATAACTATTATAAGTGCTGGGTATAGATATGTTAATCTACAATAATTAAATATAATAAGATAAGTTAAGTATAAATTTTGTTTCCTTATCTCTCTTTTCTTTCAAGAAATGTGCTAAAAAAATGAAAGGATATATCACTTTAGTTCTAATATTGAATAACAATCTCATTTATAATATTAAAAAAATAGTTCTTTATTTTTCTCTTTTTCTAATGTATATAAATAGTTGTATTTACATTTTTAATCATGCTTTATGACATACCAAAACTCTAGTAGCATCTAATAAGTATTGAACAATATTGTTAAGGTAAAGATTGCTTAACAGAATAGAATCAAAACTAATAGCTTTTCTTTCCTTATTCTTCCACCTCAAGCTCTCTCTATTTTTACTCCCCCTCACTTGATCTTGACCCATATGAAATCTTGCTTGCAACTTATGTTCGTGCTCAAACTAAACAACAAATGATTAAACCTTTATTTATAGCATTACACAATATAACATCTTTGAAATTGTGGCTCTTTGTTAATGCATCCACCTTATGCTAATTCATAGCCAATTCAAATTTTGTAATGACCACCTTATTTTAGCCACCTCTGTTTACTGTTCAAGCAGACCCTATGATGGAAAGACGATAGCCATAGATATTTTCACAAGCATCAAGTAATAAGGACAAGTAACAAGAAATGTTAGTATGTGATATATATCCAATATAGATAAGTTAAGCTTACAAAGATATTGGTGTTTCATAGCTAAAGAAACTTTACTTCTACATAATAAAAACTAAAAATTTAAACAAGCTTTAAGGATATATATATATAAAGAGAGAGAGAGAGAGAGAGAGAGAGAGAGAGAGAGAGAGAATAAGGACTCTTATAATATTATTGTATGAAAACAAAGTATTATGTGCAAAAAATATTAAGTAGAAGAGAAACAAGACTAAGTACACAACCTTTTCATCAGCTAAATTTATATGAATTCCAGCCAGATACACCATGTTCCGCTGAATTACCCGCACATTGTTGAGGTCTTTTCCCACATCCCAAACTTGCTGCTTCGCCTTTTGCAATTTCTTTTTCTTGTTGGCATATAGCTCTGCCAGTCTGCTTTCCAATGAATTGTAAGAAAAACATAGTTCTGTAAAATTGTGATACTGCTCTGAAATTGAACTATGTATTACTGATTTTTTTATTTTTTTTACAGGAAAAGTGGGGGTAGGGGTGTAGTTGGAGAGGTGGTTCTGTAAAATGATGATCATAAAATTCAAGGTATTAATACATGCCTTTCTTTGCTGACAGATCTCCTCAAAATCTTCTCTTTATCATAGAGGTTACGACAAGCAGGGCAGCGAGCACCACTACCATTCATTGCAGTTGTTTGAATTATTTGATTCCAACACCACACACATATCTGCTAAAAGAATATACTTAAGAAACAAGATAAACGAAATGAATTGATCAAAGTAAATGTTGGCATTGCCAAGAGATGCCCTAACTGTAAAAATGCTGGTCTGCACAAGCGAACACAAGTAATGCATAGTAAACAAATAATTGTCTGTACTGCTTGGTGTTGTTACCCTTTTGAACAACATGCTGAAATATTTCCGTCTGCTGCAATCTTTAAAAGCCCATAATCCTATGAATAATAACTAATCAAAGCAGCTCAACACAAATCAATACATTTCTTTCAGACTGGTGGAAGATGTCTACATAATATTCATCAAAACTGGTTAATTATGCAGCGTTCCTTTAATGTCATATGTGATTAGAGTTTCAATAACCATTTTATTCCAAATGGAGCCAATATGGTTGTAGGGAGACAATGTGTCTAATAATTATCTATCAACTCAATATAGATATTTGTGAAGAAATTCAGCTCCTGGCTTGCTGTTGTTTCGAGGTTTCAAAAAAGGAAGTTTGAGCGGCTGGCCAGGGGTCACCATGGATGGTAGCAATTAATGAAAAGCATGCCTTGTCATCGGGGCTGCCAGAACTCAATATATGGAGGCCGACCCTTTCTTCGGAAAAGGCAATAAGGAACACTAAGCTTCCAATAAGCTTGAGGAATAAGGTGAACTTAACAAGGAGAGGAAGAAAGAATAGGAAAAGGAGAGTAAACTAGTTTTGAAATACTTTTGTAGATTGTCACAATTGTTTGATGATGGTGTTCTTTGTTTTCTTAGTATACTCACCCTAGGTACTCTTTTTTTTTAGAGTTTTAGTGTTCGGATTCCTCAATTTTGTGTTTTGCTTGAAAAGAAAAAATATAATTTAAAAATTTAAAACATATAAATACTCTCACTCAAATGCAAAAGAGACTTTAATGTCTCAAGAAATTATTATAAATTTTAAAATTCTAATTATCAATAAAGGAAATGATTCAATAAAGATCTTCTCCAAATGCTACTTAAGTTGATATTTCTTCTAGTGTTAATTACAATTTATATTCAAAAATCTCTATTAAGCCACTTAAGTTAATTAATCAAGAGCTCTATATGAATAATTTATGTATCCCCGAGAAACATGATTTAAAAATTTTAAGAAAAAATATAAATAATAACAATACGATAATTTTTTATCATCAAAAAAGTAATGCAATAACTAAATGAATGGTACAACAAAAGAAAGAATAAATGTTTAAGCATTACATTGATGAATGTTGATAACAATGATTGTGGTTGAAAAAGAGCTTATGGAAAGATGAAAAAGAGTTTTGAAAAAAAGTACATAATCTCGCTGAAACAGAATATTATAAAAAATCGTTTTTATAGATCTTTGATACTTTTGAAATAAACATAAACAAAAAAAAAATTCAAATGCTCCCTGTCGTGTTATTAACCCCTAGCTATTGCGTTTTATTTAATGATAACAAATCCTAAGTATTTCTTATATATTTTGTATAGTAAATTTTCAGATTCTATATAAAATATGTTCATATTCATGGGAGAATTTAAAGAAAAAAAAAGCTAAAATAAAATCTCGTGGAAAAGATCTTGATGAAAGTGACAAACCACCAAAAAATATTTTTTGAAATTAATTTTAAGTATTCTAATTTGATTTTTAGAATGTTAAGCCTAATTAAAATTAGTTTTTTAAGGAACAAAAATATTAATCAAATTTTACTTTAATACTCTTAATCATCATCTTTGATTCAATATTTGAAATACATATTTCTCAACTATTTGATTAATATCTTTGAAATTTTATTATTTAGTAATGATGTAAATAAAAAATTTAGAATATAATAAAAAAACTAATTAGCTTCCCAATAATCCACTAGTTGTTCTTCGATTGCTACAGTGTTCGGGTCGGGTAAGGGAATGAATCTCGAACCCATTCGACACATTTGTATGTAGCTCGGATCGAGAACATATTATCCAAATCAGCGTAATTAACCTTCTAAATACTAGTACGCTCGGGTGTTGAAATCCTGCATGAACCAAGAGAATGCCAACCTCAAAATCAGACTGCCTCAAATATGTGCCATAATGCTTATATGGTGAAACGTGCTTTCCAAATACACCATGTGGGACTAAATGAATTGTTTTTACTGTGCGGCAAACTTTCGAATTACGGGAGTGATGTGAGCCGTCCAATCACGCATTTTCGCAATCAAACAATCATTGTCGTATCCAAATTTTTCAACCCACTAATTCTTTCAGCCGTCCAATCATGCAATGTCACAATCGCACAGTCTGCATTTCTTCCACTGAACAAGTTAAATCCTGCCATCATATCTCGATTCTAATCTAACGGTCCAGATCAAATGAATGTGTTTAAGCGCAGATTGAATTCCGTTCGTCCGATCGTACCGTTTTCGCAATCGAACAGCTATGGTTTGGACCGATCCAATGGCTCCATCGCAACGATTCTTTTAGCCATTATTTTGAACCGTTAGGCATTTTCTTAAAATATTAATTTCCTAATTAAAAATTGCATAAGCGAAAAAATTTAACTACTAATTTAGGTGTTTGGTAAGTACTTTAGTAATTAAAAAATATCTATAAATAAGAAAATTTTTTAGCAAACTTTTTTATAATAAAATTTACAAAATTACAAAGAATAATTCTCAAGTCACAACTTCAAAGCAATTTGCAGCCATTGCTAATCGTCACCTCCTTAAGTTGTGCCTTTCTTCAACGAACTCCAAATTTCTTGATTTATTTTCGAATCAGCTAAGCTCTCATTTTCTCATTTTATCGTTGATTAAATTAAAATAATTGTTCCTTATAAATAACAGAATTTTTTTGCAAATTTTTTTATAAACAATTTTGCAAAATTACAAAGAATAATTCTCAAGTCACGACCTCGAAGCAATTTACAGCCATTGCTAATCGTCGCCTCCTTACGTTGTGCCTTTCTTCAATAAACTCCAAATTTTTTTATTCATCTTCGAATCAGCTAAGCTCTCATTTCCTCATTTTATCACTGATTAAATTAAAATAATTGTGCCTTATCAAATATTTTGTCAAGCATAGGAATTTATTTGTACGGATTTTCATCATCCTTTTTTTCCTTTTTTTATCAATTCTATTTCGATTGTAAGGCCATTGTAGCCTGTTTTATGTTCTTGTTGGAAGGGTTTAACTTGTTCGTTTTTTTACGAAAGGCTTATATAGTTTTTTTTCTTGATTTTTATTGAGGGTGGACGTAGACTTGATTTTAAGCTGAATCACCTAAAAATTACTTGTATATACTTTTAAATTTTTGTACCTTATCATTTCACAATTTCTAAAACTTTATTATCAAAATAAAAATTAACATATTTTTAAGAAATTAAAATTTTTAATTTGAACAATTTACCCCTCTCTTACTGAACAATATTTCATTCCCAACAAATATGGCCTATTGCAATAGTTTCCAATTTCCTTTGATATGCAATCAAAAGAAAAATGCAAATCTTTTCTAGCACCACATAAATCAAATCACATAATTATCATCCATGATTAGCACCCCATTAGAGATTGAAGCATTAAGAGACTTGAAGGAAATTAAGTGCCTAATGTTATTCCTCCTCAAAGTATTTAGCTAAATGTTTGCTAAGGATTCATCGACATGCCAAACATTATTAGACTAAAGTGATGGTGGATTGTTTTATTATGTTTGCACTTTCTTCTTTGATGTAAGAATAGATGTATAATGGAACCATTCAATTAATTAAGTAATAGTTTAGTTTATATAATGGTTAGAAGCCTGATCAAAAGAGCAAATATATGATTTGATAATCAAGTCATATTGGTGTTGTAGTAGATGATACCTATCGAAGCAACTTTAGCATTGAAATTGAACTGCAGTAAAATTATTAAAGTTGAACCACTGATTCTAGGTTGATTGGCTTGTTAAAACTATGTGAAAAAACAGGATAACACAATAGCTTCTTATCTCTTACTGCCAACTTTATCTAGAATAGAATCAATTATATAATAATATAAGCAAGGCTACCTTTATCACTGAAGTTTAAGATTATGAGATACAACAAAAAGCTAGCTTTAAAATGTTTTCTGCACATTAAGAATTTTAACCAAAAATACATTAATGCCATGAAATAAGCAGCTTTACAATCATAAGCAATTTATTCTTTGACTACTTTTTTATGTTGGAGCATAAAAATGATTTTTCTTAGGAAACACAATTAGTACATTGGATATACAGTACTATCAGATATGATAAACAGATATTTATGCAAACAAGCAACAAACTTAAAAAATTTCGGCATAACTTAAAATCAAAGGTCATTTATCAGTCAACAAGCATGAAAGTTTCGTTATAGATCTAACAAGAGTATTAAGAAATGTTTAGTCCAGCCAACAAAAAATCAGTCAAATAGGCTCTATTTCCAGTACAACAGATCATGAAGAAGAGCCTAGCAAAGATAAAACAAGTCAATCTTATCTTGCAAGCTATCAAAGAGTTCAGTAGTAATAGACAAGAATTGCACCTCATATCCACAAGTGCAAGGCTGTAGTTCTTGATCCGTTGGATCCATTTTCTCCATGCAAAGGGGACAGGTCCCTTCCTCCTGGCCACCAATTCCGGCCCTTCATCCAATAGAAAACAAAATAAAAGGTGGCCATTTGACCGTATTGCATACAATAATCTATAACACAACAAGAACATGACGTAAAGAACTTCGTTTCATTTGCGAGCAGATTTTAAAAGCTGCTTATTTAGTGCTAATCGCAATCGCAAAAGCCTCCAATGTTGCAGAAGCTTGCAATAACAATGTTTAAAGAAAGCTACTTTTCCAACCTCCACTACTATTCTAGAGTACAAGTTTTTTTATCTTTATGAAATATCATATCATGAACTTGGATTTTTAAATATTATGGTAAGCATAAAAGACTAAAAAAGGTATCTAGAACCATAACAAGATACACAAAAAGAAAGAAATTATGGGTTATCAGGGCTAATTGAGTTCAAACAAAGTAAATAAAGTAGATCCATTTAAGAACAGAGATGCCATCTCAATTTTAATCCAGCTAACCCACCTGTTAGGATTACTTAGATGATTAAGTGGTTTCCTTATTCAAAATAAATATCATCACAAAGATTCATGGGCATAAACTATCGTCCAAATTTTTGAAAGCAAATCTAGCTTGACGCAGAAAAAGCAGTGTTTGAAGATCTGAGTTCTCTGTCCAAGTTGTGTAAAACCTAGAATCAAAAACTCTCAGGGACTATGGCAATTGTATAGAAAACTTAGCAGCACAATCCATGGAGACATGCATGCAAATACTGAAATGGATTGAGTTTTAAAGGCAACATAAGTAGAAAATTATCAATTGGTACACTCTGGTAAAATCTAAATCTTCGAAATACACAGGTACGCTAGTATATCTATGAGCGCAACCTCTACATTTGAATCCTCGATATTCAATGTTCACTTTTCACATCCGCACTTTTTCTCGTCCTACATTCCACATGGCCAAGCGCATTACATCATCTACGAGAAAAGCAACAAGAAGTCAAAACACTCCACTCCCCAGCCATCACATTGCTTGCCAAAACCCTGAGCCCACCCACCGAAATAACTTCGGATTCAGAAAAACATCTTACTAATACAACACATTCACAATTAACAATGAAAAATGAACTAATAGAACCTGCTTACGAAGAGGGAAAGACGGCAAAAAAAAAAAAAGTAATAGGCAATCCCAGAAAGTGACTGATCCATAGTGTCAAACTCTGAGCCCACGCAATGTAGCCCAACAAGACTCAAGAAAGAATCAAACACGACAACTAAAACCCAAAAAATCAAACATAAACAATCCAGGTGAGATAAATTTGAAGGAGGGTTTCTTCAAATCTTAACCTGGAGTAGCCTTCCTTGGAGTCCATGGAATGCAATAGTTTCAGACAGCCACAACGAGAGAGAGAAAGAGAAAAGGTGAGTGAGTGAGTGAGAGAGAGAGAGAGAGAAACAGATAGAAAGGGAAGTGTGGCCATTTAAAGAATCTGACCCGTCGTCTTTCTGGCGCCGGACGCACAACTCCCACTCCCGCTTCCTATAATGGATGGTATGCATTCCACTCGCTAGGCGTCCATTCCGTACGCTACCGGCTCTTTTAGACGAAAACCCGAAGTCTACCTCAAATCTTAACCTCTCCACGTGGCTGTTTTCTGTGCTTTAAAGGGCGAACACAAACCAGAGGGAGGCAATACTAGCGTCGGATGGAAACGTGGTTGATCGTTTGCGTCGACATACCTTCTTCCTTTTCAAACGAAGAGTTGTTTCTTGCGCGGGAATCCACCCAAGCATGGGGCAACTCTCCAAGGCAATGGCAGCGACATGCGAATGAAACTGGGAAAGTTCGTGTCAGATCGACACGACTCCGATCGATCTTCCCTTTCTTAAAACTAAATCATGTGCTGCTACGTAAATACATAAATTTTTAAATACAGTCAATTAGAGATGTAACTAAATATGTTTATAAAGTCATGAAAAATTTTATTAGCGCATTTTAAAAAAACAATCTTAAAACAAATACCTTTCATCTAATCTTAAATTAGGGTTTTCATAGATCAAAATTAAATTGTTAAAAATCCCAAATTGCAACATGAAAAATAATTATTTAATCATATTTAAGCTTTGAATTAATTTTTTTTAGAGTTTATTTGATAGAATATAATTTAAATTATTTGTTTAAAAAATAATAAAATTGGTATAATTGTATATTAGTATGCAAAAGTCAAGGAGAACAAAATCATGTTTTTTTTAATAATATTATTACTATCAAACAATTACATCGTCAACCCAATAAGATTGGGTATAGGTCACTAAATAGTATGTTATTGTGATATGTTGAGTATTACATATAATTCTAGGATAGGACCTCAAATTTGTTAACCAAACAATAAAATAAGCATTTAACACTTTTGCATCAACATTTGATTTGTATAAACTAATTATATTGACATATTATGACTTCATATCATACAAGTTATACAATGAAATTATATTAATGAAACAATCTTAAGAGATGCTAAGTCATTGAACCTTGAGTTATTAAATATTAGACCATGTGAAATTTAATTAAAAGAAACATATATACATGTTATTTAATAAAAACATGTTTTGAAACATATGCATAATTAACATGATTGTCAATATAAGCAAATATTATATTAAATTAAACATATGCATATATCACATTAAAACAATTATTAACAAATATTATAACATAAGTATAAATAAAAACAATCCTTAATTTTAATTATTTTGATTCGTTTTCTATTAAAATTACTCTATTGTATCAACAGAACATCAATAACATACATATAAAACATAAAACCTAGCTATTTTATTACAAATAATGGTCATGCATTGAAATAAACCACAATGTGTATTCCCTTCTCCTTTTTTATTAATAAATATTGTTGCAATATCCACAATAATGTTTTTCACCAAATCTTTTCAATTCTTAGATTTTTTTTAGATTTTTTATAACACTTTAACAAAATCTCATCTCTCTCTCTCTCTCTCTTCTTCCCTCTAAGTTCTTGACCAAAGTAAAAAAGATTGACCAATTTTATTGAAAAATCCTACTTAATCCATGCTCCTCAGTTTTTGATCCTCACTTAGCATTTCAACTCTTAGATGCCTAATATCCCTCCAAATAGCCGCATCTATTCATAAGGACAAATCCTCACCTTCTTATCGTTTGAAATCTAAAAATTTCTCATCGATTCAAAACACCATCAAATCAAGCTTCTACCTCCAGAATGTGCACACATTATTGTTTTAAGAACTTCAACATGTGTGCAAATATGAGCTTCATACAAATGCATAAGAACAAAACATTCCAAAACCATGAATTACATAAGAGAGTATAAATATAACAACCCATATTTGAGTTTTAAATATCAATATTCAAATTTTAACATGTGTAAAAATAAAATATTACTTTTTAAAATAATACAAATCATATTAATTTGCAAAACATTTTAGATTTTAAAAATAAAAATATTTTTTTTAAAAAAATCATCACAACAAATATGATGATATCTGATTTATAAATTTTAAAACTTAAATTATTACTATTATTATTTTGCAAATTATTGAAGCAAAAAAACTAATTTACAAATATTTTTTTAAGGTAAAAATAAATTAATCTTTATTAGATGAGGTAAGAGAAAGAGAGAAAATAGTTGCTTCCAATTGTGGAAAATGTCTTGCTCATAAGTGGCGGTTCTACTTCTATGGGAAGCGCTCGGGTGAAAGCAAAATCAAGATTAAGGAAAAAGGAAGAGAGGAGTTATGTGCTACAGCAATAGTAGGGGAAGGTTTCAGCAGCTATAGCAACCAACGAAGGAAAAGAAGGCTACAGCAATCAAGAAGAGTTCTTTTTCCTCTACTTAAGCAACTGCAGCATCAAGGCAAGAAGAAAGCCGTAGCTGAACAGATTGCAGTTAGGAGAAGAAGAGTTTGAATAATACAATACATAATGAAAAATATGATGAAATTAAGTGAACATTTAGTGCCTCATACTTTGCGAATCTATTGGATAATGGTCAAGTTGTTAAAGAGAGATGAGTTTAGTCAAAGGACGACAAGATAACAACTAACCAGTCTTGTTCTGGATGTTAAGTCAAGAAAGATGGCCAAACAACCATACTAGAGATAGCTAAGACGAAGATAGATGGTGATCACATTATGCGAGAATAGAAAATTAAATGTAAATAACAAAGAGTACTATGATTCTGGGATTATTCCATTTATTGAAGGCACATACCCTCATAAGTGCCCCTAATTGAGATAAGGCTTTTGAATAGAATTATGTTAAGCTTAAATAATGGTAAAGAATAAGAATAAAACAAGAATCCTCTTATAAGTCTTTATGGAAAGAACCTTCAATGAAGAATCTGGCTGCCATAATCCTGGTTGAACTTCTCGTAACGATGGGCATTCAGATGAGCTGATGGTCTTGTATTTCTCAAGGCCACGTCAACATCTTCAGGTGTGACGGGACCAATAGCAGGCAACTCTACAATCATGAACATATATTTGTATTAATATCGATGCAAGAGAGACGAATCATACCAGATTTTTTATCTAATTCGATGAGTAGTTGGTTTCAAACTCTATTTTCAAAGTTCTTTTTTAAATTAATTTGTTAGGAACTTAAATTCACATGGAGTTGTTAATTCAATCAAACAAAAAAGAAAATTCAAGTATTCATCTTTTTGTAAGCATGCTTTGAAAATATAGCTCACCTTCCTCAGGAATTCTCTCAGATTGGCATTCCAGAAATTCCATCAACCGCCTTAGTGGCTGCATGGCTGCTTCCTTGCAAACTAAACGAATGTCTGATCCTGAATAACCATCTGTTTTCTCCACCAGCAAATCATACGGCAGTCTTGATTCAATAGAGGATGAGGGCAAAAGCTGCTCAAACATTGCCTTTCTGGCTTCTGGTTCTGGAAGAGGCACAAGTATCTGAAGAAAAAAAGGTCTGGGGACAACAAAAATTCCAATCTTCAAATTGATTATAATCAAGTATTTCATCATATATTATTCTTAAAGGAATGCAATGTGGTTCATATATGACAATGATTTATCATTACCTAGGGTGGTTTTGCCATTAAATGTTATTCAGATCAACAAAAAGGGTATAATCCAACTAAGCAGAATAAGTATCTCACATAAACTCTTCGAAGCTTTACACAGTGAAAAGAATAATTAAGAGCAATTGAGTTGACATTCAAAAAAAGTCCTTTTTGCCTTTAGCCCTAACCCCAGAGACATGCTTCCGAACGTTAAAGAGCATTGTCATGGAGGCACAACCAAATGAATCAAAATTAGTTTGGGCTTTAAAATGACCCTTTTGCCCCTCTTAAAAGTGACTGAGAATTCATACACCTTAGAAGGAGAGGGGTAAGAAGATATTTTTGAAACCAAGCTAATATTTTGTCATTTGATAGGGTAGGAAGATATTTCTGAAACCCAAACTAATGTTTCATTTGGTAAGGCTCCATAGCATTTTTCAGATTTAAATAGACAATAAAACATTTTACAATGAAGTAATCAAACAATCAGTAGACAATATCTAAGAATGCCAAAACTTACAACAAAATGCATTTTTATCACAAAGTAGAAGCCTAACCAATGAATAAAAACTTATCAGTTTAACCTATCAGGAGTAACTTTCATAAGGATACCCTCTTCTCAAGGCGTCTCAGCATGGCTGCATCGAGTTCCCAGGGCAGATTTGTTGCTGCTAAAAAAAAGACAAGTTCATCTGTCTTTGTCAAACCATCCATCTGTGCTCAAAAGCACAGTTGTTAGGCATGAGCTTGGTGTATGTAATATACCGGAAAAGAAATATACGTATTACTTAATTTTTGCATCAGAAAAAAGGAAAAATATAAAAAAAAAACTTGAAATTTACTCCTAAAACAGAATAACAGGGCAACTAAAAAATGATCCTCTTTATGGGGGATGTGGAGTTGGGTATTTCCGTGTTGGGTAGCAGGATGTGTGGAAAGTGGATAGCTCGAATGCAATGCATGTCTTAACTTTGTAAGGAGATGTCTCAGAAAAATAATTACCTGTATAAGCAGCTCAGTTTTAAGGCGACGGCTGGCTTCATGCTCACTACGTGCTTCACCACGATGGCTAATTATAGCATCAATCTCATCAAGAAAAATCGTAGATGGTGCATGGTGCCTAGCAAGATCAAACAAAACTCTTACTAGCTTCTCTGAGTCACCTGCAAATTGAAAAGTACAAACCACTATAACAATGCTGTGTAACTTCATTGGTGCAAATAAACCATTTGCAAGGAAAATATGGCATTCCACATCCATTAAATGCAGGGCAAATGAAATCTATTATGTGCCACCAAAATATAGTGCATAAGGGAGTGCACGAGAAGTAGAGAGTTAAAAGGGTTGTGCTCTTGTCATGCCTTACATGCTTCTTTCAAATTTTCCATATACTTTACATGGGTCTGGGAAACCACATAAACATTTGGATCATATTCTGAATTCCTGATAACGATGCCTCTCTTGAACTTTTTATTAATGAACCTCTAATTGGAGACTTAGGCTTATAAGTGGATTTTTGATAAGGACAAGCCAATCCCCTTGGCCAAGAAGTAGAGAGTTAATACACTTTTGTAACTCCCCAAAGCAGGTGATCGAGATGGCAGTTAAGCCTTAACCAAGTATAATGTCAACCTCAATAGGAACAGTACTGGAAGAAGAAAGCTGATGTAGGGAAAGGAACATGAAGAACAGAAGTGAAAGAGGTGCAAGTGGCAGAAAAGGAAGGAGTGCCAACAGCAGGAGAGAAAGAGACCACGGTGTTAGGAAGGAAAGATTATTAATTGACGGAAGGGGATGAGCTAATGATCCTAGATGAAACAGTGGCAACTAAGCCCATCGCTGAGTTGATGATGGAAGGCCTTTGAGAACTATTGAGACATACTTTGTCAAGGATTATAGACGTTGAGAATGAGAAAATCTTGTCAAATGAAGAGCACCAAAAAGGCATTAAAAAAGTCCTATTGAAGGATGTGATAGACATTAGAAGGCTAGTGGTTGTTCCCTTCAAATTCTCAAAGGTGGCTTCCTTGAGAGGAAGGATGACAAGAGGAACGAGCCCCTTTAGGTAAACTGGAGTATTCTCCCTCTACAAATTTCAACATTTAACAACTCTGTCAAAAGTGATCAGATTCTCCTCAATTTGGGATAATTGTCTAGAGGCTTGCTTCAAGGCTTTTGAGTTGGAGAGATTGCCTGGTTGTTTGGATATAACCAAAAGTGGGCTCATTTACCTAGAGATTTCCATGAGACTAGTCTTATCACAAAGGCTTTAGTAACTAATTCCAAGTATAGCATGGATATTTGAAGAACTCCTTTTAATACCAACTTTTGGCATGAATTTTATCTAAGACCTCATTCATAAGACACATACCTCGCCATTTGCTAACAATTGATGATGCTGAAATGTTGAAAAACGTGGTCTTGCATTCAGTTGCAACGGCTTTTGCAAGCATGGTCTAGAAAAGTGAAGAACAGATTACTAATGAATACAACAATATGGACAGAAACAGAAAAAGAAATTTGTAAATGCTAAGCAAAATCAGGCGGGACCTACGCTTACAGCTAATGGATCTCCATGCCTTTAAACATAGAATAAAATTCCAAAAGCAAAATTAAGCAACCATGGCAGCCACATGTATCCAATTAATATCAAATATTAAATCGTCATCATCTTTTAGCGTGCAAGCTCTATTTAGCATTCTTTTGCAAAATGACAATGGTCCTTTTTTTATTACCTAATGAAGTAAATACAACAAATTCACCAATGTTTTTCTAGCTTTGACGAATTCAAAAATACAGAATCTTGGAAAATCATAACCGACAGCAGCTTCCAAAGGACTGAGAATGTGGTTTGATTACCATTTAAGCTGGCAGCAGTTGAAGATTGAAAAAAGAAACAGGAAAAGCATAATCTAAGACAACACTATCTAATGTCCTATGTTGCAAAACTTTGAAAGTATGAGCTGTAGTGAAAGTATAATATGCCAAGAACTTCTAGTTTGCCAATACAAACACTCCATGTATAAAGAGAGCCAAAAGAAGGTGATGGTCCTACAAAAAACTGATAAAAAACAATAATTCATTTAAATTTTACATGGTACGCAAGCCATTTGCAAAAATGAGTGTAAAACAAATCCAAGATGATTAGAGAACTATGTTAACATGGACCTGGACCTTTGTTAAACAAATTACCATATTCATTCTCCCCCACATTGAGTTTAAAAGTATCTCTCAAGAAATTGATAAAAAGAATGCTGTGCTAAAAAAATTATAATCCAAACGGTAAGTAAGCCATTTGCAAAAAGTGTTTACAATAAATCCAAGATGACCGGAAAACTAAGTCAATATTAATCTAGATGTTTCTCAGACCAAATTCCCCATATTCATTGCTCCTCACGATCCTTTGCAAATGAGAGTGAAAAACAAATCCAAGATGGTTGAAAAATTATGTTAACATTGACCTAGATCTTTCTTAGACAAAATCATCCATATTTAGAGATATGAGTTTAAAAGCTTCAAGAGAGTGAAAAGCATAGGAAACTGTAGGATTTACAAAAATTTGTTTGAAAATAAGAGCAGGAATCCATAATCATGAAACTTTCCCATCAAAGATTCCTAGCTTATTTTTTTTCTTATGGAGGGCAGGAGGAGAATGAAAGAGAATCTAAACCAAATAAAAGCAGTCAGGACTCTAAGAAACCAAGTATACGATGGTTCCGTTGTTTATGCAAAATAAATGACAGCAGCTACCTTGCAAGGTTTTCCCCTCCAAGTTGCTGTTACAAAAATGGAAGGAAGGGTCTATCAATGGCTCAAATCCAGATGCAGTTGACAAAGATTAGAATTTAATCCATTTCTCTTTAGGCTGAATTGGAAATTGAATTATGTTAGAAGAGAATCTGATTTGTAACTTGCGATGGGTCAGGTTTGGGGTCGACCAAAACGGAACTTTAGAAAAATAGGAGTACTAAATATTATATTTATTTTTAGTAAAAAAATTTAATTTTGAGTATGTTGACAACAAATAGGAACAAACATCTAAGATAAATATTAAGTTAATAATATTTAATAGGTAATTATATCATTGATAATATCAAGTGGAGTCATAATTGGTTTTGTTTCACTCGACAATCTCTAACCCATTTACATATAAATGTATCATGATATCAATATATTTGAGTTATTAGGTTGTAAAAAAGACGTTTGGTTGCTAACCCAATTGAATTTATGACTATGTTGGGTCATGACTTGACCTATTGACAAACATATGAAATGAGAGTGATTTGTGTTGAAAGAATGGCAATATGATCTCAATTGTTAGGCTTTTGTATTTGAACCTTTATTGTTAGGCTTGGGTGATCTTCCTTACCCTTTCACAAATATACTATATTAAAGCTGTCCCACCCTTTTTATATTGACTATAATGTGATCATTCTTTTCTTCAGGGTTGTTTAGATGACTAGACCATATGTAAGCTAAGTATTTTGGACCTCATTTATGTAATTAGATTTAAGAATTAAAAATTTTCTCAAGTATTATAGCCAAGTTTTGCCAGATTCAAATGTCTAAAATATAGACAAACGTTTAGGAATTTTGATCTTAGTCGAATTCATACATATCCACAAAACTTTTAGGAACCCAAGATTATAAATAACATAATTCCCACAAAATCTTGGGGGATCCTAGATGTATTACACATAAAACTAGTTAACCAAGTTATTTAAAATTAACATACAATAAACGAACAATTAGAACATTTTGCTAATAATATTTTTTAAATGTAAAATTATAACTTGGAAGGGATATATATCCCCAAGTACCCTGTTATCTATAAGATGCTCCATGTTTAAGACAGAATCAGAACTCATTGAATAAATAAGCATTGATCGTCGATTCAAACAAGATAAGTAAAAATAAACAAATAAAAAACTAACAAGACTCTATCCCATTACGTAAGATCACCTATATGAATCCTATGATGTCATTGTACTACTTTATTTATTAACAATTTTTTCTTAATATTCAAACATTGCAAGTACTGTCAAATATTTTTTTTGCTTTGACTTTTTAGAACTACTTTCATAATTTATTGTAGAAAATTTTAATAGCCTACATCTCCTAATGACATTAATTGTTTTATGTTTAACATATCAAAGTCATTGAAACCAACCATCCCTTAGCTTATATTCAATTTGCTCTACAACAACATTCTCTCTTATGATTTCACATTAGAACCTTTCTATATATTCACTTAGCCATCATAACATTTTGATATCTATAATACTAATATTATTCATATATTTAGAATACATGTAAGAATATTCACCATATGACACTATCAATCCAATTGTAGACTTATAAAACTTACCTTTTTAATTTTAAATGAATATTTCAATCACATCCCATAGTGGATGCAATCAATTCCATACAACAAGATTAGATTATATAATACAGCTCTAATAAAATTCCCTATAATTTAGAGTATAAACCTAAGCTAAAATTCTTGAATCCTTCAATATTTTATTATTACACAATATTAACTACTTTAATCAAAATCATTTGTGTTCCTACCTATCATTCCAAATATTCAATTTTAGATTTACTATGATGAAACCCCTTTTAGATTCCAATATCATTCTTCACAAGTTTACCTTGGTCAAAGCCCATCATTAATCAAATTAAAAAATAGAATATTATCAACAAAAAACATAAATCATGAAATTTCATGTTAAATTTAACCAATAAAAGCATTTACCACTATTTTAGATGAGGACTTAAAAATAAAAACTTAAAGTTTAATAGTTATTCAAAAAATCTTTGATCAATACTCCTGAATGCATATTCATGTGCTATTACTTCAATCTCAAAATATGCAAAGCAAATACTTTATTTCTATAAAACCTTCTAAATTATTTCTCTTAATACTATACCAAATTCCTTTAAAACAATAAAAGCCAAGTGAAGATATTTTCTTGTCTTAAACTTTTTTATTAAATCTCTACCAAAGCTATAACATCTATAATCAACTTTGATGACATAAAAGAAGTTGATTTTAAGATGCTTAGGTCTCACATCATAATTTGTGTTAAATTGCTATCTTAAGGTTACAAAATATTACTATTAGTCAACTTAATCCTTTCATAATCAGCATAATTCTAAATATTTTTGCATATAAATATGTAAACAATTTGTAGCACAATCATTTAAAATCTTTAATCTTAAAAATTATTAAGAGAGTTTGCATCAAATGAAGGCTCAAGTTTGGCCCAACATACTCTTAGGTTGACACCTTATAGTCCAAAGGTTTAAGCTTATGAGTAAGGCTACATTAAATGTATACTAAGATTTTAACTCTTTGCTCAAAGTAACAATTGACTAAACCTAACTTCACTTGTATTCAACCTCTCTCCTTTAAGAGAAACCTCACCCACATTATTCACTTCATCATTTTATTCAAAAATATTTTAACTAAGTCAATTACTAGTCAAAACTCAAGGACATCAACATGTTGTATCATGCCCTCCAAATTATGTTTTAATTACACCAATTGAGATTTTTGTTATAACTCTTAACTCAACTTAAAATATATGACTAAACCTAACCTCTACTATTCTTAATAAAAATATTATTGCATATGCTTTTCAAATTGATTGAGTATATATTTTTCAAATCAACCTTTGTCCTTATTTAAAGTTCTTAAACATTGGTTTAAACTAGGTAAAAAACTTTAAGGATATTTTTTTCATTGAACCACTCACATGTTTTAGAGTTCTGAGTTATTTTCATAGTTTTAATTGATTCAATCCTTAACAAAGAAAACTAAGATGTGGTACATTCACCCTAAATTCGTGCATGCATGCAGATTAATGTGGTTATAACCTATCATCAATACAAGACAAAACTTTATGATTGTGTCAAACCATGCAATGCTCAATGCATTAACCCATGTGGAGATAGCCTAAATTTGACTTGGTAAGAAAGCTAAAAAATAATTAAAAATTGCCTAGTTTATTTAAAAAAAATATAAAACAACATTTTTTAAATTTTTTTTTGTTGTTGATAGGTAAAGTCGCTTCTCAATTTTGGTATCGGTTAATCTAAACCCAAAATAACATAACGAGTCCTCAAGTCAAACTTGGGCTTCTTGACTTTTCAACCCATTTATTCTTCAATTTTCTCAACAGTAAAAGGGCTCAAAGTGAGGATTACTTGAACGAATCCTTGATTATATCATGACACACAATGATGCAAGATGAGTTGAGTAACTCTATCTTTTTTATTTTATATATGGATAAACCCAAACACGACATGACATAACCATGTCCTTATGTCAAACCCAATATTCTTGATCTTTCAACCCATCTATCTCTTAGCTTTCTCAAAACTAGAAGAGCTCATACTGAATATTACTTAAGGAGATCCTTGATTATATCATGGTGCAAGATAATAACAGTATTGTTCAAATTAATAATGCTTCTATTCATTTTCTTATTACTATACATAAATCTAAGTTTGCCAAAACATATCCTTGGTAAGGAATGCATATCTATTATCAATTATTTTTACTATAACAACTAGATGAAATAGTATGGAAGGCCTATTTTCGATGCTTCATGGTTCAGATAGACAACTTGGAAAGATTAGATGTTAGAAAAATTCACATGAACAATATCAAATTATTTATTGATGGAATCCAAGTCAGGCCAATGACTATGAATTAAAACTTTTAGATGTGGCTAGCAAAAATGCTAATGAAAGTCCTATTCTCTATTTTGTAATATTTATTAAACAACTATGTTTTCAAATCTTATTTATTAACAAAAGTTTATATATCTAGAGCAATTAATAAAACGAGATATAAGTATACATAGATGTACATGCCAATGTTAACTATGGCAGACTACTTAGAAAATTCGATGAAAATTATGATATCTAACATTGATTAAGTATTAAATTAAGTAATGCATTACCAAATATTATATTATTGCTATAATATTGCCATTTTTACTTTTCAACTATTATATAAGACTAACATTGATATCTTGAAATTCATTAACATTAGACTGCTATTTTACGGAATATATGTTTCTAATTTATCAAGGGAAAAATCTAAAGATTTTAAAATAATTTAAGGTAGAATAAAGTAAAAAGTAAAAAGATGTGCCAAAGCTAACAAAAAAGGGTTTTAGTGACCAAGCCAAAATCAAAATAAAAACTGAATTTTAACATCATAGATGTACCTATCTGTTGCTGAAAACATTGTATTACAAATTTATAACAACAATAAGAATGAAGTGGCCTTTTGTATGTAGAGATTTTGACAGCCTGGATTTACGTCTTTGTTGCAAAATGCCAAATATGTTTGGGCAAATGCATATGCATTCTTAAGTTTTATATGGACACGCAAATTTTTAACACCTTTGTGGCGCTTTGATGTATGATTGGACACCATTGATATTCTTTCCAATTTATTTTTGTTAACCAACTTGAAGTATTTGATAATTTATCATTTCAAATAATCATATTGAAGGAATATTTTTGCATCCTTATTCAAGAGTTTTCTATTTGAATTAAAAATTAGGGAACAGCCAATCTTAATCAATGGCGTATTATGTGTTCTAACGATTCTGAATAGCTTGACAATACTGAATTAATTCATATTACTTTAGTTATATGCTTATCCTTGAATTTAATTCTTTCTCAACAAATAAAGATAGATAACATTTTGCAAAAAATGTACATCCAAACAAAATCATGTTAGCACAGATATACAAGATTTAAATAAAGCAAGATAACTAAAAAGCACACATATTCAACAGAAAAAATTAACTTGAGTACATGCTTAGGCAATGCAGTCTGATAGTTTGCCAACATTTTTTTATTGTTGCAATCTGCCAACCTCATACGTAATTTAATATATTAAAAAAAGGAATATAAGAGGGATTTCGGTATATTAAGACAAACCTTCCCTGTCCCAGGAGGACCAAAGAGCAAAATACCCTTCCAAGGAGAAAGTAGTCCCTTGAAGTACCTGCACATCATGGTAAATTTTGTTGATAATCAATTGCAGTCATTCTCTCAATGAAGATGTAGAAGTCATGAAAATTCTACCAATATAGGCATCTTCATCGTTGATCAATAGCATATAATACTCTTGGATTCCTTAAAAGAGTTTTCATTGTTTTTGTGAGAAATGGACATAAAGGAAAAACAAGAAAATAATGAAGTAAGCATTTCAGGTTGAATGTTACAATACAACAACATAAACCCTAATCATCCCACATATGATGAGAGATAAGGATAACAAACTTTCAAGCATAGAAAACACGCTTCAAGCATCCATCATACAACTCTCCTGTAGATTAACTTCTTTAGAACTGAAAAGCCTTGAAATGGGACTACCAAAGTTATATTCTGGGCCCTTGTTTTGCAGCATCATAAATTTGCTTTTATATTTATATTACATTAAGGAACCACTGTAATTCATGTCTTGCAAGGAGAAATTGCCACATTACCTGGATTTAAAACACTAATTTTCCCTTTCTCCTGGGTATCTATTTATCTTCAGTTCAGACATTTCCTTTGGTTTCTTGATGCACACATCTCATATAATGAACAACGTGCAAAAAATACCAGGCATATTAAATTTGCATCAAAATACCGATCTCTCAAAAACAAGAAAAATGGTTCAATTTTGCTGGAGACTATCAATCATTGAATCTAAGAGCGGTCAACTAACAAGAGCTGTCTTGCATGGTAAATCAGTTTTACATTTGTAAAGTGCAGATCATTAAGGTCTCCAGTGCATATCCAAAGTGCAACAAAACTAAAGGACATCATGTAGATGATTTCTAAATAATGAATGCAGATATAGTGAAGGTGTAATCATACTAAACAAGGCATCGGTTAATAAGGGTATAAAGTAACAGCAGAAACACTCAGGCTATTTCTCAAAAAGATTAACATACAAGGGAAGGAAACATTTTACTATATGAGCTTTATCTTAAGGGAGATCACAATATGCAATAAACAGTAAAAAAACAAATATGGTGATTATGTGGTAATGAAGGCTCCTACGATGATAAATAGCCTCATTAATGAACATCTGCAACAAAAACTTTTTCTGAGAACAATCTATCAATAAACCATCAGATACAATTACAAACATGCATAAGTCATCAAAGCTACATACTTTGGATACTTTATTGGCATTACAACAGCTTCTTTAACCAGACGTTTGGCATTCTCTAAGCCTTTTATGCTCTCCCACTTAACATCAGGACTCCCACGGATGATATCTCTAGTTAACAAGGAGACAAGATCAGCATTAGTAATTCAAACTATCATAAATTTAGATATGATGACTACTTAATAGGTTATACCTGCACAAAGTCTCCGCCAACGACCGTGCTTCAGCAGAATCAAAAGGAGGAAGGAGGAGCTTAACCCTGCACAAATTGTAATGCAATCCTCTGATGACAATCAAATTTATTTGAATGGTCATTCGATTCAAAAAAGCTATATGTAACCAAATTATTCATGCCAATTTTTTCATCAACACACATGCATAATAAAGAATTGAGGTTATAGTTTGTTACAGTTAAAATAAATCAAATGCTATGTTTATTTATAGAGATAAAAAGCACGACGCACTTTGGATTAACACATATTGATATTATAACAATATGATTGACTTAGATAAAGGATTCAAATTTCAAAGTGCTAAACTGTGCATTATTTCCTGCCAAAATTAACACAAATAGAGGTTGCTAAATTCTTTGGCAAGCACAACATTCAAATTGATTCATGATATCATCTCTAACACAATAAAAGCTAAACATTCAGCCAATTTATGTATAAACAGTCAGCCAATTTAGAGATGACACATGACAACTAGAAGGATAAGTGCCATTTCAAGTGATGAACAAGAATCAAGCCTTTCATGTAAGGTATAGAGGATCTATACCAATCAAAATAAAAAACAATACTATTACCTATTAAATGAATAAAAAAATATTTAGTTCCTCATTTAAAAACTTTAAACATTTATCTTAAAACACTAACACATCCCTATTAACATAGCTTATTGAAACTCATGGAGCACTAGATGGGATAAAAACTTACGGTGTTCTGTCCAATTGCCCCCCTGAAATAGCAGCAGTCCTGATTCCATATTTTCTTTCCTGAAAAAATAAAAAGGGTAAGAAACCTTGTGCTTCACTCCACAAAACCATTATAAGAGGGAGGAAATGTGTGCAATGTAGTTTATTCCTCAAACCTGGTGTTCAAATTGCTCAAAAACTGCCATATCAGATGTGTTACTGACGTGCCCGTTTGTATGAACATTGCTTCTTGAGTAACTCCCATTTTTATCTAGTTTAGAATTTTCTTTGTTGATTTCCTTCTTCCTGCCAAATCTCGCATTATAGAACATCTTGAAATCCTGCATTTCAAATAGAATGAACAAACAGAACCTATGGAGAGAATGCCAAAAACAAACAGGTGGAAGTGTCTTTGAATCTTAGTCAAATTATGATATATCTCCAAATCAAGCTCAAATTGAAGGAAATCAAACAAGTAAAGCCCCAAGTTCAACTGCAAAGCCTGTCATGCGTACATTTGAGTGACCGACAACCAAAATTATGGGACAAACCGCACGAATAGTGAGAAAAGAGTCTATCCAAACATCAATTGCCATAAAGCAAATATGAAATAGGCCAGCAAAATCGTATAACAGATCAAACTCGAGTGCAAAATATTCAGCTGTAAGTATTGTCGCGGATCAGCGAACCTCAAAACTCCAGCGGGTCTGTAAGGCATCATCTCCCATCTCCTTCCAGCCCGAGACTATCGCTTACTCAACCAAACAAACAAAAATTCTCAAAACGGGAGAGTTGCCGAACTTCTTCCAATAAACCCTGGAGAGGAAATGGAGAAGAGGTTCGGACAAACAGACCTGGCTCTCCGCTTTCTTTATACACACTTTTGGAAGTGATGACATGGAAAAAATCATTTTTCGTTCTCATTTAATATTTTTTTCAAAAAAGATGGGATCACTTAGAATACGTTTGTACATTTTGATTTTTTTTAATTTATATTTTTTATTTAATACCAAATCTATTACTTTATATATGATCGATTATTAATTACATCACAAGCAATGACAATTACCTAAAATTATCAAAATAAACGTGTTTTGATAAAAACAATTAATCAAAAACTACTTTTGGTTAATTTTGAAATCCAATGTTTTTTAAATTGTTAATTGATCTATTTCTAGAATTCAAACTATTTAAGCTAATTGGTAAAGTATAATCATACATTTTTAAAAAGATTAGAACAATATATGAAACCTAAATTCAATTAGGTCAAATTTAATCTTACTCGGGAAATTAGTTAAAGCGAGGTTTTTGAAATGGCCTCAATTAAATCCCATCCAAAATAGCTTATACAAACCAATGTCAATCAAAACCTTAAACCATAACTCGGGTAATGTCATTAAAAAAATTTTCTGATATTTTGATTAATTATTTTTTCTTGCCTTTTTTATGTTATCAAATATTTTGTCTATTGAGCAATCTTATCATGTCTTAAGATTTAAGAATTATATAATTTAACCTTACATATGTCCTAAAATCGATCAACATATGAACGACATTATATTGTAGAATCTCAAAGATCTTGATAAAGCACCTCGTATAATGATTGCACTAAAAATTGTCAAGTTTGTCTTCACTATATAAGTCAATCACCTACAAATATTTGAGAAAATATTTTAAAGAAAAAAGAAAAGAAAAGATATATTTTCTTTTTTTTTATTATTTTTCTTTTATTAGTCTATATTTCTTTGTAGGCTAAGCTACAAATAGAGATAAAAAAATTTCTTAATAAACATCAAAACCTTCATTATCATTCTGCATGGGTATGGTTTATTAATTCTTAGTTTTCTATTATTTCCTTGCTTCAAGTAGAATACCACCCCCACATCTTTAATGGCCACCTAGAAAGCAAATGTGGAGCTCGTGGGTACCCAGAGTGGCACCATTCATGGCAAGAGAACTCGCCCTTATTCTTGTAGTCATTGGAACCAAAGAAACATCAAAAGAAGGTGGTTGGAAAAATTTTAATTTTAGAAAAGATCTATTTTGTTCTTTTAGAGATTTTATTTTTTTTATTAATTTCTCATCAAGGATTAGAATGCAAATTATAATGAAGTATTTCTTGCTAATCTTAATTAATCAAATGATTGAAATGAGTTTTTTAAATATCTTATATGAGTTCGATTTATGGAAATAATGTTGAAAATTGAAATTTATATTTTTTTGTTTTACAATTTTAGCTTAATGAGTATCATCAAAAAAACTCTATATGATCACAAATTCATTGAAAATGATTCATACCATTTTTAGTTGATTTTGAATTTTTTTATTAAATTACGTGTATGTGTGTATGCATATATGTATGCGAAGATACAAAAATTCACATATTAAATCTCAATTATCGATATTCAATGCTACCATGTGATAAGTATTGAAGACATACCATTTAAGATTGGATCTCAATATTAAGTTATCCAAGGCTAAACCCTCATGATTTAACACTTGTGACTATAACTTAGAGATATAATACTCAAGATTTATAGTATGAGACTAGCCCCTCAAGCTTCATCTGTTTAAAATTATTCATATAAGCCTAATTACTTATTTGTTTAAAATTTTTATCTTTTGTTGATTTAGTAAATCCTTATGATGGTTATTCTTGATGAAAAATAATATTCTTCATACTTTTTTCTTTAAATTGTCTTGAGAGATTTTTGAAAAACACTTGAGATCTACCAACAAATTATCAAATATATAGTTTTTTTTATAATATTTATAAATAATTATTTCAAAAAGTCTTTCATTCATAAACTTAATATCCAACAACAACTGAACTTTTAGTTGCTACACCTTCTTCAGTACATTTTGACATCATTTTGTTATCGTCTATAACTCTATGCTCCTCTATATTTCCCCCATCAAAACCATGAGCCACATCATAAGTTGCATGAAGCCCAATAAAGATATAGTAAACAAGCATGAGCCCTGTGCAAAGCCCAAATCTTATGAAGGATTGTGCACCTAATGAGCCCATCAGGAAGAGGTTTGTGGCGATTGATAGAGACGGCAACCATGGCACCAATGGTACACCCCATACCTTAGGCTTTCGTCGCATTGGCACAAGGAATTGGATTCCTGCTGTAGAGAGCACCCAAATGGGTATTGTGACCACATACCCTATCCACCCCTTAGGTCTTAAGCCCCAATAAGCCGACATTCCCATAGATGAACTGATCACAAGAAGAAGACATATTATCAATGTAAGAAGATCTTGTCGTGTGGAAACCCCCTTCACATAATAACGCCTCACAATAAGGGCGGTGGCCATCATCATGAAGATGAATAACGTGCTGACGGAGAGAAGGCTTGCAAGGATGTGAAGACTAGAGAAGAAGGCAATGAAACAACTAGCGGCAGTCATAAGGATAGTGGCATAGATCGGGGTTGCAGTTTTTGGGTGGACAAGAGCAAAAAAGGGAGGGATGATGTGGCTTCGAGCAATGTGGGTGGTGTAGCGAGAAGTGCCGATGGTACCGACGAGAAGAACGGTGGTCATCCCCTTGAGTGCTCCCAAAGCTACAACGTATTGTGCCCACTTCATTCCCACATGCTTGAAAGCCTCTGAATAAGCTGCGTTTGGATCGATATCTGTGTACCTATTGACAGAACAATAAGAATGTAGTTTGCAGCAAGATATTGTTAGTTTGTAAAATAAAATAATTATTTTTTCTAATTAAAAAAAATTAATTTAAATGAAAGATGCTACAAACATATTATCTAATAGTTAAAAAAAAAATTTAAAATTCATTTTCGGTTTAATTAAAATTCGATAATTAAAAATTATACCTCTGCATCATGCTCAGAGCGAGTGCCATCAAACAGTAGATGGCGGTGATGATGGACATGGATCCGAGCAAACCAAGGGGTATATCTCTCGAAGGGTTGCGAGTCTCTTCAGCCATGGTGGCGATGTTGTCGAACCCACCGTAGGCGAAGTAGACGATGGCCGCGGCGCGGAAGACGCCTTGTACGCCGAAAGGCAGGAACGGATGGAGATTCTCCGTCTTGGCGTGCACGAATCCGGCTATTATGACGAAGATTATCACCACCACATGAATCGCCGACGCTATCCAATTGAAGTATGAGGTCTTCTTCGTACTCAGAATCGCCATCGTTGTCGTCACTATAAGAACGACGATGGCGATCGGGTCGAGGAGGTTGTAATCCTTCGCGAGATTCGTGTGAATCCTGAGTGAATTCGGTGGCTTGTTGAGGAGTGTAGCGAGGTACGAAGTCCATGCCCTGGACACGGCCGCGGCGCCAATGATGCACTCGAGGATGAGATTCGCGGCCGCGATGAAGGCGGCGAAATCGCCGAGCTCGACACGGAGATAGGCGAAGGAGCCGCCTGCGACGGGGATCTCGACAGCGAATTCGGTGTAGCAAAAGACGGAGAGCATGGCGGAGACGCCGGAGGCGACGTAGGAGAGAACTATAGCGGGGCCAGCATTTTCGTGGGCCTCCTGGCCGGTGAGGACGAAGATGCCGGCGCCGATGACGGAGCCGAAGCCGAACCAGGTAAGGTCCCACCAGTTGAGGCAGCGCTTCATTTCGTGCTCGCTGCGTCTCCGGACGTCGCCGAGCTCGCTCTCGTCCGTAGAGCGGCCGAGGAAGCGGTCTTTGAGTCTGTGTGGGGTTTGGGAGAGGGCAAAACGGTAGGAGGACCAGCTTTGGAACGATGGCTCCGGGAAGAAATCCTTCTTACTGAATCGCCAATAGCTTCTTTGTCTTTCGACATGCTCGGAATTGAGTTCTCCTTCCATGGTCCACTGCAGTGAAGGAGTCAAAGAGAGGGCGCCTATGCGGTGTTTGTTCAATTGCGTACTTGAAGATGAGCTGTGGGTAACAATTTGTAATAAGAACACATTATTGGAGATAACGGAAAAGTCTTCAATGACCGTACACCTTCGGCGCCAGCTGTTACATTATTTTATAATTAAAATTTACAACTTTTTAAAACTTAATTATATATTCTCTAATTACAAAAAAATTAATAGTTCAATAAAAAATGAAAAAACTTTGAAAAGAATAAGTAATGATAATTTTATTTTTATAATAACATTTAATTTTTTATCAAAAAAGTAATGTACAAATTTAATCGTTTCCTAATATTAGTTATTCAATACTAATTAATTTTGCTATTCACCATTATCAAAAAAAATAATTTCTTTTTTTCTCTATCTTGGTTGTATATTCCCCATGTTATCAAAATCTTGTTAAAATTTAAAACTAAAAGGACAAATTCTTAGCCCTATTAAAAATAGACTTATAAATCTTTCAATAATTAAAGATTAATTTCTCATTTTTGAAGTTTTTCCTAAATAATTACCCATTTGAACTTATTAGAAAATATTTTACAAGGATTGGTAATTTTTAGTTATTTTATAATTATTAGGCCATCATTTTATCATCTCAATTATACTATAAAACCTAGAGAAAAAGATATAAAATCTTAATAGAAAAAATGATCAATACAATAAGTTGTAGATAAAATCAAATCGTTTGAAAATTTTGTTGTTTTTCACAGGATCCTTAATTTCCTGATTAGATATACGAAGGTTATAATAATTTAGGGATTTGTGACAATATAATAAGAGTTTCTACATGACAAATATCAATTAATTTAGAATAATAAATTATCAAAAAAATTAAATATATATACATATACACACACGCGTCCAATTTTATGTGTTATGAGTGCTTGTTGTAATATTTTTTTAAAAGGTAGTTAAAAAATTTTAAAAAAAATTATTGAAAAGTTGAATTATTTTAATTCAAAATAATGTTTATATTTATATCCAATTAGTTAATCTTATCTCAAATATTGATTAAAAGAAATCCATTATATATAATATATGTGTTAGATTAAGATCAGAATAATCTCTTTTTATCTTATATATGTGTTAGATTAAGATCAGAATAATCTCTTTTTATCTTGAATCAAAATCTCATCGATTTGAGCTATCAAGACAACATATTAGCTTATAAAATTAAGAAAGAAAGTTTGAAAAATATATATAAGATTTTGAATATATTGGCATTAGTTTATAAAAAGAATACTTGTTGACAAAATATTATTAAAATTTTTATTAAAGAATATTTAAAAATTTATTAAGTGGCCCTTAATTAGAAAAAAATGATTATAAGGTTATGGTCATATGGATTTGAAAATTTTGGTTAATTTTTTTTTTGTCCACATGACTCTTAACTTCATGATTAGGCATGCAAGTATTTAAATAATTTTTTGAGATGAATAATTATACAAAAAGATTTCTATGTGAAAGATAAAATATAATTGATTTGAGATAATACATTATTATAGAGATCAAACTTATATATATATATATATATATATAAACAATTTTTGAAGTATAAATTTGGATTGAATCTTGTATATGTTATGAGTACTTTTTATGACATTTTTTTTTCTTTTAGATGATGTCATAGATTAAAAAAGAATTATTTGAAGTTTAATCATTTTCATTCAAAATTATATTTAATAAATCTATTACGTACAATGTATGTGTGAGGTTAAAATCAAAATAATAATTTTTTTATCTTAAATCAAGACAGCATTTCAAATGGTAAAAACATAATATTTGAAAAATATCCATAAGATTGTGAGTATTTTGGAGTTAACTTACAGAAAAATACCTCTTGATAAAATACCATTAAAATTTTTATCAAAAAATAATTAAAAATGCATCATTTGTCATTTGATTAATACAGTAATATACATCACTCATTTTCAAGAGAAAGCCTACCGCAGACGGCAATTACACGATTAAACCAGGCTACATGGCCTATTTTTTAGTACAATTAAAAACATAAATAAAAAACATTAGGCTTGCTTATCTAAATATCTTTTATTTATAATCGAATTTTGTACCTTATATTTGTTAATCATAATTTTTACAATTTTAATTATTGATGTTTTAAAAATAAAACATTGCCAAAAAATGAGTTGTCTGTTCATGAAATGGTAGACAATTTCTCGCGACGTTTAATTATGTCAAAATTACATAACATGAGATATGATCGTGACATCTTGGAAAAGAAGTTTTGATAAAGAATTTTAGAAAGAAATCTTTTGAAATATAAAATAAGTTTTTTATTGATATTTAATAAAAAAAATTAGAGAGTTTTTTTATTTTCTAAAAAAAGACTTCAAAAAAACATTTAAAACAACACATTAAATTGGAGGGCTTTTCGAAATTTACAAGGAGAGGATGAAAGTAAATGACTATTTTTGAGAATCTAATATTTAGAAATAAAATTATTATGAATTTAATTGTATAAAATTTTGTAAAATTTGTATTTGATTCAATCATAAAATAAATATTTTATCCTCTACTTCTGGTTGTCTCGCAATATTGTCCTGTTTGATCTGCAACAGTAATTTGACTGACTCAAGTCCATAAGAAACAAACCTTACAGCTAATCTAATAATAACAATATAAGAAGTAAAAAATAAATCAATTCATTGGAAGAACTAGTCATATAAATTTGTAGGGTGTCATTCTTATGATCAGGCTTTGATATAGTCAAAAAAGAGACATGCTAAGGAAGAGAAAACTTGTATGATCATGTGACCTCATTGATGTAGATCCAATTAGGTAAAATTTTGAATGTCTCTTAGTAATTTAACCTATTGAGAAGATTGATATATAAAATTCTACATAAATGATATAAATCTAATAATTATTTAAAAAATAGTTTTATAAATTATTAAATGATAAGACAAAATAAATTGAGATTAGAAGATATGATATTTTTATTGATAAATTATGCTACTTAGTTATTAAGTGTTATTCTTATATTATAATATTTTTATTTGTTTTAGTCACATATATATTATAAATCACAATATCTTGCATTACTTAATTTGTGTTGATTTGTATTATATTATATAGTATTATTTATTGAGTCTATGATATTTGGCTTAACCTATTTTTTGTTTAAAATATTTTAAATCATACTATTGCGTCATAAGAATAAAGAGAATGATGATTAAAGTAATGATGTATCATAATATGTGTTTTTATGATATTTAGATATCATGCATTAAGTTGAATTACTTAGGTTATACTAATTACAATTATATTAGCATGAGCATGACTCTTATAATTTTACTTTTTGTAAACATGATATAGAATTTTGATACATTTTATGCTGTAAACATTGGTAAAAAGTAATATTTCTACTGCAATTAAGAAGAAAGTGAATAAATTTTTACAATAGGATTTCATCTTTTAGTTTACAAATTAAAGAGCTTATTAAATAAATAAATAAAATATAAAAATTATAAGTTTTTAAAAAGGTTTCAAAATTTTAGTAATACCCTACTTTACAGTTATATCTAAAATAAAAAAATAGTGAACATCACAGATATCTCATCAAGTAAAATGCATTCTCATTCAATTTTTTTGTTTGTTTTGCAATTTGTCCATTTCTTATTATATATTTTTTTATGTATTGCATCCAAGTATAAACCATAAAATTTACATCCAAATTATTTCTTTTATATAATAAATTACTTCGATATTTGTATTGAATATTATTATTAATATAGTTTTTATTAAAGTATATAAAACATAAAAACATTTAATCCTATCATCAAACTGATATTATCTTTTCAATTTGTATTAATCTAATTGAATTCTCTCATATTATTCTTATTTTGATATATACATATAGTATCTTATCATAAATTATAGCTTTTAATCTTCAAGCATAATTTAATGATTGTCTTGTACATCGATGGTATACAATATTTCTTAGTCCTTATGACTCAAATATTGTCCGACTTGGTAAAACATTTTAAAAACTATTTGTATGACATTACGATTTTTTTTTCTTTTGATATTTTTATATTCTTTTTCTATTCTGTTCATCTCCTATAATTATTTACTCTAAGTTTTCATCATATTATTTTTCTTTCTCTGCTCTTCTTTCTTAATAAAGTTTATTATCTCACCATATTCTCTATTACAAGTACTTTCATTTTTCTCTTCTCATTTTATGGCATTATATTATCTTTTTTTCAAATGACATTTTTTTATTCTCCCATTATGCTCTAATAAAGTTTGCATTGCTAGATTTATTGAATTATATATTCAAAAAAAAATTTCTAATGCAAAGCATTTTCATATGCTACAAATTAGCAAAATATTTAAATCCCTTATACATTCATATTCCTCCACATATTTGTACATATGTGCTCTTTTAAGCACCTTGCATTCATCCATTTGTTAGAGTGGTCATACATTTGTCTCCTTTCTTACATTTAAGTCACGTGCTATCCGTGATGTTAGTCATGCAATATTATTCTCATATGAAATTACTATTGCAAAATTTGAATGATGAATTTATTTGCTAATTTAAGTAGTTTATTTTCTCCCTACTTATACAAGTTGCTCTTATATGCTTAATCTATCTCTATAATTTGTGTTGGTACTTTAATTCTTATTTAATGGCTTATTTCATTCATTGTCTCATAAGTTCACACGTATTCTTTATCTTAATATTCTTTTATTTATATTTTATGTTTGGTAACTTAACTTTTTAAACTCGATCAATTTATTTTGCATGACTATTCATGCATTAACTTTCTTATTTAGCTTTTCTACTTTCCCTTTGTTCATTATAGGGTTAGCACGCTTATAATCTTCTCTTATAAACATTTTTCTCTACCATATGGCATATTCTTATGTATTCTTGTGTGGATGAATGCTTTTACTCCTCCATAAGCAATATGCAATGTCATAATTGCTATGCTTGTGTTTTCTATTCATTTGTGCACTTGATCTCTCCCATTTAAAACTATGTTTGAGTGTTCATACTCTTTTATATAACATATGCCTACATTAACCTAATTTGTATTAATCCAAAAACTCTAAATTCATCATACATGCCTAATATTATCTTTGGATGATTTGATTTTCAAGAGAAATGATTAAAGACAATGCTAGATTTGATTTAATTCCAAACTATGATAAAAGTGGTTAGCGAGGGACATCAATTGTAGTAATATTATGCAATGACAAATTTAATACTATTCCCTTTACAACAAACTATTCATTATAGAAGGTGCATAGCCATGTAGGTGCAAGTGCGGGTTTGCATAGGCACAGCATTTGAGTAGTGATATTAGCTGTTAATGCCCATATGTGAGAAGAGCATAGAATGATAATAATGTTGTTAAGTAGATGCAAGATAAATCTTAGTTATAACCCAAATGGAGATGAATGCATAGCTATGTTTTCATGAAATGGACCTTTTGTACAAGCAAGCATTGAAAACTTTCTCAAGTATTCATTAATTGGAAACAAAAGAATTTTGTTTTATCATTACTAAATAATGCTTAAATAATTACAAGAAACATTTTAATTAGAATTTAAAGATCAAAATACTCTCGACCTATAACTAATAATAATAATAAAATAATAAAATAAAAAATAAGAAAAAAAAAACAAATGTGTAAGAAGAAAATAAGAAATACCTTATTGTCTCATAAATAACTTGTTATAATCCAATAATATCAATAACACAAGAACTTATGTATATTCTAGTCTTTTTTAACATTTTATTCACAATTTATGACATAATAAAATCTCATGCATCATGATTTTGATTAAATCTACTCAAAGTTATCTTATTGATAAATTTTATCTTACATTAATGATTAGGAGATCACCTCCAAGCTCATTGAATTTAAAATGGATGAAAAAAATCAAGGGATAAGATAAAATAACCAAAATTAACGATGTAGCATAGCGTCGCAAGGTTACGCATAGAGATTCACTACAGACACAGCCAAGCACGCAGAAAGGCGCACTGTGTAAGGCTCCCGATGGTGTTAACACATGTATCTGAGCAGAACATATGCACATGCAGCTCATGTGTGCATTATCAATCATGTACCACGCATGTCTTCTGTGCAACGCAAGTAGGAGCACCTATTATGTCACCATAACCAACATGCATGTGGAAGACTATATGTGTGTTATACCCGGTAAAATATTATAGGTTTAATCTTCAATAATTCAATTGTGGCTTAGATGATTTCAGATCGACAGTAGGATGAGCCAGGAGCTCAATTGGAGGCTATTGGAATTTCTGAAATTTTCTGGGGATTTTTCGGAGCACCGAGATTTTTTAAAAAAACGGAATTTGGATTTTTCCTTTTACCGCGCGTGAACCGGACCGGAGCGGTTCAGCGAAGGTGGGGCGGTTCGCCGAGGTGCGTTTGCGCGTGCGTATGGATAAGCCGCGGATAAGCGGATCGGACGGACGAGATCAGCGGTGGAGATTAACCGGCTGATCGGGTGTTAAGTGGCGTTTTAGAAGGTCAACCGGCGCTTAATGGGTCTTAACGGGTTATTACCGGTTTAAGCTGGGTATTTAACCTGAACTGTTTCGGACTTTAGGGTTTCGAACGGCGGCGAGAGACGAGGTGTTCGCGGCGAACGGCGGTGATTTCCGGCAGCCTTCCAAGGGGCTTTTGGTAACCGGAGATTCGCGGGACAGAGGCGAACATTTTGGTACTGGTTTCGTTCGGCGAGGAGCTGCGGTTGATCGCGTGCGAGCTTCACCGTCGCCGGCGACGAGCAAAGGTAGGAAATTCAGTCTAAATTAATTAATTAGCAAATTAAAATATGGATTATTTTGCGAATTGTAGGAAATTCAGTCTAAATTAGTTATTTAGCAAATTAAAAATATGGATTATTTTGCAAATAGCTACCGGAGCATGCGGATTGTGGTTTTTGAAATTGATTAATGCAAATTATTGATTTTAGCATTTTAGGGTTTTCAGAAAATTATACCCGCCGAATTCGGAAATTTTACCGAGCATGTGTTGATTCGATTATGTGCTTTAATCATGTTAAGATAGTATCAAATGCTGAAATTTGTTTAATTTCATAGATTGTTAAAATGGGGATCGGATGAAACTTCGGCGGAAATTTTGATTGAACCTTAGAAATTAGTGGCATTATTGAAACATTAGGATAGTACGAACATCGGATTTTGTTTCTCCTTGATCTCGGTCGCCGGAAATCGAAGGGGAAAACGGAATTTTCCCGGAGGAATCGTCGGCTAGGGTTTCGCGGGCGCCGGGCGGAGGAAGGAGATGGATTAGATTAATTACGGTCTAGTTAATTAAGTAATTGTAATTATTCAATATTTATTAATAATTAAATGCTAAACGTCGGCTGGAAATTTGGATTAAATATTCGGCCGGTGGGTTCTCGATTCAGCGCGAAGACCCGAACCGGTGGCGAGATCCGGTTCAGGAGATTCGGCGCGGACGAACGGCGCGGCGCGGAGGAAAATTTAATTTCGGAAATTAATCCGAATTTTTGGAAAAAGGATATATGTGGAATTTAAATTTTATTCGGAAATTTATTCCGAATTTCGGAGAATGGATAAAGGGCGGAAATTGATTTTGGAATTTAAAAATTTCCTGAAGTGAGAAAAAGGTGATTTTAGGAAATCACATAGCCAAGTTGAAATTGACTGTTGGAAATTATCCATAAATTCAGTACAGCTGGATTAATTGGAAGGAAGTGTGACACTTGGGTAAGTGCTACCAGAATAGTCAGAATTTTGGTACAGTTTGTGTTGCTTGGATGGCAATGGCATGGTTTGAGTCAGTTTACTCAGTGTTGGCATATTTCACGGATTGGCATATTGGACCGGACTACTATAGACCCTATATGATGTTTTAGGGTAGTTGTGGTAGGTAACTGTGCGGTTCAGACTTAGCTTCCACAGTATACATGTGACTGGTAGGCGCCATGCGTGTTTCGAGATGGGCAATCCCACTGGCATGCTTTGCCTAGGCGCCATGCGTGTTTCGAGATGGGCAATCCCACTGGCATGCTACATAGACGCTGAAGTGTCGGGTGCTAGGCGTTATGATGCGTGTTTCGAGATGGGCGTATCCCACTGGCATGCTTTGCCTAAGCGCCATGCATGTTTCGAGATGGGCGATCCCACTGGCATGCTACCTGGAAGCTCAGAGGAGAGCTACTCTGGTGTGACTGGGGTGACTGTGGTTGGTCGGAGTCTGGAACTGAGAGTGCCTTTCCACCCTACATTGTTATGCTGTATTCCTATACTCTTGCTATTATCCTTCTCTTGCATGTGAGTTTTTACTAGCTGTCTTTCCTACTGGGCGCAGCTCACTCCTTTATTATCTATATTTTTCCAGCGGCTCGACAGCCTTGACGCCACCCAGATTAGGTGGGATCGTGGTCAGCAGGCTAGTGGAGGATATCTGATCTGTGATTTTCTGAGACATTTTGGTTAGTGTGATTGATACTATTGGATGTATTCAGGGAGACTGTTATTCTTATGTCATGTAATATGTGAGGGTGATTCTGACTTATGTATCTAGTTGGATGATATTGTATTTGTTGGACTTGGATCTTATTCTTGTGATGTAGTTTCCATTCACTGTTTTACTTTATTGTCTTGGTGGTATAGTGTGTGGAGTGCCATATTTTATCTGAGTATGTTATGTATTTTATTTTTGATGGTGAGGTCATTACATGACTATGGAACTTAACCGTGGGGATTCAGACTTCTATTAGATCGGTTCTCCTACCGGTATGGGTTAAGAGTATGGGGTCTAGTAGGAGTAACATTGTGCGAGTCCATCTGTTAATTCAGGAGTCATGAACCTGATTTGACGGTGTACCCGGGAGATGGGATCCACATTGTTAAGGAAAGTAGGTGTGTAATGATGTGTTATATCCTATGTTTTTCGTAGGCTACTCAGGTTTGTATGGGACGATCTGAGCTGTCTATATGTAAAAAAAAAAAAAAAAAAAAAAAAAAAAAAAAATGCCAAAAATCAGCCTAGGAAAAAAATGGGGTGTAACAATGTGCATTGGAACAGTACCCACGTATTCGAGCAGTCCCCTTGGTGCAGTTGTATACAAGTGCGACACAGTAAGTTGTGCATAGAGATGTGCAGGATTTTATGAGATTTGGAAAATTTTAAATTTCTAATCAAAATTATAATTTTTTATCAGATTGAGTACTGTATTATAATCCCTATATAAAGGTATGTGAATGATTATAAAACAATTTAAAGAATTTCTAGAATTAAAAATTCATGAATTCAAAACTCCTTGAAAGAGAAACTTTTTTAACAAATCAATTTTTTTATGACAAAACTCTATTCTCCCTTCCTTCTACCTTTCCTTGTCGTCATTATGATGTTTTGTATTTCGCTATTACTATTCTGAAAAGAATGTCTGAAGAACAAGAACATTTCTCAAACATATCAATTAATCTATTACATCGCAAAAGTCTTTGTTCAACATAGTTATACTTGAAATTTTTTTTCATTTTGTAGATATTAATCTTTTTAAGTCCCTTTAAAATGATTAAATGATTACGTGATCTAATTGTATGAAATTTAAAGTAAGCCCATGCTAAAATAAAGCAATAATCTAAAGGTGAGATAAACATAGAAATATTACCAAAAAAACTTGATTAAAAAATGAGATAAAAGAAATTTATATAAGGAAAAATTATTTATGAAAAAAGACAAAATTAGCGAAAAAAATTCAATGTCTTACTAGGAAATAATACAAACCATCCAATTTTTATAAAAGACACAGATAATGTTATTTCTAAAAAAATATGAAAATTTGACAAACAAGACAAAATTGGATTATTAAATTGTGTTTGTTCAATACCAATATGTTTTAAACTAAACCAGAGTTATAGGGTGGAACCTATTTAACTTCTAAACTAATTTGAGTTTAAAAAAATTCATTAATCATAAGCATGAAATCACTCTCCTTTGAGCAAAATCCATAACAATCAATCTATCAAGACAAATTTATAAACTTGTACAATAAAATTATTAGAACAAATAAGATAAACTAATAAATACCAAATTCAAACCTACAAACAAGAGCCTTAATGTCTTTAATTTTCCTTATGATTTGCATTCTCATTTTTAATTTTGTTTTGAAGCTTTTCATTTATTTTGTTCCTTAAGATCTAAGCATGGAAATCGTAATGGAAAATAAAAACCAACAAATATCACATGTTCTTCTCATAAGTTCATAAGCCATTTAATCTTTAATTGCTAAATATTTGTTTTAACATGTTTACCTAGGTTTTATGCTTTGTAACAAGGTTTTTTATGAGTTGTGGATGATGACAAACATGCTCATCATGGACTTCTATTTTATTAAAATGGTTAGGTTTTAAATTTGAGTTTCTATTAGAGATCTTGTATTTATAACATATTTTTATTATCTTAATACTTACATAGCTCACTATTTTTTTATTAGAAGATCTATTATAATTTTTTTTATTATCATATAATTTATATTTGAGGAGAATTCTAAGAAAGCCTTTTAGCAAAAAACTATCACATATGTCGAGCAACACATGTTACACAACAACAACATGGGGGTTAGCACATAGAGCACATGCAGCACATGTCATGATAGGTACCACCTATCATTGCACATGTAAGACTTATTGTTTATGCTACACTTATCACCACACACATGTAAGAAACGCATCACCATGTTCCCAAGTCTACTCAATGCAACATGGGGAGTACACGCAAAGTGCTAGCATGCACATTGTCTCCTTAGTAGTTGATTTGGTTCGTAATGCATGTAACAAAATGAAAATAAAGAAATCTCCTTTGTTATAATAATCTATTACACCTAAACATCCATAAAAGCAACGAAAGAGAGGGAAAGCAAAACATTTTTTGCATAAAAATACTCTATTTCACTCTATCATCTTAACTTCTTTATCATTGTCATTTCATTTCATCATTAAAACCTTAAAACAAGATAATTATAGAGAACTTTGAATGAGACATCTCATAAATAGACCAATTCTTGATACTAAGTTGTCACAAAAAAATAATTAAAAATCAAAGAAATCCAAAATAGTTTATTCAAACTAGTTTTCTAATCTACTTATAATTTTGTTTAAGACATAAATATGAATCATTTAAAAAAAATTGATATCTTTGTTGCTAAGATAAACATGTATTTAAGAACCCATTTGAAATTATTAGATTTCATTTTAGGAATATTAAGAACATGATTATTTACTAATATAATGTTCATCCTTCCATCTCCAATGTTTTGAAAAAATCTTTATTATTTTTTTTATAAAATCCTTCTTCAATAATCATACTAAAAATTCAAGAATATACAAACTAGTATATTAAAGAGCAATTTTTTTTGGAGTACTTTGATGTTTGGTTTTAATTTTTGTTTCAATTTTTTATCTTGATTATTTTAAACTTTAAAAAAATTAGCAAAATTAAATCATTTGTTTCGTTGGATGCCTAAATTATGAATAAAAGTAAAAAATTACATCATATTTAAAATAATTTATTTTGTTTTTCAAGTGAAAAATAAACGATAATAAAATATTATTTTCTTCTTTGCCAACATCAATTCAAACAAAGCTGTCCTCTACGAAATTGACCGTTGAAGTGCTTAATGACACCACTGTCCACTGGCCGCAATAATGGTGCAATCTGTCAGAGATAAATAGCGAATGTACTTTGTTTTTTTAAATGAAGACTTACGAGTCCTCTTATTTTATGTATTTTCAAATAAAAAAAATAAGTAATTCATCTTTCTATATACAAAAAAATATATTTATTTTTCTAAAAAGTAATATTTGATAGTATTTTTTCCAAAGTTCTTAATAATTAAATCCATTATTTTTTAAAAGCTTTAAGATATTAGGTCAATGATCAATGTTATTTAAGTGAATCCACATTTCCAAAGAGATTATTTTTTCTTGAGAGTCGTACGCTTTTTGTTTATTGCCGAGGACTTCCGGGTCAAGAGGAAGACACTTTGTAAGAGAAAATTTTAAAAAGAAGAAAAAATGTGCATCACTCAAAGAATTTATAGATAATTAAATGTTTATTTTATTATGTATTTATTTTTTAAACTAAATTGTTAAAATAAAAAAAAAACTTTATTCTTTTAAAATCATATTTAAAATTTTACTTTATAATTGAAATTATTTAATTTAATTTTTATTACTATCATTTGATTTAATATTTATGTACAACATATTTGTTAAATATATAATTTTTTATAATATTAAAAAAATAAAAATGTAATTTTAATTAATAAATATCATACTTAACAAAGATAACAAAAAACCTTGTATTAGTGTGTAATTTAGAGAATGATAATATTTTGTATTGCCAAATATTAATTTATTTCTTTTTTAGTGATCTTATTTCAATTGAGCTTTTGGCATGTCTTCTTTCCTTTAAAGCCTATTTTTAACAAGTATTTTTTACTAAAATTTTATTTTGATTTATACAAAGCCCTTTTTTCAAATCATTGTTCTAAATTCACAAGTCATTTGTAAATAATTTGTCGCAAAAAACGTTTTTGGATTAGTATTTTTTATGGAATTAAATTAATATGTCATTTCAACCTTATTTTGAGAAACATATTTGACATTTGTATTTGGTTTTGTAAAATTTAAAAGAACATAAATTATATTTTAAGTTTTTCAAATGTGTGTTTTTGCCAAAGAAAAATAATACATTTTTAATTGACATAATTATTATAAAAAGAATATTTATTGATACATAGAAAATACTAGCTTGATAAAATGATCAAAACTTACAAATGTTTTTGAAATAAATTTTTTTCTAAGATTAATTGATTATTATTACAATTTTATAAAAGATTTCTATTAAATAACACTTTCACTATTCACACTCTCAGACATAACATTAAATTTGAATGGAATGATGAGTATGAGAAAAACTTTTAAGTTAGAAGAAATGTCTAACTTCTATACTAATTTTTGCATTGTTAGGTGGAAAAAGAATTTAAGTCTATATTGATATTTTATTTTAGGATTGGACTGTGTTTGAGAATAACATCTTAATGTTATATTATATATATATGACATCAAATTAGATCACATAAAAAAATGTTCGATTCATGATTTGATTTTGACAACAGTAGTTTTTGTACTAAAAAGTTAAAGATATTTCTTATACGAGATCCCAATTGTTTAATAGATTAAAAATTTTATGAGTATTTAATAGATTATTTAAAAGAGCTATTAGAATTATCCTAGATAATTGCTTAATGACAATACCTTTTTAAGATTTGACTCCACCTATGGTAAGACTAATGAGAGAGTTATATCTTCAAAATAATTCATAGCTACTTCTAATATGGATTTAAGAATATTAAGATCTTAACTTCAAGAATCATTTATAATGCTTTAGGCAAGCAATGGATTCTCTTATGAAATGTTAGAATGTATGATTACTATTTATATTGATTCTTATAATTTATAGCTTCTTTTATTTTGGGGTAAAATATAAATACTCCAAATTCCTTCATAACAAAATTCTTAGTTAAATTATAAATTGTTTATTAATCACTGAGTATTAATGTCATTCATACAAAAATGACTTAATCATAAATGACATTACTTATATATATATATATATTCCTTTTTATGCTATCTTTTTTTAAAAATAACTTTGTTTAATGTATCATTTTTTAGATTAATTGTGATACTTAAAACTAATTTTAAAAAAAAAATAAAAATAAAAACATGAAAACATCATTCAATACATACATTTTCTTTATAAATTTACTTTATTTTAACATAAATTTTGAATTGAAAGAAAAAACTCGACCTTTTTACCATATTTTCAACATTTTTTTGCTAACCTTTACAAGGCAACAAGCTTGATTGAATGAATCTAGTCCCTAAGCAATAGAGATAATTTATACATGACCATCCCAGGTAGAAATGGTCGATTATTGTCTAGAATTAGCATTCTCATTGTTCAATAAAATAGATTCATTTTATCCATGACGTGGGATTATCATAATTAGGTTTTGGGGCATATAAAAGCCTTCTCAAATTCTTAAAAGATGATTGCAAGTCTTCTTTTGAATCTTCTATGATCCTTGAGTGATATTCCCTCCAATTGCTTTCTCTAGTGATACTGATCTCCCCTTCTGATAGTTGCTGTCCTCGCCAACGTTGCTCGAGCATATTGAATCTTGTCAAAACAAACAATAGGGTAAACTATTTCTGGATAGAGAATTTCCCCAAGTTTGTTCCTATTTTCATCAAACTTTTTGCTCTATGAACTTTTAAGCTGAAGCCCATCTCACATAGATGTATGAACATAGATCTTGTAGTAGACAAAGAGAACTAACTTCCTACATAGTTTTATGGTATTTGATATGCCATTCATTGTGCCAAGCATGAGAACAGGTTAATATTCTAATAAAAATTGCAGGTAGCTGACAATTTCCTTAACTTTTAAGCTAACAAAGCAGTAAGACAAAGATACGATCTTCGAAACTTTTGCAGGTGAAATTAGATCACGGACTACTAATCTATAAAGCTCATTTGATGAGGAGGAAACAACCTCTTATAGTGTAAACCCAAAGTAAAAACAAAAAGATCTTTCAAATATATGGTAAAGCAAGTCGTGAACCTTGAAGAAGCTAACAATGTGTCTCTCAGGTCTTTATTTCATCAACCAAGACTCATGAAATGATCAGTTGTAAGGATTTATAGAGAGAAGCACTTTTGAGTTGGTCATTGAATTTAAATATTACTAAATAGTAATCAAACTTTACTCTAAACTTAGATAAAAGTTTTTAAACAAATTTCAGGTTTACGTTAAATTCATGAAGACAGTGATTTTTCTATTATTTTGGTGATTTATGACTTTGAGCACAGTTTGAGTTATAAGCAAACTTATGCCTTTTGGAAGGTAGATTCATTGCACATTACATGTCCTATGGTTTTAGATTGAAAGCTAATTGAAATAGCATTTAAAAATTGCCTAGAAAATCAACAAAAATCATGTTTGAATACCATAAAATTTCATAACAGCAGGGTGAAATTTTATACAATCTTTAGGCCATTTGAAAGCCAGAATACAAACCTTAAGAAAACCAAACTAAACTACCCAGTTGAAGATTAAGCATCAAACTACCATCTTAAAGTATTGATTAATGAAACAAAACAAGGGGATTTGCTACGAAAAAACTCTAAAGTAAGGTAACCAATCACTAAAAAACTATTAATAAGAGGTTGATAACGAAAACTAAGGAAAGAAATTGACATGTTACTTGGGCAACCTTAGCAAGGTATTAATTCATTGCTTCTTTGCTGAACTTAAGGTTGACTGGGAAGAATATTGCAGATCATGAAAGCAATGAAAAGAGAACTCAAGAAGACTCTACAAGAACTTAAGGCTTACATCATTCAAAGAAAAACCTAATGAAGAAGATCGATGTCAAAGTATCGAAGAAACACATACGTATCAATATGTTGTAATTAGTTGCCAATTCATATTTCGTGAGAATTTTCTCTGTAAGATTGTGGATGTGAAACAGAAATGTTTCTTTAAGACTCTTCGACAATATGAGAAATAATAACTGGGTTAGTTTCTCTCTGAAGTTGGATACTTAGTTGAAAACTTCCAGATAAGTAGTCGAGTGATGGCCGAAGATTGAACTCTTGCAAGAAGGATTAAATGATTGTTCCTTGCAATGTTGATTGAGCATTGTCCATTGCCTCAACGATGACATGTATAATGGTCAAAATCAACAAGAGAAGTCCACCAAAAAATCTAAAGAACAAAATGATTCAACGAACTGAAAAGTAGGGTATACATTCCTAGGAGTGGAAATTTCAAGGATATAGAAAGGCGAGACAAAAAAGAATAAGCACAACAAAATAAAAAAATAGATTAAAGGCAACAATGACAAGAGCACTATCATGAATAAATGCATTCTAGTTTCTCTTCCAACACCATAAACAAGAAATAGAAGAACAATTGATATAGTTGCATCAGTACATGGATGAGGCTTAACAAAATGAGGAATTTTCTATTACGACACTAATCTCTATTTAAGTATATTGGTTTCCGCAATCTACTTTTATGATCTCTAAATAAATTAGTAGTCTTAACTAAATCAAGATAAAGGATAGGATAAGTTGATCACTCACATCCTCCAACTCATCTTCGAATTGAATGAAAAATCATGTAGTTGGACTAAATAAAGCATGTTAGCTTCGTCTTATCAATAACAAATAAAATAAAATGAAATTCTCTACAAAGTAGAAATTCTCCCTCAAGTCTTCAAAATCCAAAAAAAAAAAGTCTTTCTCAAGTCCCACAAGTGATATCTAACATAATTATGATATCAGAATTTGTTACCATTGAGGTCAAAATCCATTTAACTATAAAAAAAAGAATTATAACTGTTTAATTGAACTACAAAAAGCATATGCACTTATCAAAAAATAAAAACCATAATCATTATTCTTCCACAAACTATCCACCTTTGTTGTAAAAATGATTAAATAGATAAGTTATCAAAAAATGTTCATTGGAGCTATCTCTCTGAATGAATGATTCTAATTCAATATCAAAAGTATTTGAATTTCATTTTTGTACAAAAAAAAAAGAAAATAAAATCCATAGCAACTACCCTACATTAAAGCAATTTTAAAAGCCATTCATTAGACTTCTTAAAAGCTATTTTAGACACATTCCTATATCTCATTTTCCTGACTTTGCCGTGGAAGCTTTTTCTAGCTATTCTTGCTCTTAACTTTCCTTTTCTCTCTCTTCTTTTCTTCCCATGCCTTAGGATACGCTTAAAGCCCATCCTTTTCTTTTAAATAAAATAAAATTAAATAGTTATTATTAATCTTTAAAAAAATCACAATAATTTTAATTAATTTTAAAATTTATAAATACAATTTCAATATATATATATATATATATATATATATATATATATATATTAACCGAGAAGTTTCCTCTTGCAGAAAGTATCAAATTTTAGAATTAAATACCTCGTTGACCAGATATTGTCTGGTTTCGCATATGCGGTGCCGGTGAATGGCTTTAGGTGAACTTAAATACAAAGTAACATGGGCGATGAGGAGGAGTGCTCCAATATGACCAAACCTACCGTTCGGTTGGTCTCTCAAGAGGAGGTAACTTCGTCGCCGGCATCCTCCGTTGGAGGGCGATGCCACCTCAATCCACCAGATCTGGCCATGCTCTCTGCTCAACACATCCAAAAGGGACTCCTTTTCACCAATCTCCCGCCTTTCCTCTCCACCTGCCAAATCCTGGACCACCTCAAGAGCACGCTTTCGAAAGCCCTCCACCATTTCTACCCCCTCGCCGGTCGCATGGCTACGGAAAAAATCCGGAACCAGGACGGTGAAGTCGTTGGCTTGCAAGTCCACATCGACTGCAACGACAAGGGAGCGGATTTCATCCACGCCGTCGCGGAAAACATCACCGCCGCCGACGTGCTCTCCCCCGGCGACGACATCCCCTCCTTCGTCACCTCTTTCTTTCCACTTCATGGCGCCGTCGGCTACGACGGCCACTCCACGCCATTCGTCAGTGTGCAGGTCACCGAGCTCGCCGACCGCGCCGTATTCGTGGCCTGCTGCTTCAACCACGCCGTCGGCGACGGCTCCTCTTATTGGCATTTCTTCAATTCGTGGGCCGAACTCGCTCGAACCAACACGTTGACCCGCCCTCCGGTTCACGAGCGGTGGTTCATCCAAGGAAAGACCCCTCCGATTACTCTGCCATTCTCAGATCCATCGCAATTCATCTATCGACACACCCCTCCCCCGCTACGCGAGCGGTTCTTCCACTTCTCCGCAGGATCCGTGGCGAGACTCAAACTGAGGGCCAACAAAGAGGTCGGAGACGGCGAGGCTACCGGGGTGATCTCCTCCTTCCAGTCTCTGAGCGCACTAATGTGGAGGGCCGTCACGCGGGCGCGGGGGTTCCGTGGGGAGCAGAAGACGAGCTGCCGCCTGGCGATACAAAACAGGGGAAGGCTGAAGCCACCGCAGTCACCCGACTACTTCGGCAACTCGATCAACGTGGTTATGGCGACGGCAACTGCCGGAGATCTAGAAGCCAAGGGGCTAGGATGGGCGGCCACGAAGCTGAACAGAGCAGTAACTGGGTACACGGACGCGGTGATACGTGAGAAGATGAGGGCATACCACGAGGTGCCGATGGTATACAGTCTGAGGATGTTCGATCCGGAAAGCGTGATGATGGGGAGCTCGCCGAGATTTGATATGTACGGATGCGACTTCGGGTGGGGGAAGGCTGCGGTGGTGCGCACCGGAACGGCGAACAAGTTTGACGGGAAGGTGTCGTCTTTTCCCGGAAGGGAAGGAGGTGGGAGCGTCGATTTGGAGGTTTGCCTGTTGCCAGATTTCATGGCGGCGCTTTTACAGGACGGAGAGTTTATGGATGCTGTTTCTGAGTCTTGATATCAAATTGGTCAAACTATAGTTTTTATTCCATGCAACTTGTTTTGCTTACTGTAATTTTCTTTCAAAAATAAGACACTTTCTTAGGTTTGAGCCCACCGACGGTCGGCCTTCTTCAACCGTGGGATCATTTAAACGACTTCTATCAAAATTGATGAGAAATAAATGTAAAAAAAAAATTCTATATTATTCGTATAATAGTCCTCGGTTTACAGAAAAATATCGCATTAAGGAGAAGTATAGTTGCTATATTTTACTTTACTTCCAATATATAATTGCTAATATATATGTTAAAAAAATAAAATAAAGAAAAGTGATTTGCCATTTGTTTGGGTGCATCTTCAACCAATTGTCAAAAAATTATTTAGATAATCCCTCTTTGAATTTTTGTTTGGCTTCTATAAACCTATTCTAGGGAGTTTTGTGTTTTTCTTCCCAAAGTGGGTTGGATAGAAGAAGCGTGGCTTGAATTTTGCATATTTTGACATCAATTGGATACTTAATAATAAGATAAAGCTTAACTTAATGATAGGTTTTACCCAATTTTTTTATAAGGAATGTAATAACCTAATAAATTTATTTAATTATTTCTCTCTTAGTTTATGTCTTAAATATTAGATATGTGTATTTTAGTTTTAAAACATGAAAATATACTTTAATTGACGTCTTAACAAACATCTCATATATTAGATATCGTAGTGATTTTCCTCCATAAAGCACTTTTTGATCGTTTAGATGCTTAAGGAAATGAGTTTTGTAAACTTCAGGTTATTGTCGTGACAAACAATTGTTCATATCTTTTAATACTAATGTGCAACAGAGTCGATGAGAGATTTTAATGCTTATATATAAATTATCATGAATTATTTTATTTACTATTATATTTATTATTTAGTTATTTTATTTATTTTTTATGTTATTTTATTACAAATGACTATAAATTTGACTATTAATCAAATCATGCTATTTCTCACTTATATTAAAGAACAAGATGCTAACATTTACTAATACTAATTTTTAATTTTCTCCTAATATAATAATTATTTTATTATGTGTTATTATTTTTGTTAAGATGTTTTAATATTATTATAAATTTTTATATTATTTTTATCATTTTTTATAACATGTGTCATCATGTTCATATTAAAAACTCTAATTAATTCAATAAACTTATATTATTAATATATTTTATTAAATTATATTAATTTATATTAAGACGTGAAAGTTAATGCCCAAGTTCTATCTATTCTTCAAAATGGTCCAACCATCAAGAAAACCATGTCCAAGAGATCCAAACTTAAGTTAAACCTTTCCATTATTGTTGCTATTATTATACTTGGTTAAAGACATGCAAGAGACTTGAACACCATATCACAACAACATAGAAAACAACTAGTTCTTTTATCCGGTTTGGTAATTTCATGCAGAACTTGAGGGGAGGTAAGCATAGAGTTTTATAATAATTATAAAAAAAATATCTTAGGACAAAAAAATTATGGCATTTAAATAACAAACCCTTCAACAAAGCAAAACCAGCACCAAAAGAAACGCAAAATAAAACAGAAATCAATTTATGAGGATCACCTCTTCTTTGCCAGCTGCTTCTCTGCCCTAATTCTTTATTCCAACCCTAAAAGAGAAATGTAACACAATAAGTAGTACCAAAATTAGTCAACTGTAACACAACAAAAGATAAAACAATTGTTGATAAAAAAAATTTTAACGGACTGATCTGACCTCAAGAACAGGTATAATGGCTTTTAATAAAGAATGAAAGACTAGGATGTTTGACTTTCTCATGCAATCTTCTTCACAGCTTCCAAATCCCTAGTTTTATAAAATTCTGGCTTCAAGACATCCACCGAGAGTATTGATTATTTAAATGAAAGAAAGGAACCCTTCACGCAACGTGCTTGAAATCGCCCACCGTTGAATCAAACAATCTTTAAGGAGTTTCCATTAAGTTTCCCTTGAAGAACAATCAAAAAATATAGGTAAGAAAGTAAGAAACTAACAAAAAAAAATATATTTACCCCTTTTAAAGATAAATTAAATACAACAAATTGTGAAGACTAAAAAATATGAGAAATGCTCTAGTAAACAGGAATTGTTCTTGAGATGGTTATCTGGATGGAAATTTTTTAATTACAAGCTTAAAAAATGGAAAAACAAAGGAACACATCATTAACAAGTGTGAAGATAGAGGCATTGAAACACCTCCACATCCAGGAAAGCAATCTATAAGCAAATGCATATTGATAAACTTCATACTTAGTAGTTCCATACCCAACATAAACGAAAGACATCATAAAGCAAACAAGTTGGTTGACTTGGTGTTGTATGCTGGGCTTGTATGATTGGTGTGATCCAGAAGTTATGTAATAGATATACATACAATTTAGTGACATTTAGATATTGAGTTCATTGATGTAAAGGCTCCACTGCTCTAAATAATAACCTTGTCATCTTTCAACACAATAATAAACAAAAAATAATCAACAGATAATACAGTAAAGTATTCGTTGAGCAACAAAAAGCAAAAAGCTTTTGAGATTCAGTGGTAGGATAAAGCAAATTTATTCAAATGATAGTAGAACTTAGTAACTTAGATCAAAATATGCAAACAAGCAGCAAAAAGCTTCTGAGATTCAGTGGCAGGAAAAAGCAAGTTTATTCACATTATAATTGGACTAGGAAACTTTGTTTGATCAAAATATGCAAACAATGCTAGGATAAAACAAATTAAATATTCTTGCATTTAATCAATATAATTCCCCATTTTCACTCTTTTACAAGATAGTTATCAAACTTTGAAAGGGAGCGTGGTCTCATTTGTTTTCTATCTAACTGGACAAAGCCGTATGAAGGTAGAGTTCTTTTATTTCACTTATGGAAGTGAGACCTGAAACTTCTTCTCTTTGCGCGTCAACTCTCCCCTTGAATTGGAGAATCAACAGGTTAGGTGGGTGGTTTACCCAACAACTTTGATGCCATGGACTGGTCAACTTTTTCTTTTGTCCTTGCTTGCCTTGTTAATTATGATGTTTCGAAGAAAGAACCTGGAAAGCCATGCACTTACACGAGCGTTGGTTGGTTCATTCCGTTGGTGGCAATGTTCTATACCATGGGTTCTTAAACCAAGAACGGTTTTTTGCTCTTTATTGCTATTTTTCCTCTTAAATTCAAATGTATCTCACATCAAAGTATCAGTAGTTAAACGGTAATGCTGGTTTAGAGTTTAGAGAACGAACTCAATCAAGATCTTGAGATTTCTTGTTGGGCCATCACCTATTGAATAAAGTTTTTCATAAAAACTAATTTAGGTGAAACTATAAATCAAGAGAGTTGGTGAATGGATGTTAACCTATGAACAAACTGATAATTTATTAGTTTTTAATATGGCTTCAACTTAATATATGAGAATTAGCACAAATATATTCGATGCAACTTCCAAGAAGAATGATCAACTTAATTTATTTTAATTAGTTAGTCTTAATTAACTAAAGTTATCTTTTAATGCTTGAGTGACTATTGAGTAGTACAAATATCTATGTTTTAGTTTACTTAAAATATAAATTAGTTCCTGAATAGTTTTTCTAATAAGTATTGTTGGGATTATTGCATATGCAAAAATTTAAGTTATTTAATTAGTTTATTGTGGCATTTTTTTATTAATAATTTCTACATCAAATTTTCTTTTTAGTAATATTTAATTAATTTAATTTCATATTTAAAAAATTAAATTTAAAATTGATATTAAATAACAATAGAAACTAAAAAACAATCTCTCGTCTTATTGCCTTTTAATAACATATTGGACTTACACAATACCACTAAAATAGAATCAAATAGAAAACTTAGAAGCAATTAGAATTGAGACAATGGCACTAAATCATAAAATGAAAAGTTAATGTAATAGATTGAATAAGATTGAAGCCACACTAATAAACTTAGATGCTTAATTTAAGAAGTTTTAATCACTATTACTCGAAACCCAACCCCACCTCTCCTTGATGATCCCTTAGAAGAAGACTGTCACACTCTTAGAAAAATAAGTTGGATAGAAGGCCTCAATCTTCAAAGAATTATAAAGATGATAGAATGAAGATACATAATAAAGTTAAGATTAAAATACCAAAAATTGATAGTATTTATGATCCTTTTGGAGTAAGTAATCTAAATTGAGGATTTCTTAGATATGGGATTCATGATACTAGAGAACCATCATTACAAAGATGAAACCAATAGGTCATGTTAAGACAATGAGAAAAATACCCAAGCCAAAAAACAAAAGTTAGATAGAAAAGTGTAATGATTTGAATTTCTAATTCATCCTAAAATATTCTAATTAGATTTTATTTGTATTTGAAATCATAACTATAGTAATTTGAGTAAAGTAACTAAAATTCTACTTTCCAAAAGAGTGAGTTAAAATAATAATATTTAGGCAGCATCTCATAAAACGAGTCTATCTGTATTTGTTTCATTGTAATCAAAATTCGTTGAGATTTAATGCGAATTTTTACATGAAAGGGAATTACTAAGAATTAAAAATTTAATATTCATTGAAAGAAAAAAAAACATAACAAATGACTTTAATTTTTGGATTGTTCCCACACCAATCTTGACCTTCTTCCTCTTTAGCCAATGGAAAGGAGGGTTGTGCCAAACTTAGCTTACAAGAAAAGGGGAGAAAACCTCGTTTTTCTTCGATTTTTTCAATGGAATCCATCTACTCGTTTTGGGAGAGTTGCTATGAAGTGGTTTTCACAAAATTCTTACAAGATTTGAAGAGGATGACAAACTTTTAGTGGATCCAAGCCATGGTTCCAATAACCTATTATGTAAGAGTTTATTCATATCTTATGAGTTGCTTAAGAAAGCTTTAAAATTCATTTCTTAATTATCTTAAGGTTCAATAGAGAATCAACAAATGAAGCTTAAAGATTTTTTGCAAAAAGTTGCAAGCCATGTATGGAATTGTCTAATGAAGCTTAACAATGTAAAATAGAAATTTCTTTTTTTGTAGTTTTGTTTTAAATATAATAAAACAAAAATAAGATGTTTGGATTTGAGTCAAGATCTAACAAATGTATTTATACTTTATGTTATCAAAGATAAAAATTGAAAAGGTTTTAAGATTATAAATTGTAGCATTAAAACAGAACTATAATTGATGCTAGTTTATCTTAATAATATTGTTTCAGACGTGAGTAACAATAATATTATAGAGACATTTTATTTTCTATATAAGCCCATTTGAAACTATCTGAGATAGAAGAAGCCTAAGGATCAATGAAATGATGAAATTGAGCAAATATTGTGTTTTGAAATGAAAAAAAAAGTCATGAGTGATTTTTAATTTTTTATAAATTGCAGTCCAATTAAATTATAAATTCAAAGATTTAGAATTAACATTTTAATTAGTACTAAACAATTACAGAATAGCAACTATTTTAAATTAGATATTTAATCTTCAACTTATAATAAAATTAAAAAAAATAATAAAGAATTTTCTAAGAAGAGCAGACAAATAAATCTAACTATAATATAAATATAATATTATTTTATGATTATTAAGTATTTAATATAATGGCATAACATCCTTTTCTTTATGCACCATATTATGAATCATTATTACTTTGCATACTTTGTAATGAGAAATAATAGTAAAAAAATAAAATAATTGAATAATTTAATGTGTTATTAATGAAGAATATGAGAAACAAATATAATAAAGAAGAGAAAAAATAAATGAGAAATAAAACTAAAAAAATAATATAAATACTTGTGACATTAAATCATATAAATACTTGAAAAAATTTAGATGATATGAGCTTCATTGTAATGATTACAAAATGATGATACTGATTTATCATAAACTTAAAATAATTTAATGAGAGAACGATAGTGTCTATCCAATGTCATTATCTCTCGTTGCCCTCCTCTACTATTGTTATGAGCAAAGATAAAATGATGATATGATATAATATGATACCATTGATATCAGATCACATATGATATGAGATGAGATCTGAATATTGTGTGCCCAATGCATATATGATATATAATAGGTTATTTGTTATGTGATCTAATAACCTAGAAATAAGATTTACTATAATGTGGACATGATATGAGATAAAATCCGACATAAGAAGAACATAATATGATATACCCATAGGATAATCTATTTGCTATGAAGTAACGTCTAACGATATGATGGAGATAAGATAGGATCTCATGATACTAAAATAATGATCATTTGGAAAATAATTGAGCCCTTATAATGATTATAAGTGGTATATGTATGAGAAATATTAAGATATAAAGGTTAAGAAAATACAAGAATAACAAATTAAAATATAAAAATATAAAAAGCTTGCATTTTCATGTGATTAAATAAAATTATAGTAAATAGAGAAATGTGTAAGCATGAACATGGTTATGAGGCACATTTGTACATCTTTTTATATGAGTTGATGGTTTTATACATTCACATTGCTTTTTAAGCATCAATGTTATGCTTTTGTTATATTATTTTATATATTTAATGATTATTAAAAGCCCTTATATATACACATTATTTGTTTTTATACACAAGTGTCAAGAATTTATTATGGTTCATTGTTTGTTCTTATAGTTTACTTTGTTATGATATTTTTTTTCATATTATTATTGAGATAAAATTTATTTGCTAGGTTTCCAAACTTATTATGTACTTATATTATAGTTTAAAATCCTAAAATACTAAGAGATGAAAAACCTTAAATACATTTAAATTTGATAGCATATTTTTGAGAAGAATTATGTAGTTTCTTTTTGGGATATTGTTTTATATATTTTAAAAAACATGTGAATGATTATATCTTTGTTGGAGTATCAATGCATGTATTTGTATCTGTCTTTGATATACACAGATTAATCTACAGGTTTCAATCAATGCTCGATGAACCAATGGTAATGTTGTAGTTCTTATTATATTGAATAGTATAGGCGATTATGATATCTTTTGGAAATAAACTATTTGGTTATGTAGATGCACTGTGGACTTTATCTTTGTTGAAATTATATTTGTCATATTTTGTTATATCCCTTATGATTGTTATTGTTAATCATAAACGTGTATAAAAGACATATGAATAATTTTAAGGGAAATTCTATTCGTTTGATTTTTGAAGTATAGCACTTAAGTAGAATTTGAAAAATAGATGATTTGAATATGTATAATAATGGACCTTAACGTCAATCTTGGCTAAGTTAAGTCATTAGTGTCTTTTAGCTATATTTGAACTTTGATTTTTCTATCCTAATACTATTATGGTAGACATTAGTGTGAAATGTTACGTGATGCACGACAAAATGATATCATAATGATTGACAACCTTAGAAGTGTAATTGAAATTCTAGGGAACAAGAATTGTTTAAAAATCTTACCTTCAATATCAAGCTTAGACTTGTGATTTTGAGGGTTTGATGCATTAGTACATTGATAGAGTACACACATTGCATCATTACATGTCGTTATATGTAGCTTTTGTTGAAACTCTTTAATTTCTTTAGACGTGAAAATTGTGTATGTAGGAGCTAAGCACAGAAAAAGACGTAATTAGAAATTTATACCAAATCTGAATTGACTAGATGTAGGCTAACATTCTGAAAGGTGCGAGTAGCAAATCTTTTAAGAAGCATGTTATGTGCAGAAGAGGCAAAAAGAAGTTTGGTTCTTGAGCAACTAGCAAACCAAGAGCAGAAACTAGTGGTGGTGGTGCATTTGTTGTGATAATTAAGGAGAAAGCGCAACACTATTCTAATTGTGGTAGATAGTATCGAGATAAATGTTGGGTAGATAAAGGAGAGAACAATAGATGTCATGTCTGTAGAATTTATGTCCATTTAACTAAAGTTTGTCCACAAGATGGCAAAGGACCTATGATGCCTACATCACCTTTGAGCTTAAATTGAAGTATTCCATTTATTATCATTCCAATTGATGCCAATGTAGATCAACCTATTCTCTTCAAATTTGTTGTTGTTTCTCCTCAGATCTATGGATGCGTATATGATATTTTTAGTACCTTTTGGTTATGCTTTTATATGTGCTAGCATTTTCAATTCACATAAAAATTATATTCTTGATACTTTATTGATAAAAGTAATTACTTAATTGAAATATTATGAAATTATTCTATTATAAGTGTTCAAAAAGCATTAGATTAATAGTACAAGAATTGTGAAAAAAACAAAGTTATCTATTAGTTCTTTGCCAATGATAACAAGCTTAGCAATTTATGCATTCTGGATTTTTAGTTGTGATGATTGTTCTTGTGATTATGTAGACAAAAAGTTAATAGCCAATTTTGATTAATTAAGTAGACCATAGACATAAATTTATTTGGGCTGAATTAAGATTTGAGAAACATGATTATTTGTGATACGATATAATAATAAAAATAAATAAGCAACATAGATTTTAATAATTAGAACTGATGAATTTCTATGATCATAATTATCTTTTGAATAGTTGGTATGATAAATTGATAAAATACTATTGAACTCCACATTTAAATAAAAAAATAAAATATTAATAAGAAGAATAAATATATTCTTAATTAGTGTGATTATCTGTTTGAAATTCGATTAAAGGATAATGTTAAAAGTGACATAATGAGAAGAATACATAAATAATTTTTCAAAAATTAGTATAATGTTAATTGTGAAAGTAAGAATCGAAAAGAAAGTTTTTCTTAAGACTATACTAGAGATATAAATACTTTAATAAGCATAATTAGAAAGTGTTTTTTTATTGATATAATTTTAGAAAAGAAATCATGAATGAGAAATATATGTTGATAAGCCAAGATGATAAGATTTAGAGTAGAACAAATAAACATATCATTTTGATATTGAAAAAAAAAATTTGTTCTTGAATCATGTTTTGATGACAAGAAGGAAGATAAGAATCTTCTTTGCCTTAAATTAAAAAAATAATTCATTAGATGATGTGGTTAAGATTATAAGTTTATGAATATAATTTAGATAATTAAGTATCACCTTTGTTAAATTGGATATAAGGAATTTGAAGTTAAGAATGCGAATTAAAAAAATTATTATCATTAAGATGTTTTGTGTGACAAGGTCTTTGCAACATCAACTTGGCATTTTAGAAATGATAATGGGAGAAGAATAAATCTTTTTATTGATGACTTTAAATTTAGTGGGATTTGATAATAAAAAAGCACGATCGAATTTGGTGGTTGAAGATGATGAATTTTAGTGATCTTTCTATAAGATTTTGCGTGATATCAAATGAAAATTAAAAATATAATAAAAAAAAAGACCTGTAGAGGATTTTATTTTAATTTTGTCAGGAAATATTATTAAAGAAGTTAATCATGAAAACTAATGGGTGCTTCCAAAGACGTTTGGAATTTGTATGATTCTATGAGATAGTAACAAAGGATAAGTAGTTTAGAAAAAGAGAGACTGACTAAGTACGATTGAATGTGTAAAGAGTGAGAAATGAAATTGTTATTGAGTTATGAAGTTTTCAAAAAAAATAATAGTAGCAAATAGTAGGCATGGCTTTAGATAAGAAGTAATTGTAATCAAATTTATGCTTGAAAGAAAGTCCTTCAAGTTTCCTTAGATGGAGATTTTTTTCCCCTAGGTGGAGTGTGCGAAAAATAAGAGTTAGAGGTTTAGATGATAATGCAAATGCGTGATCTAATAGTAAAAACATTTATAATTTGTAATAAAAGATATAGATATGTAGGAATAAATAAGTAAATAATTGATTGTTGAGGATAAGTATGATGACATGCTTCAAAAATTAAAAAAAAAAGCATTGAGGTTGACCAAATAAAGAATGTCAGATCCCAAGTTTGGAAATGGTAAAATTATGACATTAGAAACATTCGAAATGAATTGTGAGCCTAAAGCAACTGTAATTCTTTATTGGCTATAGAATAGAGCTCAATGATTAGTTAATTTATGATGACTTAAAATTCACTTATCTATTGAGCAAAGTAAATCAAATAATATGTTGAAGAAATTGAAGTTTGGTAATTGGTATATATTGTTAAAGAATAATTTTGTGATATGAATAAAATGAAGTATTTTGTTTAGTCAAAGGAACTTTTAAGAGGGATAGAAAGTAGACCAACAAATAGGATAAAAGACATAATCAATTACATTGTTTTTAGTGGTAAAATTTGGGAAGAAAGTGCATGAGAATTTATTATTTTTATTATTAAAATAGAATAATGACTTAGGATTTTGATATTGTCTATCAATTAGTGAAGGTAAGTATTACCAAGCAAAGCTAAAAAATTTAAGTTTTCATCTATCTTAAAAGAACTAGGTGGTAATGTGAATTTAAGGAGATCTTTAGTGGTTTTGATTGTTAAAGCATGATAATTAATAAAGTTGTTGAACATTGTAATATATGTAGTTTGGTTTTGTAGAAGCAATGGTGGTTTAAAAGATAATGTAACAAAGACAAAAGAGCAAATAAAAAACTTATGTTGATAACTTTATGTTAAGATAGACGTCTATCTTTGTGATATAAGTACAAGAAAATATAAGGGATGTACTTGAATTTGATTTGATAAATAAATTAATTGGTTAAGAGAGAAATGTAATAATTCAAAAGAGAGTGTTGAATTTTTAAAAAAAAGTCTTTTGAAGGAAGATATTTGATCGAGCGAAGTAGAAGAGTAAAGCTGAATTACGTTAGTTAATTTAATCCTAAGCAGTGTGGATTAGGTAGTTATAAGAATGAGACGTTAGGTGAGGCATGCCAAAAAAATCCTTAATAAGGTAAAGATGAAGGAAACAATATTAAAAAAGCATTATCCAAAGTGCCATGTTGTCAGGCACCCCACCTTACCAACTACAGTAAATTAAGGATGCTGCATAAGAAATAATCACGAGTGAGGACAAACCATGCCTAAGTGGGGACCCGACGGTGAGACAATTCTAACCCTCGAACCAATCTGGTATATTTTGAAAACATTTTAACCAAATCCATACCATGGAGCTGAAATGAAAACATGTGTATATTAAACTGTATATATATATAATAAACCACAAAACTGAAGTACCAAAACCATAAATCTATCCCCTCTCACATGTCAGGAGTATAGTCCTCTCCTGTACTATTATAATCCCCAACTCTCGGTGTAGTGGATACATGACCTGTGATGAAGCACTAATGAGACATATATATCTCAGCAGATAAATCCATTATGTAACCAAGTAAAATAAATCTCCAGATATAAAAGACAAGCCGTGAAACATGATAAAACAAAATCCATCTCATAAGCGGTGAAAAATAAACCATATGAATACCTTCTTATCAAATGTCATGCAGTATCAAAAGTAAACCAGATAAACATGTATACCAAATTTCCATTTCCATTATTTTATATGTTATATACTTACTGGGCCTGATTCCCTTCTGAATCATTATCCTCTGGATCCAATCATCATATCAAATGACCTTCAGCCGGCATCCATCCAGTGCATAACACTAGGCAGATATCTGATCTGAAGACCGATACCCTGCGATCTCATCCGCTAGGCCTAGTGCCACCAGGCAGGTATAGTACTGATACCCTGCGATCACATCCGCTAGGCCTGGTGTCATCAATATATACGAAGGTCATGGTACACATACACACTAGGCAGATATCTGATCCGAAGATCGATACCCTGCGATCTCATCCGCTAGGCCTAGTGGTGAGGATAATGTCTCCAGGAATCCAATTTTCAATTTTTATTTTCCAACCATGTCACACATGTGATAAATATGCCAAAACCATATCAATATGTCCAACCAATTATATTTTATCTCATATTATGCTTTTTGTTTCAATTTCCTTTTTGTCATCTTTTATGCTTTCAGTTCAATCAGAAGATAACACCATAAAACATATATCAAGCCATGAGATAAAAGTCATGTAAAGAAAAACTGTAATGCAGCCCGTAAGAAACCATGTATCGAAATATAAATAAATACTATTGTGCTTTATCACAGGTTACGAATTTATCTACCTGGATCTATTATTGCAGGACCTCTATTCTCAATTTCTGGAGTCCCTACAAGGTCACATGTGCAAAATAATTAAAATAAATAAAAAGGTTTTAAGTCACAAAAATAGCTTTCTAAAAGCTTTCCCAAACACACCCCAAAATAATCCAAAAAATGGGCTTACGCGGCACTGAACCGTCCGCTGGACCGCCCGCGCACGCTCAGCGCTTTCTAAAAGCTTTTCCAAACAGCATTTTTCCCAAAATTTCTTTTCGCGGTGCTGGACCGCCCGCTCCCAGCGCGCTGGACGGCGCGTCCGCTGAACCGGCCTGCGGTTCAGCTCCGCGGTTCAGCCGACTGAACCACGCCCCTCTCTCCCTCTCTCTCTCCTCCGCGTCAGCCCGAACCCGGTCTCTCTCTCCTCCGCCTCAGCCCGAACCGGTTCAAACAGGATCATCCCTGTTTCTCACCCGACGCTGCATCCCTCTCTCCTCGCCGCCGCTCGCGTCCGGCGGCTTCTAGCCGCTTCCACGGTAATTTCTCGTTTCCCCGAATCCCTCTCCGGGAAATACGAAGCTCCTCTCGACTTCTTTCGCACTCCTTGACGACCAGTTTGCCGGAAAAACATTCTGCATCTCGCGGCCGACAACTCCGGCCACTCCTTCGGCAACCCAATACGTCTCCGGCCGAAAATAAACATTCGGCCGGCCTTTCTTACTCTCCCCCCACTCAACAGAACCCCAACACAGCAAAATAAAACGAACCATCTTACCTTGCCGCAGTTTCTCCGACGAGCTTCCCAGCTTCCGTTAAATTTCCGGCAACTTTTCGCAATCGCTCAAAATTTTTTTTTCCAAACAGCTTCTGTGCTTAAGAGGAGTAACTCACCCGGGCTGATATCCTCCCCCGGGTGGACACGTATGTGTTAATTTTGCCTTGTACCGACACGTTCGTGATTTTTTGCAGAACACCCCCTGAACTTTTCCAAATTACAAATCTACCCTGGCCTGGCCGACAATTCCATATTTACAAATTTACCTTCCGCCATCCGATTTTAAACTAAGTCGGAAATCCTAAATTGCAGATATATCCCGGATCTGAAATCCTGAAATTACAAATATATCCAAAACTTTAAAAATTCATAACTAATTATCCAAAATTCCAAAAATTACAAACTTACCACCGTTGGACTCGTCTCAAAGAGCTCTTTCTATAAAAAATATAAAAATACAAATAAGAGAAAATTAGGGCTGTTACACATGTTTTGTTTATGAAGAATCTTGTTCCAATACCTCAACAACGATCATCTTTCAGAATTACAATAGAAAAAACATGAGGAATGGCTAAGGAAAGAAACTCGAGAGTAGGAGAAATACGCACAACCAAAGAAAGGAACTCAAGAAAATGCTTATTTTCTTCCTTATTTCTTTTCCAAGACAAGCTTAATTTTCTAATTTTTTTGCTCATGCCCCTTGATAGTGATATAATAAGAGATATTTTAATCATTTTGCATTTTTTTAACAATTTTTTCTTACATAGGCTACTTGTAAGTGGGTTATTGCACCCACTACAAATTTGTACATGGTAGATGACACGTTGCACTTATCACGTGCAAATGTGAATGTTATTAGTTGTGTGCTCAATTTTGCTCTTAGGGCAAGAATCGCAAATGCACATTGCATGTTCTATGTGTGCAAGGGTAGATGGCGTGCGTCACTACTATGCATTCTATGTTCTCATTCACATGCCATTTAGAATGCCTAATCCATTGTATAGGCAATACTACCCTCCTATTAGTATGTCACACTTGGGTCCATTTTGTGAGAACTTGGAGTTGTTCTATAACTTTTGTATGGTAAGTGCAACAGGCATCCCACTTGCCACATTACTGTTTCTCATGATCCTTTTTGACTTAAGTGTCATTATCTTTCTTGAAGCCTCCTCAATGCTAAATAATTCAACAATATGTTAAACCTAGAATAAATCTTTTAATCATAAGCCTTTTCTTTTTTGGCGATTTGAGTTTCCTCAAATCTTTTTTTTTTCAAAAACAACAAGATTCCCTAACTGTATTGGTGTTAACCTAGAACAGATCACATGATCAAAAGCCCTTCTTTCAATAATTAAAGTCCAGTTGAATCTTTTTCTTTTTTTCAAATACAATCAAAGTCTCTAATTGTATTGGTGTTAACTTAAAACAGATCTCCTGATCATACCATAACAAGAGGTTGGATAAACAACTTGATACATTGAGATAAGAAAAATCAATGATGGTGGTGTTAACTAGATGATGTGAGACCAAACACTCAAATAGATTGATGACTACCTATTTCCAACATGGTAGGTATTGTATATTCATAGGAAAAGCCATGTAAGGAGCTAGTAACATAATCCTATAGCATGAGAACTCAAAAGAGCTACTTTAGACCTTTGATAAGTTAGGAGAATCGATTAAGGCACTAAAGAGCAAAAATGTTATAAATGGGGCATTTAAGCAATTTATTTAGAATGGGGGCATTTAAAAAATTACACATCCATAGACATTTCGGTAATTCCAAGGATGATAAAATCTGTAAAATGCATCAAACAATCTTTCACGACCATGGTCAATAATTCTAAACACTTCATAAAATTAACAAGCTTTTTATTAACTTAGGTTTTCTTCAAACAGATATTTTAGTCATTTTATCTCCAAGGGTAATTTAATCATTATTGGTGTGTTCAAAGACTCATGAACACAAGACCCTATGATTGATTCCTAAACAATTTTGGTATTTTTTTTTTTCTTTCCAAATAGCATTTTGATCATTTTGTTAGCTAAAGATCAATAAATGGTCTTAACAACTCTAAATACCTCTCAGAATAATTCTACAACATTAAGAACAATTTGGATATTCTTCATACTTGAGCAAAATTTCATGCATCTGGTCTTGGTAAATTGGGCGGTAAATAAAACCCAAAAAGTATTCCTTTAAATACATGATGACCGTTGAGACAATTTTACAAGCATGGGAGCAATTTCAACTTGATTTTATCAAGTTCATCATTCAAGGATATTTTGGTCATTTTAATCCCAAGATGCATTTCAGCATATAAAGAATAATACGAGCCGCTAAAAAAATGCATAAAAAGAATATATGAAAATGAGTACAATAATAGAAAGTTGAGAAAACGGGCACTTTTGTCCCATCATTTTGTTCATCTTATGATCCAGTGACACTATAGCAATCTTGGAGCCACAATATATGATCAAAATGGTGTCCAGCGACCATATAAAGCACTAAACTTGTTATGTGATTTTTCATATTTCTTCCTTTTCAACGTTTCTCCATTTTAACAACATTTTAGTAACATTTTGTTAGCACTTCAGCTAAGTAAGCATTAGTTTATTTTAAATTTCGAGAGTACTTGAAAATTAATTTACTGAACTAAACCTTTATATTGCCTACTATCCTACTGGAGTCCCAAAGGACTTCCAAAAGAAGTTAAGGATGCAATTTTAATAGTCTAATATTGAAATCTTCTCTTTGAATGGATTTTTTTTTTTAATTTTAGGACAGCTCTGACTTGCTTGGAAATTGGATTCCTTTAATGAGTCAACTCGACTCAAAACGAATCAACTTTTGAGCCCTCGCAATTGAAAATTCAAGCCAACTCGAAGTAGTTATTACTGTTTGCATAGTTAGCACCACTGTGCCAACACATTTTTATTGTAGTTATGCTGTCGTTATATGCATATACCAATTCATTTTCATTCACGTTAAAGATAACAAATGGTGAATCTGGAATGTGACATTAAGGAGGTGGGGAAAAAAGGCTTCAAACCACTACACTAATTGCTCAAACTAATGTGTCCATATTTGCTATGTATCTTAAATTTGAGTTGGCTCAACCCACCTTTCGGATCAAAACAAGCTCAACTAAAAATTGCTTACAAAATAGGTTTGCATTATACAAGTTTGACATGTGATCAACTTGATTTTATACAAAAAAATTTTGGTTCAAACAATATTTCAAATGAGATCCAAATGATTTTCAATTTTCAGATGTTCTTATCACCCATGCTACCAAGCTCATAAAACCTCCCCATATTCTGATCCTTCCCAGATCCCTCCTTTCTTATGTCCACGCTTCATTTCTCTTCACCATCTTTGTTGCTCAAACAACATCCATTGTGATTGTTGATCCAAACTACTCCCCCCTTCCTCCAAAATGAGAACCACACCATCTCCAACTACCACCTTTGTCTTGTATTTATTAACCGTCATCCACACCAACACTCATAACCAAGCCAAATCCAAAAAAACTCAAACCTGGAATAATCCTTCCATAGAAATATCTAAACAATTGGTGTAAGCATTACACTTGCCTCACAACAAGTAGATGACCCTACTTTATTGGCCACAAATAACTGATAATATTATTGAAATCTGTAAATCAATATCAAAGAAAACATCATGACTAATTTAAAAGAGGATAGTAGTTGACATGACACCCTAGTCATGAGTCAAGTGGCTATGTTTCATGTGAAGCCTTTTGTTTGTCGATAGGTTCGCAAATCATTGTTTGAAGTTCTATTTATTCATAAATCTTGGCATTCTATCACCACTTGATTATCTCTAAAATTACTTCAAAATTTAAGTACAACATTCATTTCGGTAGTTAACTTGGAAAAGTAATAACGAAAGAAAGAACCCATGAAATTAACAAAACTATGAACATGAAACAACAACAAGCACATGAGAAAATGAAATGGGAAGAAGGTAGCAATAAACAAGATAGCAAAAATGAGAACATAAACCCATTTGATATCCTTTTCTGTGTGAGTGACACCCTTGAAATGTATCCCAAGCAACAATCCAAAGCACTCCAAGTTTACTCATGAACAAGGCTGTGTACACTTACATCATAACTTCTAATTATAGATTTCACATGATTCATATGATCATATGACACGAATAACCCAAAATAGATCAAACATGCACATACAACTATATCTTACTACAAGTTCACTCAAAAACACAACTAAAAATAAAGGCAACCCATGATTGAACTACTAAAATAGACTACAAATATGATTGTTTTCGTTAGCCAAATCTAAAATATTAGCTCTGCAATAGTATGATGTAAGGGAAACAAGTTGCCCTATGTTAAACTCCCCTTTTTGAATAATTTTTTCTCAAGCGTAACAACAAAAGAGCGAGAGGTCTAGCAATCATCTTACTTAAGCAATCATGAAGATCTTGCCCTTATCAACATCTACAATTATTTCTGGTCAAGAATTGGATTGAAAAAATTGAAAACTAAGTAACATATAAGATCAGCTATTCAGGAGGCCTAACATAATTTAGCCTCGTAAATAATAGGGTGTCATGCATCCATAATCTTATGATCTAAATATAATGGAAGTGGCATAAATATGCCCAAAAAAGACAGCATGATTTCCGTTGTAAAAGAATGATTAGTCTCTAAACTCTACAATAAATTAGAAGGGAAAGTAATGGGTTCGTTGTTACAATCATAACAATCAAGAATCACAAAATCAATATGTTTTATATTGAATACAGAGAGAGATGCAATTGGATTGATATAAAATTTAGATGCAACAAAGGGAACAATGAACTCTAAAATAACAAGTGATGATCAAACTCATAAACAATCTCTAAATCAAGTAAATCTTACAAAAATAAAGAATTAATGATAGCTTTGCATGCAACAAATATTATAGAGAATGAAAAGATGTCATAAAAAAATACTAATAATATTATTTATAGGTGCTATAGATCATTCAAGGTCTTCCTCTAGGATATGTAAGTAAAATAGTGGATCAACATAGATTGTAAAATAAAATTTAGATATTTGCAAGTGAAATAATGTTACTTTTGTGGTTCGAATTGTATACTTATGGTGTAGAACTATAAGAACACTAATTAGGTTGAAGCATTATAAAGATTAATGAAGGATTCATATGTTATTTAGTCACTCTAACTAACTTTCTTCATGAATGGAGGATGGAAAAGTAGATTTTTCATGTGTAAACTTCTTAATGGGTTTTTTAACTTATATAAAATTGGTGTTATTTGGAATAGAATACAATAGGTGTAAAATGGTTGGCTAGGCCTAACAAAATAGAATCTCAACATTGTTATCATAAGCATGAATATATACATTGTTTTCAAAAATCTATGTTTGACTAAATACATTATCTTAACCCAAAATAAGAAAAGCATCACAACAAACAATTTACAAATAATCTCCACAATGTTTACAGGGCATCTCAAGCTAACGTCTACATAACACTTGATATAGTAGACAACTTAACAAGGCTCTAATTAGGATTCGCGTTGAAGAGCTAAGAGCCTGGCATATTTTAAAGAAAAGAAATTTATCATGCAGTATGAACAAACTACTACTATATAATGATGTTTATAATAAGGCATAAGATTACAAAATATCTTCATGCATTTCAAGATAGATAAAGATATAACATTATATATAAGAAAATAAATAAACTAGAGATAATTCTTTAGAGTTATCTCACAATCATATTGAAAAATGTTGCCTAAAAGATTGTGACATATTTAATAATTAGATGTGGAGGGAATGAATCAACGAAACAAAAAAGAAATACTAGTGGAATATTTCTTACTAAAAGATAAAAGTTATACATATATATATATATATATGGTGAACTAAAAACCTAAACAATCACACTAATATTTACAAGGATAAAAAGATTGTGACATATTGAAAGATGTTGCCTAAAAGATTGTGACATATTTAATAATTAGATGTGGAGGGAACGAATCAATGAGATAAAAAAGAAATACTAGTAGAATATTTCTTACTAGAAGATAAAAGTTATTCATGTACATGTATATATATGATGAACTAAAAACCTAAACAATCACACTAATATTTACAGGGATAAAAAGAGAAAAGTGTCCAACCCTGCCTGTACTACCAATTCAATTACCCATTTAAAAAAAATAATATTGGGTTAATATCAAAATAATAAATAAAAACGAGAATACTACAACTCCTCAAACAGAGAATGATGAAAAACCACAACTATAACCATAAAAATAAACATATAAAACTATAACACTAAGCATCATCCTAAAAAATAGGTGAAAATCCACTCATCCCCCATGCCAATCCAGTCTATCTATCTCTATGCATTGGTGAAAAGTCTTATAATATAAACAAAAACAAATAATGAATACAAATCTTGACAAATAAATTCTTGCACTATGTAAAACATTTATATATAAAAGAGCGACGAAAATACGCTGAAATAAAATTATGCAAATAAATAGTATGACATTAATAGCATAATACCATATGCAAGTTAGATAATAATCAATATATAAGTAAAACAATATATTGATACTCTATCATAGTAAAACAAAGTATAATGCTAATAATTTTCACATGTATACACACACACGTGCGCACACGCACACACACACACACACACACATATATATAAACTAATTTATTTCTTTTTGTAATATAGGTGGGACATCTATCATGTGCATTTCCCTCATTTATTTTTCTTATTTTCTCATATGTTTTTTCCATCATTTAGGTTTTGTTTTTTCCTCAAGCATCTCATTCATAGGATCTCATTTCATTCTATTTCTATTTTTATTTCTTTTTTCCTTTTTACATCATACTATCATATCCAAACATCAATTTGTAGGCATATCATAGAGCGCCAACAATCATATGATATCAGGTCACATCTGCATATCAAGGCCTTACACAAAGCTAGTGATAGTGAAACTCGATACATAAAGCCTTGCATAAAGTGCTAATGATGTTTAAGTAACTCAATCTCATCATCTCTGTACATCAAAGCCTTGACAAAGTGCTAATAATGTAAAAAGATAATTATCAAAGCCCCCACCTAACTAGTACCTCTAAATAACAAAATTTAACATCAAATTGTTCTGCTATTATAATATATAGTGAGGACAAATAAACAAACCCAAAGTGGGGACCCGACGGTAAGACAAACACTAACTCAAAATCCAAAGTATATATATAAAGACATGTTTTTAAACATTTAATCACACCAAAACTTTCCCTCTCACACATCTTTTGGAAATGACTCTTCTGTAGCAACACCATTCCTATCTCTTGGTGCAGTGGTTTCATGACCTGTGATGTAAGCACTAAATGAGATTTCACACATCTCAGTAGATAAATCCACATAGTTAACCAAGTAAATAAAAAGGTATAACAAAATACCATAAACAATAAAGATGAATCATATGCATCAAGCTAAAACCATACCATATGTCATATATATAAGGTAATGCCAAATGAAAACCATAAAGAAATGCCAGTTCCTTATATAGTGTGTTATTATCGGGCCCAATTCCCTTTGACGCATTATCCTCTGGATCCAATCATCATCATGACCTCCAGCCGGCATCCAACCAAGCACATAACACTAGGCATATATCTGATCCAAAGATCGATACCCTGCGATCCAACACGCTGAGCCTAGTGCCACCAGGTAGGTATGGTACCATACCCTGCGATCCAACACGCTGAGCCTGGTGTGATCATCATGGAGTCATAGCACATAACACTAGGCAGATATCTGATCCGAAGATCGATACCCTGTGATCCCACACGCTGAGCCTAGTGGTGAAGATAATGTTCTCTGGGAATCCATTTTTTACTACCATTTCCAATCATAATTCCAAACAATTATGCCATATCAAAAGACATTTTTTCCATATTGTTTCTTTCTTTTGATTTCATTATCATACCATGTTATTTCTTCCTTTTCAGTTTTCATGCAAATGCATAAGTAATCACAATTCTATAAAAGTAAGAAAAGCATGTAAAAACACATAATATTGTGCTACATCACAGGGTTAGGAATTTATCTACCTGGATTTACTGTGCCAATTGTCTTGCCCACTTCTGATTTGTTTTCTTGATGTCCTACAAGCCCATGGTCACAAATTAAAATATGTTTATTAACCAAAAGTGCTTTCTGAAAAGCTTTTCCAAACAAACCGCCAAAATAAAACCACAAAACTGGCTTACGCGGGCGCTGAGACGTTGGACCCCGCGCGCTCGGCGCGTTGGACCACGCTCTCTCGGCGCGCTGGACCGCGCGCTCTCGGCAAGCTGGACCGCCGGCGCTCGACAGCCTGGTTCAGCAGCATACCCGGTCCAAAGGCGTGGACTTGTTTTTCGCCCTTTCTCTCTCTCTCTCTCTCTCCTGTACGTCCGGCGAAACCGAAATATTTTGTCGGCGAACTCGAAATCTCTTGCGTCTCTCGCCGGCCAATTGACCACCACTCACCGGAAAAACTTCTACAACCCGACGACAAAACAAACAAAATTCTCACCTTTGTCGGCCGTCGCCGTCGCGTGGCGGAAATCATAAAAATTCCTCGCCGCCCTGCCTCGCCGTCGTGTTGCAGAAGTGCGTTTGAAAAGCACATGGGTCGGGTTTTTTAACGCGGTCGGAACCGACTTGCCATGAACCGCATTTTTCAAAAAACCCCTTCTAAATTTGGTATTTGCAAATATATCCTCCGCCAAATTGAATTTGAACTAAGCCGACATTTAAAAATTACAAATCTATCCTCCAAGTTACAAATTTATCCCAAATCTTTAAAAATTCATAATTTATTCATTAGAGCTACAAAAATTACAAATTAAACATCGTTGGATTCGTCTAAAAAAAGCTCTTTCTTTTAAGCAAATAAAATAAATAAAATAAAGAAAACTAGGGCTGTTATAAGATTTCTGATCAACTCATAGTGCAATATGTATAACTTGTGTCTATTTATGTCCTACATTCTATGCTAGGGCTATATCCCTTTTTTTATCATTAATAATAAGATAATTTATAAGAAAAACCTTTTCTTATTTCATAGTTTGTTTCTTATGTTTTATTATATAAAATATAAGATACAACAAAACTTATTTAGCCTGTTTTAATATAGATTTATCCTTTGCCCTATCCCATTGTCTTTCCTTTTTCATATCCACATTTTTTGAGTAAACTACATCTCTATAGCTTTTGTATGACTTACATTGTTTAGGTAACCAATCTAACTTATCTAATGTAATCATTATCTTGCCCATATATTATATATAATATATTTCATCTCATATAAATAGGATTTACATTTCAAATAGGTAAATATACTTATATTTATACTTTCAAAAATAATGTTATTCAAATATCAACAATATTCCCTAGACATGCAAAATAAACAAATTATGATACCATGCATATATTTATGTTAATGGATTCCTTTTAAAAAAAATCACTCTTTACTACTTACATCACTAATATAAAATTTATCTACCTTAAATCTTGATTATAGGTTTCGATCCATTCTATCCTTCCCTTTCACTCCCTACATCATAAGCTAAATACAATTGTATCAATAGCAAACTCATTTTTACACACTTTACATTCTCTATATATCTTTGCTTACCGATGAATTATCTTCAAATTCCTCTTTGCTACAATAGTCACACATTGTACATCCCAAGTAATATATCTTATGTCAACACTTCGAATTATGTTCTAAAACTTCATAGGTAAACTTATTTTTCTCGGCATACGATATCAACAAGAAGCTTTGCCACAAACTATCTGCACTTATTAACAATTTGCCAAAATATCCTTAATATCTCATCTGTTACTGCTTACATATGATACACTGAGTTTAGGCATCTCATTTCTTTATGTACCATATATTTCTTCTACCACACATTTCCTTTAAACAAAATGTCTAATACATCAAATTTCAACATATCATTCATTTTTTTTAGAAAATGATTTCTACTAATCTTGAACCTCACGTAACATATGTCAAATTTTTTGGCATATAATACATTTGGTTTAGAAAGACAATTTTTAGTGCAAAACTTGATCATTTTTCTTACCAATCTTACAACCAGGCCTAAGGAAAGGAAAACTCATGTTTTAACATCCCTTCAAGCTCTTATAATGCATTCATATCCTAATGCAACTCAAGTTTTTTTCTCAAAACAACTTTGAACTATTTTTTCTACAAGACCGAGTATAGGAAAACAGCTTGATACAACTACAGGTCCCTACGTTGTTCATTCCCGTAAGTGCTTCAGCAGACCTTAATTGCTTCTTATTTGGCTCTCAAGCTATTTATCCTAAATTCCCATAGCTTGAACAAGCTGACAACAAAGAGCAGCCTTCTAAATTCTTGCTTCGTTCCTCTCCTGCTTCTCTTATCACAACTCTTTTTACTGAGCTCTCACAATTAACCTCTCCCTGCTCATTGCTGATTGCTCCTTTTCTTTCTCTCGAATTTGGATTTGAGGACAAGAAAAACAAGCTAAGCCCAATCCTCTTCATACGCCAGGCTCTAGGGTCTCTTTTCCTAAATTATTATTTATTAAATTATTAAGTTTTAATAATTCATAATAAATTCATTTGAATTTAAAAAAAAATTAAATTAAAAATCAATATATTTCTTTTAATGAGTTTTACTGGTTGATATGCTTAATCTAATATTTTGAGCAACTTTGTAAAACATATATTTTTTTAAGACATTAAAATAATATTATTTTATTATAATTTAAAATCTAAATTTTATTACATAATTAATCTTTAATTACATGTTAAAACTCATAATTAAAGTGCTACAAGATGATTAAACAAAATTACAAAAAAGACATTACAAAAGATCTAACTTCTAATAGTAAAATGTACCTCACGAATTTTGCGTGTGCCTTTGATGAACTTGTAATGGAGGCAATGGATGAAAGTGCCTAAAATAGTGTCGCCGATCAACAATGGATACAAGGATTCTAAAACATCAACGGGGAATCACACAACAGTATCGGTGATGGAAGCCAACGCAATCTGAATGAAGCGTCAGTGGACCAGCTAGTAGCAATGACAAATGAAGATGATGATAAAGAATTGATGGTAGAAGAATGACTATGCTTGATGATGGCCAAAGGGGATGGGGAATGCAAGCAGCAAGAGATGTGCTGGCAGCACGGCGGGATGATGAACACGGGTCAATGTCTAGGTGGCATGAGTGCTGCTTAAATTTGAGTTTGTTGACGCTGATTCAGAGAGAGGAAGATGGAAGAAGATGCTGCAACATTATCTTAGTGGTGAGGCAGAGCTGGAATTGACATCAGCAGAATGGCTTGCCGGAAACCAAAAGGCAACGGCCAGAGAAGATCGTGAATGATGGAGCTCTGTGTGGAGGATGAAGAGTCGTGAGCGGTAGAAAGCGTGGGCTGGCAAGAGCTCGCCTTCGGGTCGATGACTGAAAAGAATGCCTGTGAAAATGTAGACGTCGGGAGACGAGAAATTAGGCGTAACTGACTGAAATCGTGCAGAACGACTTGAGGAGAAGGCATCGTTCTTAACAATGCACAGATCGAAGTCGTCTAAGCAGCGCGAGAGAACAGTAAAGCGGGACGATTTGAGCAGAAAAAGAGCACCGACGGGGATGGAGACTGACAATGCAGCTTCTTGCGCAGGGGAAGCTGAGCAGCGAGGTTAGCAGGTGGTGCAATCGAGCGACAGGCAGGCACAGAACTTTGGGCCTATTAGAGATTAATTCAAATTGTGTGTTTAAAAATGTTATTGCAGCAGTTATTTTTTAGTTATCCTGTGAGTTACTTAGTGAGTTAGTGGGTTAGTTATTTTTATTAGTATTAGTTGCTTTTTTGTATTTTTATGTGTAACGAAACAAAAAAAAGTGAATTGTTGATTTGTTTCTTGTCCTTTCATCTCTAGCAATTGTTATCAGAGCCCAATTCGCAAGATGGGAGAGATTTCGAAGACACGAATGCGGGCAGTGCGAACAACAATTCTGGCAAGGCTGAAGGAAAGACAGTCGCTTCAGAGGGCCTTTGGTGATATAGACAATTTCGAGCGAAGCAGGGGCAGTGGCTCCGAAAAGGGAGAGGGAAATTGACGGCGAGTCTCCGGCAAAGAGCTACCTATTCCGAGTTTGAATAAATAGCTTCTATCCACCTAGAGAGCCAGGTTATGGGGGAAGATGAAGCAGTTCGAGAAGGACTACGAGTCGCTGAGGAGAGAATTCGACGCCCTCGAGTCTCAAAACGACACACTTCGTGCTCAGGATGGGAGGCTGCAGGCCGAGTTGTTGGCGTGGAGAGACAGGTTTGATTGCGCAAGGAAGCAATGGCAGATGCAGCGACAAACACCACCAGTGTGTCCTTAACGGGAATTCATGTCTTCAAAAGTGAACATTATGAGTTTTGGAGCATCAAAATGAAAACCCGGTTTAAGTCATAAGGTTTGTGGGATCTAGTAGATAAGGGTGCTCCTGATCCAAACACCAATCCACAGGATACTCAGAAGAAGGATACAAAGGCCCTGTACATCATTTAACAAGCAGTACATAAGACAATTTTCTCTAAAATCGCAGCAACCAACTCAGCAAATGAAGCTTGGACTACTCTGAAAACAGCATTTCAAAGGAGTTCAAGGGTGATTGCAATCAAATTGCAGGGACTACACAGAGATTTTGAAACCCTCTTCATGAAGTAAGGTGAGACAATTCAAGAATTTTTATCATGAACATCAGGTGTTGTTAATCAGATTGGTGCCTATGAAGAGAAAATTTCAGAACAGACTGTGGTGATAAAGATTCTGAGAAGTCTGACGCCAAAGTTTGACCATGTGGTGGCTGCAATTAAGGAATCTAAAGACCTTACGACATACACCTTTGATGAACTCATGGGATCATTGCAAACTCATGAGTCTCGCCTCAACAAAACCGAAGAGAAGGATGACACGAGAGCTTTCTACACAAAAGGAGAGACCTCTGGTGGCAGATCATATAGCAGCACACGAGGAAGAGGCAGAGGAAGTACAAGCCAGCGTGGAAGAGGAAGGGGAAGGTCAGCCGAGAATAGACAACAAATAGAAGGACAATCGAAAAAAGATGTAGAATATTTCTACTGTCACGAGTTTGGTCACATACAAGCCGAATGCTACAAAAAGCAAAGAGATGAACCAAAAAAAGATGTAGAATGTTTCTATTGTCACAAGTCTGGTCACATGCAGGCCGAATGCTACATAAAGCAAAGAGATGAACCAAAGAAAGATGTAGAATGCTACTACTATCAAAAGTATGGACACGTGCAGGTTGATTGTTACAATAAGCAAAGAGATGAAGGGCAGGCTAGTTTTGCAGAAGAAAAGAATGATCAACCGAAACTGTTCATGGCTAGAACCGAGGAGAATCTTGATTTCAGCAAACTATGGTTTTTAGACAGCAGTTGTTCCAATCACATGACAGGATTCAAACACCTGTTCAATCAACTAGATGAGATCCACAAATTGAATGTTAAGTTGGGAGATGATAAGGTAATTCATGTGGAAGGTAATGGAACAATAACAGTTCAATCCAGTCAGCACAACACAAGGTTCTTGTATGATGTTTATTTCATTCCCCAACTAATACAGAACTTATTGAGTATTGGTCAGTTGATTGAGTGTGGATATTCTGTCACTTTTGAAGAGAAGAAGTGCACAATTACAGACAATGCCACACAACAGATCATGGCTATAGTAGAGATGGCAACAAACAAACAATTTTCCTTGGAGATTTCAAGAGTAGAGGAGAAGGTGATGGCTGTCAATTTGTCAAACCTGAGTGAGATTTGACATCTCAGGTATAGGCATCTGAATGTTAATGGACTCAAGTTACTTAGCCAAAAAGCAAATGGTACTTGGTTTACCAGAAATTAAGAAAATTAGGCTATGTGAAGGTTGTATTATGGCAAAAAAACCAAACTGTCGTTTCCCAAAGACAGTGTAATGAGAGCAACCCAAGTGCTTGAATTAGTTCACATAGATTTGTGTGGTCCAATGGAGACTGAGTCCCTAGGGGGTAGTTAGTATTTCTTGTTGTTTATTGATGATTTCAGCCGAATGTCATGGGTGTTTTTTTTGAGAAACAAAAGTGAGACTTTTGAATAGTTCAAAAAGTTTAAGGTCATGGCTGAAAAACAAACCGTCAAGGAATTGAAGGTGATCAAGTCAAATCGAGGGGGAGAGTACCAATCAAAAGAGTTCAAGCAATATTGTGAGAAGGAGAGCATTCAATAGCAGCTAACTACACCATATACTCCAGAGCAGAATGGAGTCGTCGAAAAGAAGAATAGAACAATGGTAGAATTGGCTAGAAGCATGCTCAAATCAAAGAGGCTACCAAATCAATTGTTGGCTGAAGCTGTTGCAACTGCAGTGTACATTATGAACTTATCACCAACAAAGCAATGCTAAACCAAACCCCTTTTGAGACATGGTTTGAAAGGAAACCAAGTGTGGGAGATCTTAGAGTCTTTGGTTGCATTGTATACACACTGCTTAGTTCACAAAACAAAAGAAAACTGGACCAAAAATTAGAAAAGTGCATATTCATTAGGTACTGTATACGATCCAAAGGCTACAGGTTGTACAACCCAGCAAATGAAAAGATTGTGGTAAGTAGAAACGTGTTGTTTGATGAGAATGCAAGCTAGAATTAGTCAGAGAAAACACAAGCTGTAATAGTAGAAGTTCCAATCCAGGAAGAGTTTAAAACTAATGAAGATGAGCAACAAATTTTAGGTTCCAACAGCAGCTCAGAATCATTACCCAGAATTCGATCCTTTGATCTTGAGTTTCCTGCAAGGAAGGTAAGAACAATACAAGAATTATATGAAACAACTCAAGTATTGTATGTTGCAGACCCAACAACATTTGAAGAGGCTGTAGAGAAGAAAGAATGACAGCAAGCAATGAAGGAGCTGTTGGCAATAGAGCAGAATAAAACATGACAATTAGTTGAACCTCCTCAAGGGCGAAACATAATTGGAGTAAAATGGTTGTATAAGACGAAGTTTGGAGCTGATGGGAGCGTTCAAAAGCATAAAAGCCAGGTTAGTTGCAAAAGGGTTATTCTCAAAAATTTGGAGTTGATTATGAAGAAACATTTTCACCTGTTGCAAGGTTTGAGACCATTCGATTACTGTTAGCACTAGCAGCCCAATTAAAGCAACATGTGTACCAGTTTGATGTCAAATCCGCATTCCTTAATGGTGACTTAATGGAGGAAGTGTATGTTGAACAACCTTAAGGTTTTAAGGTTGAAGAGAAAGAAAATTGGGTATACAAATTGAATAAAGCCCTATATGGATTGAAACAGGCTCCAAGGGCTTTGTATAGTAGAATTGATTACCATTTTCTAAAATCTAGATTTGAGAGAAGCAAAAATAAGTCGAATTTGTATATGAAAAGAAAGGTAACTAAAGGTCTACTAGTGTGTGCTTGTATGTGGATGACATGATATACATGGGGACTAGTCAGGAGCTGATTCTACAGTTCAAACAGTGCATGCTATAGCAGTTTAAAATGACTGACCTTGGCAAGATGTATTACTTTCTTGGACTGGAGGTAGAATAAGAGAAAGGGAATATATTTATTTCATAAAGAAAGTATGCAAGAGATCTCTTGGAGAAATTTGGATTAAAAGATTATAATTCTGTTTCAACACCAATGAACTCAAATAAGAAATTGATGGCGGACGATAGGACTGAAGCAACAGACCCTACTCAGTTTAGAAGCCTAATTGGAGGTTTGATGTATCTAACTCACACTGGACCTGACATTGCATATCCAGTTAGAGTAGTTTCAAGATTCATGCAAAATCCAACAAAACAGCACTTTAGAGCAGCAAAGAGAATCCTTCGATACATTGCAGGTACTTCTACTCATGGACTTTGGTTTACAACATCTGATTCACCATCTTTGATAGGGTATAATGATAGTGATTGGGCTGGGTGTGTTGAAGATCGAAGAAGCACATATGGGCATACATTTATTTTTGGCAACAATGTAATCAGTTGGAGTTCAAAGAAACAGACCACTGTTGCACTATTGACATCAGAGGCAGAATACAATGCAGTATGTGTAGCAGCATGTCAAGGAGTTTGGTTAAGGCGTTTACTGGCTGAGATGAATCAAGAGCAGAACCAAACAACTGTTGTTTATTATGATAACGAGTCAGCCATTGCAATTGCAAAAAATCCTGTACACCACAGCAGAACCAAGCATATAGGGTAAAGAGAAATTGAATTACAATATATTGGGACTGAAGATTAGACAGCAGATGTTCTGACTAAAGCTTTCTCTAAAATCAAGTTCGAATACTTTCAAGACAAGTTGGCTGTAGTGAAGTTTGAATCAAAGGGGAGTGTTAGAGATTGATTCAAATTCTATGTTTAAAAATGTTATTGTAGCAGTTATTTTTTAGTTATTCTGTCAGTTACTTAGTTGGTTAGATATTTTTATTAGTAATAGTTACTATTTTGTGTTTTTACGTCTAACGAAACCACAAAAAGTGAATTGTTTTTTTGTTTCTTCTCCTTTCACCTCCAGCAGGGCCGCCTAACATCAGGTGCCCATGGTCATAGACAAGCATCACATGTGACAATGACGGTGGAAGGGAAACCGACGGCTCTGATACAGCAGATGTCTACTCTAGTGTTGCGGTATCGCTGGTTTTGGAGGTCGGACTCCAGACAAAAGCGGATGTAGGCTGACGACGGCGTAGCAACGAACCAATGGCTAAGTGTGGTGGTTTAGGCGGTCAGATTAGCGACGACTGTTGCTTGGCAAAAGCGACATGAAAAGGGAGGGGAGGAAGGTGACAATGGAAATGAGTTAGGAATTGGCTCGTTCGGTTATCAAGATGACTAGCTTGTTGTCATGCAGGTAAGATAGTGGGTTGGGTGAAATATAGGGCGACCTATTTGATCCGTCGATGAGTTGATAAGAAAAATGAACTAAATATCATAATTGGATATATTTCAGAAAAATGGAGAGAAAATGTGGTATGACGTGAAATTTTTTTAACATTTTTTATTTGAATATTTTTACTTCTTTTTAACCTCTTTTTTTTTCTTGATCTATTTTACATAAACTTGTTTCATTATTTTCTATCTTTAAGTTTTTTTTATCACTTAAACATTTTTTTCTAGTACTATTCTAAAACTACAAATCATTTCGGGTGCAAAAAAAAAATAAAATGATGATAAAAAAGGTTTTTAGAATAAGAACAAATGAAGATAAAAAGTAGTTATCAAAATCAATCATTTTTTTATTGAGAAACAATAAAAAATCATGCTTTGATACTTAAAAATAATAAAAAGTCATAATTTGACACCATACAAATGCAACGTGAATTAAGACCTAGAGGTGAGAAATCTAACACAATATCTTTCAAAAATGTACTTAAAAATGACATAAGAATACATGAATGAAAAGAGAAAATTAATAAAATTAATAAGATATGAAATATAAAATGATAATAACAACATAAAATCATAAAATGAGAAGAAAGTAGCAATAAAAGAAAATAAAATAAAGAATAGTCTAGATCTGATTGATGCTAAATGGTGGTCCAAAACTCTTATAAATGATGTACTAAATGTCTTTATCATGATATAAAAAAGAATCTCCTTTGACTCTCATTTTTTAAAATATATATTTGATTAGGATTGCTCTTTGCATGCTAAAAGCCATTTAAAAATATTTTTATTTTTTGTACCTTCATTAATCAATTTCTTTTATTTCTATCGATACTTATAGCGTTTCAATACTTAAGATTACGTATGAAATGTTGCAAGCACTCTTCTAACATCTAAGTATAGAAATTCTTGTGATTTGATTAGCCATTAGATCTTTTTTATTTTGGATGTACTATTCATTAATAAAATAACATATCATTTGATTTTTTTTAGATTTTTTAGACAATGCTATGTAGTTTAACACAAATAAAAGTGTATTATATTATGAAAATTCCTAAGCCATATAATTTTCATAATTTTACTTAATTCAATTCTCAATTAAATACAATATTATTATCAAATAAATATATTATATGTCCAAATGTAATATACTATATGATATAATGATATGTATTTATTCATTATTTATATTCTCATTGTTATGTTTATAAAATGAGAATATATAATTTATTATGAGTTAATATATAATGCATTATCACATACATTTCACTTATCCTAACTAGATAGTCTAAACTAAGGTGCATTGTTCAGATTAAGCTAAACACAACATTCGTTGATAACTACATTTTATAGTATTTAAATGATTTGTTATCATAAAAAAATAAATGTCTTATGAGTTATGAGATTCAACACATATCATTTTATTTTTAAAAATTTGTATTTTGAAATACAACTTTCTAAGCATCTATCTTTATTACTAGAATTGGATTTTTAAATAAAAAAGGATTAAAAAATGGGTGTCAAACAAAATTTAAAGTGTTGTTTGGTTAGTTGGTATATTATGTCTTTTAAAAAATTTAATAGAAAAATTATACATTTAACTTCTTGATTTTTTGTAGCATCTAATGTCAATAGATTGTTAAAATCCTCTAAATAAAATAAATTAAAGAGATTGTCTATATAAGGCAAACATATTTCAACTTTTTAAATATATGATGCTTAACTTCTATCATTGTCTTATAAATCTTTAATCAAACACATCTCATCGTCACCTATTGTCATTGACATAAAATAGTATTCTCCAATTCTCTTCTGTTCTATAAGACTTCAATAACACAAATCTTGACAAATTGATTACTCCCAATGACTTGACTTTTTACATGGATGTTTACGAGACACATTGTCACATATGTCAAACTTTGTTATACCACTAGTAATTATCAATGCCTTAATTTGAAGTATAATTATATCACTTGAATAAATTTTTGCAAATCTCTTTTAGAGTTTTTTCTTTACTACAAGTGAGACATAGAAGAAAAACTCATGAAGCCACTTTATAAGATATTGTTTATTTTTTTTTTGCTAGAGAAATATTATTTTTTATGATGTGTTGTTTAGTTAATTAGGAAGTGTAAATGTAAGTAAAAAGATATAAATATTATTGAAAAAGTAATTGCAGCTTGTTTGGTGACTTAGTAAATTTAGTAAAATGACAAAATTCAATGTAGTGTTATGGGGAGTCTTGCAAAAGCAATAGCAATGGTAGTCATTGTTCAATTAGAATTTGTTTTTGCAAAAAATAGGAAGGTTTGAAGTCTCTTTGGTGCTTTTAAACCAAAATGAGGAAATAAAAATAGAATACATTACTTATATGGGATGAAATTTTCCTTTCAAAATGATAATTTAAACACCAATAAGGAAAGCAACCTATCATATTTTGCACTTATTAATCAAATTAAAACAAAAAATATTCTTAACTAATTTGGTCTATGATCTTCCATGTCAACTCTTTTGGTCCAATAAGATATGAATAATATACACGAGTTCTTAATTTTTTTTAATAAAATAAAGCAAGAATCCAATTCATGTTTCTATCAAAAATATAAAAAATAAAATATGTCAAAATGTGCAACACAAACCTATTATCCTCATGCATAAAAAAACACTTTTTGAATTAGCAAAAAATTTAACAAGATCATACCATAAATAGAAGCCAGATTAAACAAATAGTTAAAAAAAACAAAATAATCTGAAATCATGTTTCGTGTTGGGTGATGTTACTTGCTGTTTTTGCTGCCCAAGGTAATATTTAATGAGGCGGTACAGATTGCTGAATGTGTGGGAGTGATTGTATAAAAGAGTGGACACAGAAAAATCCATGCTTCTATGGCTCAAAGTTACCCTTTCTTAAGTTGATCAGCACAAGAATATTTCCAGTTAAGAGCAACAACGACAAGCGATGACATTAGTTGTTTGATCATAAATATGAAGACTGTGGACCTCACATGCCCTTTGTTTGGGTTAGAGAATTTTCCAGTTTGCACGTTAGCAATTTTAATGTTTTAAATAATCGGGCAAAAAAAAAAATTCAACATCAATGATGATCAGAATACAAACAACAATGGTAATTGTAGCGGTTGTCCATTGGCTTTCGAACTTTCAGTTCAAATTAGCTATTTAAAAACTCGATTTTTTTTTCACTTATATTTTTAATTCAAATGAAATATGGGCTACAGCAGGATTACGGTGTTAACTGTACGGCAATTTTGGAAAAGATGAGCGCTTTGGAGAGCACAGTCTTCGTTCTTGGCGATCCCTGCGGTCTGTGTTCTTTATTTGATACTTTACTGTTAGTAATCTTTGTTATCAGTTGCTTTTAAGGCTGACGAGCGAGTGGAACACAGAGAGGTAAGCTGTCAAACGGGAGTGGCTCCGCGCTTTTCTAGCTTCTTTACAACCGCTGAAGAATCGGCAAATCTCGAGGGCATGAGTAGCTGGGTAGTGTGGACTTGGCTTACTAATACCGCGAGGTAAGACTGAAAGCCTTTAACTTTTTTTCCTCTTACCACCGTCGTTTAGCTCTCCTTGGAATCTTGGGCCAAATGAACTTCTTTTTTGGCCAAGAAATTGTTTATTCTATGCGCTTGAATCTCTTCTTTTTTTACTTTTCGGTTGAATCTTCGAGCTCTCGACATATTGGATGAAAAAAAGGGGACTTTGCTTCATTAGGCGACTGCTATTTTCTTCTAAGTTCTGAGTTTTCTCGCGGTGGTTCAAGAATCAAGGAGTTTTCTGGGTTTTATATAGGTTTGTGGCAAATAGTTCATTGCATTGATTGTTTTCTTTCTGAAGTGGCAAAATGATGACTTGGGCGCTGTGGCTCGCTTTCGAATCTGCACATTCATCTGCTTATTTTCCAGCTCTAGGTGCAAATTTGGGCGACTTTTGTTATTTTATCGTTTCTTTTGCTCAATATATTGCTCTTTTGACGATTTGTCGGATGATTTTTCTACATAGTCCTAAGCGCTCGTCAACGCGGTGTTTACCGTGTTCTATGTGGAACTCTAACTGATTCAATTAGGGTTGATTACTTCCTCTTCAAGTGCAGAGTTTTATCACTTCACTCCGAATCACATTCATTTAGTTGGTTTGTTGCCTGCTCAGTCAAATGCAATAAAGTGCTTTACTCGTCCTTCATACTTTGCTTAACATTGATGAGGCTAATGACCTAACCCTATAATTTTTTAATTCCTCAACTACAATAACAAAATACTATTGGCGTTTTCTTTATATTCTCTCAATGCTATTTTTCATAGCCTTTAGTTCACTTCATTTATGGCTGTTCCTCTGAATTTTTAGAATGAGTATATGGACAGAAGCATCTCTGCCATGTTTCGAGCATACTAGATTTAGATCAGTGAGAAATCCACTTGTGAATTTTGTGATATCTAGTTCTCAATTTATTGATTGGCGTTTTTTGAACAAAAACAAAAGAGGATGACAAAGCTTGTTTGTACCTACGTATGTCTGTGCTGTTAGTTCATTATTAAGCCATTGAAATTTAGTAGCTTTAAATGCATTTGTTTGTTTTTAATGGCTTGGTATGTGCAATTTCAATAGCGAATCTAAATAATAGAATTACATTTTGTCTTCATTTGTTGTGTGTCTTATCAATTTGGCACACTCATTGCAGTACCTTTTGGAGAGGGACTTAGTGTAGCTTGGACATGAGTATGTTGGGGTGGACATGCTCAAGCCAAGGGAAGCTGATATACCTGCTCTTTTTGTGGTCTTGGTTGTGCTCCCTGTGGTTACGTACATCATACTTGGTATATGGAATGAGGCTTCAAAGAAGAAGGCCAAGATAAGTTTGCTTACTCAGATTCCTTCTGAAGAAACTCCAAGTGATGAGGTTATGGCATCAACTGATCTGCCGCCATTAATTCCTCCTTCGAGTTTTGGAACTCATGTGTGTGCCAAATGCTTTGCCCCTGCAACAACTCGCTGTTCCAGATGCAAGTCTGTTAGATACTGGTAATTTTGCTGTGTACCTAGCTTTTTATTACTTCCATTTCTTTTTTGGCTAAAGTATTTTTTTTTTTCACTTTCTGGGAATACTTAATATTACTTGCTTATTGAATGGAAATTTCTTTTACATTTGTATTACTCAAAAGTGGGTTTTAGTCAGCCTTTGTTGATTTTTTTGGGATCCATTATTGGGTTTTGGCTTCTGCATAATTAAAGGCCAGCCTAACATCATGCAAGCCTTTAACTATCCAGGGTTTGGAATGGCAACATGGATTGATTTTTTTTCCAAAAAGGATATGGTTCTATTTTTTGAGCATTTTAGTGGAATTATTATTTGTTTGTATGAGCTCTTATATACGTAGGTGAAAAGTCAGCTGCTGTTAGTAAAAAAAAAGACAACTTTGCTTTTAATTTGACAAAATTTGGCCATCATGTTGGCAAAAATTTTTACAGAATGAAAGATGAATACCCTCCATGTAATGATTTTTTTCAAAGTGAACTTAGAGTCCATTAGGCAACCTAACCATGGCTTCTGTTCCATTTTTCATATCATTTGTGATACCTTAAGACTTCAACTTTCAATTTAGAAAGCCATCGTGTTTTCACAAACTTGTTTTAGGATATGTCAAAGGCCTGTGTTCTGTGTTGGCACATTAATGCAATATTGTGGTTTTTTTAAAGTGCCAGCTCTTCTGTTCCTATTTGCCTTGTTTTTGCGTAACTCTGTTTTTATTAGCTATTCCATCTTCTTTTCTTTTCAGTGAATCTGCTTAGCAAAATTCAAAATTTTTTCATTGCATGATACATTCTTAGACTATTATTCTTTTATTGCATCCATCAATGCATGAACAAGGTTCTAGATCCTTTGATACTTAATATCAGATCCTTTTTGGTAGCTCGGGAAAGTGCCAAATACTACATTGGAGGCAGGGACACAAGCAAGAATGCCAACAATGGCCGAATGGTATTGCAAATTCATCTTGTGCAGAACCTATACGAGATTCTGTGGATAGAATATCCTTTATGAATGGCTCGAGACTGCATATTGGAGGTTATATTGAGGAGGTTCAGCATAGTGATATTCTTTCTGATTTATCAGATTGTGCTGAAGATTTGTCTCTTGATACACATATAGAGCTAAAGCAAGGCAATGGGAAGAGAGATCATGCCAAACTTAACCAAGAAACTGTTGGATCTGAAGGTTCAAATGCAGCCTTTGAATCCTACAAAGCCTGTGCTAATACTCGATTGTTAGACGTGAGCTCTATCTCTGCTGATAATTTGTTTAAAGATGCTTCAATTGACTTTGAGGTTATTTTGATTAATTTGTCTCAGCAAGTTTTTTAGTATGGTAGCTTGAACAATATTATGAGTATCATGTCTCTCCCTTTCATTATTTCAGTCACAACCCAGAAATTTTACGGCAATCAATGGTCACACATATGGCGGCACAGATGTTCCTATCAACACCATTCCATCAACTGTCAGAAACTGTGCATATCAGTCACAAAAATTCGCCAACCAAAGCAGGAGCATACATATGCAAAACAATTTTAATGATAACCCCCATGAATCAAGAGGAGAAACAACTAGCACAGTCAATCTTAGATGTCACAACGGTCCAGTTGAAATTGCAACAGATGTAAGTGTACCTGGGAAAAGGCTCGACGTGGTTGATCCTGAAAATAGATTTCCTTCGTCATATGAATTTTCAGGGTCGAGATGCTCTGCTCATGAGAACCCAGTTAAAGGAAATAGAATGTATAAGAAACCACCATACACTCTTGATCCTCTCAAATCTGAGGCTAGACCACCAAGAATATACCAATATCAAGCAAAAGGCCTTGCAGAAAATGAATCAAGTTGAGTACAGTTTCTATGCAAGTTTGATAACTTTCTATTTTTTTCATGCTGGTATGCTTCTTTCTTTGGAATAGGAATTCTACATTTTCCAACCAGTGGCCCGGAACAGAAATGCAGTGGAATATCAATTGTAGAAGAGATGACCTCGACAAGGCCTCGAGGTTCTTCGAAAAATCCAAAGAGGTGCCTCGTAGGGTTGATTAACAGTTGCAAGAAAACTAAGGTCTAGTTTTATGGTTTTGTGAAACAAAATCTTCAATGTAGTTATATCACTATAAACTATTCTGTGTATTTTATCAGGTGCTTTTTCCTTATGAAGAACTGTTGAAGCTTTTCCAGTTTGAAATCTCAGGTATATCACCAAGGGGGCTTGTAAATTGTGGAAACAGGTATTATGTGGATTTTTTTGTTGTTTTCTCAGTTTTTTTTTTAATGTGTTTTAAATTTCTAGAGAAGGGTGTATGTGCAATGGTTCGATTTCCTCCTTGTGATCCATAGGGCTTAAATTTTGTAGACATCGTCCAAGCTTTTTTGAGGTGTGGAAATCAGACCTATCTCTTTACATGCAAATGATGCACACTTCATTTTTTTTTGTCTGAATGTCAAGAACAATCTGCCTATATGACTGTTATATATGAGGATCTGGCTTTGGCAAGGAGTTTTATCTAAGTGCATGTTTTTAAGATGATAATGCATGTTATGCTAAAGGAATGGAGCAAAAACGATTCATGATTTTGTGCTGTGTGAACTACTATTTTAAACATTTTTAAGTGAAAATGGATCTAAAGTCTAGGAATGTTCGTGCTTGTTCAATCAAAATCAATGAAGGTACCATTTTTGCTGTAATAAAAATGTTCCGTCAAGTTAATTTGTACATGCTGACTGTTCTCTTGCTATTGGAGGTCCTTATAAACTTACGGGTTTTCATAAACACAATGCCGTTAGTCTTTACTGCTTTAAATACATAGTTAAAGTGGCAATTAAGCAGGGTGTGAATGTTTAGGATGTTTAGCTACTTAACAAATTAGTTTGTGGATTTCATGTCAACTCTTTTTAGTTTAGAAATCAAGTTCCTTTGTAATGAGCATATATGTTATATGGTGTCTTATTTATTCTATTCCCTTTTTATTGCAGTTGTTATGCCAATGCTGTCTTGCAGTGCCTAACATTCACAAAGCCTTTAATGGTGTACTTGCTTGATAGATCACACTCAAGAGCCTGTAATTAATATTGTCCAAATTCACTTATTTGATGGTTTATAAGTTTATTTGCTCTGACATTTTGTGTGTTTTTAGGCCGGATAAGGGACTGGTGCCTAATGTGTGAATTAGAGCAGCATGTAGCAATGTTGCAGGAAGGAGTTGGTTCGCTGTCACCCAGTAAAATTCTCTTAAATATGAGAAGTGTTGGTTGTCGAATGGGTGGTGGAAACCAGGAGGATGCTCATGAGTTCCTAAGGTAGTGTAAAATCAACTCTTTGATAACCAACATTGATTTTTCTCGACAATACGCAAAGGGATTGATATTAACGTTGACTATATATATATATATATATAGTTACTGAAATGTTCCTTATAAGTATTACACCAGGCTTTTAGTTATGTCTCTTCAAGCTGTATGCCTTGAAGATATGGGTGGGGAGAAAAAAGTTGATCTGGGGTTGCAAGAAACTACCCTTGTTCAGCAGATTTTTGGCGGCCGCCTTAAATCCAAGGCAATGCTCGTGTACTTAACCTTTAACTGCTCACTTTGTCTTCAGTCTTCTTTATTAGTGTGTTTGTTAGTTAATTTTACACATTCATGCTTTTTGCTCAGGTAAAGTGCCTGAGGTGCCATCATGAGTCTGAGCGATACGAAAATATAATGGATCTTACGTTGGAGATCTTTGGGTGGGTTGAGTCTTTGGAGGATGCTCTCACACAGTTTACTACTCCTGAGGATTTAGATGGCGAAAACATGTACCGATGTGGAAGGTTCATCATGTCCCTTTCCTGTTGTTTTTTCCATCATTTATGCATTGTTGTTTTAGGCTCTGCAACCAATCATAGGTGTTCTGCGTATGTCAAAGCAAGAAAACAGCTGAGTTTGCATGAGGTGCCGAACATATTGACCATAGTCCTGAAGAGATTCCAGGTAATAATTTGACATTGTGCATCCCAGGGCTAAAGTTTTGTGCAAGGATTCTAACCTCTTGTACAAAAAGTTTATGATGGTATAATCTTCTATGACACTTCCCATTTTTCATCAATTTGTTTTGGGTTGGACGACATTAAACTCTACTGATTGTTGATGCAATTTAAAGATTATGTATGCATTGTCTTCATATAAAAATTGCTATTATGGGATATTGTTCTGGCAAATTGTGAGGTTTGTAACCATTCATCTGAATTCTTCATATAGCATTTATTGATCTGTTCATGGATTTGTTTCTTTGTAGGAAAATATTGTTTCAACTGAATTCTTCACATAGTATTTATTTATCAGTTCCTGGATTTGTTTCTATGTAGGAAATTATGAACAATATCCACCTTTAATCTTACCTGACAGGAGGCTAAATAGGTTAGATCCATGTGATTCTGGAATACAATGATAAAATCTATTGGGAAGCTCTGTGCTTTGCCTAAGTTGTTACATAGTTTTATTCTAAATGATACTAATGAGCTTTTTATATGGAAATTGTTACTGAAAGTGATGGTAATACCTTATTCTCTTCCACATTAAAATTGATGGTTTGGATCTTTAATGGCAGGTGCTATCCTGATGCATGAAAAAACTCATTGCATATATGAATCCTCTTTTCATTTTTTGTATTGATGAACAGATGTGAAGCATTGTTAAAATAGACATGCAAACACCTTCTTTTAGCTAAAAGTTTGATGGATTGGGAGTTTGAGTTTAGCCTTGATGAATGAACTAGATCAACCAAATACATCATAATCTACATTCTTATTTATATACAACAAGTTGAATCATAACAGTTGCATTAACATGCAGTTCAGCTATTTTTCTAGTTATTTTCTTTTATGTATGTTCATGATATATATGATTAGATTGTTCAAATAAAATTAACAAATGCTATTATTTTGTTATATTTTGAGCAAAACGTGTGTTAAGTAGGTTTTCCAACACATATCTTCTCTGAAATGACCTCAATCAGCTATAATTCAAGCATCTAATAAGCTCTTAACCTCCTTTTGTTATATGCAACCAAGTTATACAGTCAAATAAGAACGTTGTAAACAATGTTTTAGGAATGGGAAGAGGGTAATCAAATTAAAGTTTGATTTCATACAATAATCAAATAAAATCTCTCTTCAGAACTTTTGATTTACAAACATTGACTTCTTTCAATATGATGTAATTAAATTAGATGAAAAATACGAAAAGGCTGTAATATTCTGAGCGATATGGTTCAATATAGTAATGATATAGACTCGTCGATTTGGTTTTTCTCCATTATGCATCAACACTTTAGCTCATTTCTGCTTTAATTGATGTTGGTTGCTGCATTAGACAGGGAAATATGGAAAAATCAACAAATTTGTCACCTTTCCTGACTGGTTAGACTTGATTCCATTTGTTACTGATGGTGCGGACAACCCTCCTCTTTACATGCTATATGCTGTTGTTGTGCATTTGGATGCCGAAAACGCATCCTTCTCTGGTCATTATGTTTCCTATATTAAGGACCTTCAAGGAACATGGTTTCGAATCAACGATTCCGAGGTAATGTTACAACCCATAAATGATTCAGCTCATCTTTTTAATTTATGAACCTTTCTTGTTAAAAAGTTGTCTTGTACTTTGATTTCATGAAAGAAACTTCCTTACGTAGGATACATCAACTCATTTTGTTCTTCCATATTGGACAGGTGCAGGTTGTGCCATTGAGTCAGGTTATGTCTGAAGGTGCTTATATGCTATTTTACTCGAGGTGAAATCAATGATTTGAAATCTTTTCTTATTGATGCACAAAGGGAAAGAGAAGCATTTTTGGCTGATCTTAAGTCATGAATCTCTCTTCAGGCGTTACCCTCGACCTCCAACACCACAAGCTCCATCTGCAAAGCATAGCTCACCCAAGCCTCCTAAATCTCCAAGAAATGAGCAACATAAGGATGGTGAGAATGGCTCGAGGCAGGAAAATAGAGGAAGCATCCATGGTGAGAATTGCAGGAGCCTCTCTCCAGCACATCAAGCTTATGTCGAGCCGGTCGGCATGGACTTCTCCGACGCTGCATCGAGTGATTGGTCTCTCTTCACGAGCTCCGACGAGTCGTCTTTCACCACCGAAAGCACAAGGGATTCATTCAGCACTGCAGACTATGGGGAAACTGTTGGGCTTGATCCCATTTCATCCATCTTTGGCCCGTTCTACGTGCCGGAATGCTCTCGAGGAAATGGTGTTTCGTGCACCATGTCCTCGCCAACTAAGTTGCAGACTAGATATCACAGAGAGATGCGGGCATTCGTCTTGGATTCTTCGGTACCGCTTCGAAAGCTTAGCGGTGTACATAAGGCAAGGAATCCATAGCTTTTTTTTTTTGGTTAGCTTCATGTCTAGACTTTAGTTTGTAACACAGGATGGATGGTAACCCTGCTGTAACTTTCAGTGATTGGCTGCAAAGCTTGGTTCATCTCAACTTGGCTGTGCTTTGTGTCCTCATGTTTTTTAGTTGAATGAGGCATTCGTCCTTAGTTATTAACTGATGTTTCTTCTTTGTAGCAACTTTGCTGCAGTGAAAACTGTATCCTGCTATGACTGGCTATTGATTAAAGAGTTGTTAAATTTGTATTATTAATTTGGGGCTGCTTGGTGTGAATGAAGGAAACTAAACAAGCTTGGTTCATCTCAACTCGGCTGTGCTTTGTGTCATGTTTTTTAGTTGAATGAGGCGTTCGTCCTTAGTTATGAACTGATGTTTCTTCTTTGTAGCAACTTTGCTGCAGTGAAAACTGTATCCTGCTATGACTGGCTATTGATAAAAGAGTTGTTAAATTTGTATTATTAATTTGGAGCTGCTTGTTGTCAATGAAGGAAACTAAACAAAGCTTGGTTCATCTCAACTCGGCTGTGCTTTGTGTCCTCATGTTTTTAGTTGAATGAGGCATTCATCCTTAGTTGTTAACTGATGTTTCATCTTTGTAGCAACTTTGCTGCAGTGAAAACTGTATTATTAATCTGGAGCTGCTTGGTGTCAATGAAGGGAACTAAACAAATTGAATACTTCATGATGTGTGTTGCATTTGGCTGATTTTGCATTTGCTTCATGTCAAGCCTTTAGGCAATATTGTTTGGTATCTTTATATGATTCAAACTAGGATGGTATATTTACTTAGTGTTTCGTTTAAAATTCTAAATTTTCTACCAATTTAATATTTCTATTTTATATAAAAATAAATGTTTTGTGATTTTTAGAATACAATTATTTGTTTGTAACAAAGAGTAAATAAAATAGTTAAGTAATAAAATAGAATAATAAATATAAAAATATATGATAATTTTTAAAAAGTGTATTATAATAATATATATATGATTATGTAAATGTATATTCAATTTATCATAAATATATAATATTTTAATCTTTTTTAATAGTTATTTATTTATATTCTTTTTTATCTGAGTTTAAATTCTTTTATCACGTCTATTTTAACACCTGAAAGTGAAATATTTCATTATTATTAGTCTCATAATATCAAATCTTATATTAATGAGGAAATAAGATGCTATGAATATTAGAGTTTTATTTTTAAGTATTCACAACACTTAGAGTAAAAATATTTCATCGTTACTAAGTCTTATCTCATAATATTAACATCTTATATTGATGAAGAACTTGATACTTTTAATGTAGGAACCTTATTTTTAAGTATCTATGATATTTAAAAGTGAAGTATTTCATAAGCATTAAGTTAATGCCTCTGTATACTGAGGATTTATTTCTGAGTACTACAACACTAAGAGTAATGTATATTATATATATCATATCTACTAAGTCATTATTCGATAGAGTCGTACACGTATGTTATATTAGTCTTTTTTTTTCTTTTCATCTTTTTTATTATCTCATCATATATTCTAATTTATAGTATCATATAACTTATATATTTATATATGTGCAATTATATATATATGTAATCATAGATTATTATAATAAAATCATAACATATGTAAAAAATATTGTAATATAAATACTCGCATCATTATATATTTCATAATAATAATAAAAAATATTTAACAACTCACTTATATCATAGTTATTTGATTTATCTACTTATTAGTTTTATAAAGTTATTTTTATCACTTTTTTTCATTTATCATTTCGATTCTTTTTTTTTATAAAAATTCATATTAATTCTTATCAATAATAATTTAAGTTTTATTAAAAAAATATTTTCTAAAAGTTATACTAATCATGTCATAAAAGACTATTATTTTTTTCATTTGTTGATATCAAATCATATCATACGATTAACCCAATCAAACTTTTTGGATTGCACTTTATAAAGCTTTGACCTATACATTACTCTGATGATATCATTGTAACATTTTTAATCATACAAATTTTAATATAAGAGGTGATAGATCATATTAAAGGTCAAATAGATGATCTAAAATAAGAATTCTTATCAAATAAATAAATTAATTTGATTCATATTTCATACTTTTACTATTTACTCCTTGTTGATCTTTGTGACTTAATATCGCAATGCACGATATCTCGTATCATAATGTATAACTCATGCATAATATTAGTTGAATAATGAATTATACATCCATATCTATTAATAATATGAGAACTTATCTCACATGTTTGCTCTAAGCTTCATATTCGTATGACTTTATGATATTTTTAATAACTAATCGTATTAGTCAAATTCACCTTTCATATTTGTTTTTTTGTATCACATATGAATAGTATCATAATCTTAATTATAATAATCTGACAAAATCATCATACAAATATAACTCATGATTGACATATTATACATAAGCATGTCAATCTAATGTGTGAATCACACCAATACGATACTCATATATGTAAATATGATCGGATGAGCAATCTGACAAGATAATCTCTCGACGATCTATTTTTTTCTTCTTATTTTTAGTTTTCATTCTGTTCATAATTTCTTCTTTCCACTTTAATTTCTTATCTCTTTCTCATCACTATTAAATTAAGAAGAATAATTATTAAATATTAAGTTAATTAATAAAACATAGATAAAAAATATTAGTTGTAAATGTAATTAAAATTATAATTTTTATAAATATATTGTTAATAAATTTAATTGAATGATTAGAATCACCAGAATTTCTAAAATAATATTTTACTTTTTGAAGAATAGAATATTTTTAAATATTAGTTGGAAATTTTATTTATCCAAATTTTATTTTTAAAATTTTTTAATTTTTAAAAATATATTAAAAAACGTAATAGTATAAATATTTAATTATATCTTTTAAAAAAGCTAATAATAAATTACGAACCGGAGCCTAGGTCGCATCTCTGCCCGTTTAATTTATTTTTTCGCAAAAGCACGGGCCACTCTCCCTTAACCGCATATGGTTGTTTCCCACCAGAGCCGCCCGAATTATCTTTTTTTTTTTTAAATTTTTTTTTTATAACAAATACTATTTTTGTTTCGATCAGATTTTAAATAATTAAATATCGTTCAATTATATCACATGCCATTAAGTTCACTAAATAAAAGTTTTCAGACATGCTCCAATTTTTTTTAGGAGGATGGAATAAGTTTCATCTTCCAACTTTTTCATCGACAACCCTGCTCCAGTGAAAAATGCAGATGACATCAGCTCCAAGGTCCGATGGCAATCGTCGTTCAAGGTTCGTCCGTTGCCAAATAGCACTACGTTACGATTGCTCTGGTTTCTATTTCTTTAGTTTGGTGTCCTCTGTCCCTCGGTATTTGACTGCTAATTGAAGTGCTGGTTTTCGGAATACCTGTATTCCGAGCAGATTCCAGGAGAGAAAAACTGTCGGAGTTGTTTTTGCCTTGATGTTTCCTTCTCATGCTGTGAGATTACGTTCGTTAGGGACTAAATTCATTTGATTTTATGAATTTTTTCTTGAAATTCTCCGGTGAGAAGCATAACCTGCCAACCTAAAAGAGAATGTAGTTCCAGTGAGAGCACCTGCCTCTAGTTTTTCTGGTTTTACTAAATTTATTAAGATCGTTGAAGTAAAGGTTATGCTGGATTATCTGTCCATGAAGAGATGAGATGTATTCAGTCTTGGGAGAAACCGTGAAGTGTTTGTCTTTGTTATTTGAAATCATTACATTTTTGTTTCAGGTTTGTTTTTGGTTATGAAGCATACCCTTTCCCAATAATTTGTTCTGCGTGCTGCATCTGCGATGCTCAAGTATGTCATTCTGGTGAGCAATAGGGTAAGCTCATCTTATTTTTGGGAATCTCAGGAAACTGGCCAGCTTTCGAAGATTGTAGCGAACCATTTTGGCCATAGAATTAGGGGCACTAGTTGATTCAAGGTTAATATATAAAGTGGGGTATCATCATATCATCTATTTCAAGCATAGACACTGATAATCCAAAGAATAACTTATGCAATTCTAATTGTCTAGATAACAACTCCACTTGGATATTTTTTTATTAAGGGGCTTTGGTGGTGTTGTGAGTGCAAGTGCTTTAAATCTCACTTAGATTGTAAACGAACCTTTCAAAATAATCATAGAAATAAACCTATTATACTTGACTATACACAGTGTTGATATGAAAATTTGACTCAAAGAGATTAAACATAAGCTTACTTCAATTAGAAAGTTTAGAAGGTTAAGTTACAAACAAAGGACGGGGAGAGAATTGGATCCTCACAGGTAGATGACAACTAAGGAAAGAGAGGATAGTAAAGTGGAGGTACAAGATATCTCTTAGATGATTGACTTCCTTGAATTGACATTGGAGGGTGTCTTTATAGCTATTAATTGAGAAATGTGCCTTCACTTTCCCTGGGGATGTGGTAGCTATTTTCATAGTAGTAACGTAATTGCTTGCTCGCTTTGAGGGGGAGGGGGCTTGTTACCACTATTTCTCCTAGAGTTGTCATCATTTCATCAATTGTAGCTTAACTGTTTTAGATGTTTGCACATGAGGGGAAGTTATTGTTGTTATTGGTAATTGCAGTGGTCATCTTGATGATGAGCTACCTGGGATAAGTGCATAGGAACTTGAAAGAGAATCTTCACAGAGTTAACTTAGAATGACATGGAGTTTAACATCTTGATTCCAATCGGCTAGGCCTCAAGTGCATCGGTCTCAAGAATTTGATCTTGAGCACTTGGGTCTTGCTGGTCCATTTTCAAGAATCTAGGTCTCGAGGGTTTGGTCTTAAGAGTTTAGGTATCAAGGGTCTGGCCTCAATTGCTTATTGCTCATGCCTGTCATGTGGCTACTTTGTGGATTAATGACTGAGATTGAATTAATGAATTGTTGCATATTTATTTGGTTCTTGAACTCTTCATGTCATCATTTATATTGCAATGAAAAGTTATATATTTTGTCAAAATGTTGATTAGTAAAGGTTAGTATGCAATTTTAAATTTACGAAGAGACGATGACTTATTGGATACATTGTTTGGTTTATCTTTTCATTCCTCAAATTAGGCTAGTTAGTGTTTGTATTCTTGTTGACTTGTTAATCATTCGGTGCAATAGATTCTCCTAGATGGGCTGTCTTGATGTTAGGGGAGAGTATATTAGATGGAATAATTTCAGAGACGTATTGCCATATCTTCAAGGGTTGAAACCCCTTTTTATGGGTAAATGGAATCTTTATACTCAAAACCCCGATTCAAGTAGTCATTTATTTGATACTACCCAAAGGGAAACTTCAAATGAAGTGAAGCAAATCTCTCAAAAGGAAGTTGGAGGGCGTCGAGATTAAAAATGCATTTTAGAGGAAAGTGGTGACAATCAATGTTCTAGACTATCTAATAGACTCATTGGCTGTGGTTGAAATCCTTATACATGTAGAGGTAACAATGCTCGAGTCGGTTATCATATAAAATGTGATCATTGGGTTGATGAACCTTTTTAGTTCTTTTAATATTTCTCCAATTGTTGTAAAAAGGAAGTAGTTCCTCTAAGGTTGCTATTATTGAGGCTTTGAAAATGTTGTAGTGATTGCAGGAAAAAGGATAGGGAAGAGGTTCTAGATGCTACCCTGGAGGTTAGATTAGTGATTGTTCTCCCTTGAAGTGAAGAGGATTTAAGGATCGACCAATTGGACAATAAGACTTCAGTGGAAGAACTTGGGGCCTTTAGTCATTGACAAGAGGATGGGAACTTAACATTTGCTGGTAATAGTTTTACTATTGCAGTTGATGTTGTTGAACCTTTCGATGTCATTTTGAATGATTTGAAAAACACAATACAATAGAGTCTCAAGGAGATTCGTGATGTGCCTCAAGACTTGAAGATTGCATGTGTAGAATGGTTGGTTTCATACATGCTGCTAGATGCAATGTTATTGGTAATCAAGGAGGTCATGCATGACCAGTGTGATGAAAATTCATCTCTCAAGGCCTCGAAAGAAAGTTTAGAGGAAGAGATTTTCTCTCGTTGAGAAAGGATACTCAACCCAAGGTTTAGGCTAGGATATTGAGGGAGAAGTCTAGCATTGTCGCTCATGTCATCACAAGAAAAATGATCATTTCAAAGTCAGAGAGGATTGTCAAGAAAATGAGTTATCCATCATCTAAATAGGCTTGTGGTGATCAATTGTATCTTGGTGAGGCCATAAGGATGAAATCTTGTGCATGACCAGGAACAATCTCATACTTTAGAATTGTTTGAACTCATTAGGAATAAGCATGCTTTTGGGTGTGTCAAGTTCAAAGAATATAGAATATAAGCTACATACTTTTTGGAGGGTCCCGATGAGTTAGTATGAGTGTTTTTTGTATCTTTTCTTTTTGATATTGTTATTCTATTTGCAACAGTTTGTAGAAATGAAATAGTGATGCTTTTTCTAAAATGTTATACACATTTTTAGACAATGTTGTGTTTTTGTATTTTTGTTGAAACTATTATTTCAAAGCCTCATACTTTTGGATCAATGGGCTTGTCTTGAGAGAGGTGGAAGTAGTCTTTGGTTGTTACAAATCCTTATTAGTGGTCAAAAATACCTTGTTAACTAGACTGAGGACTACGATTCGTCAAGGTCAGCCTTTTAAATCCTTAAAGCCTTCGATTGGCTTTTATTGCTTGATTGTTTAGTGTTGATGACACAATCGTGAGGCGATGACGAATTGGCCAAGTCAAAAACTAATCTTTCCATGGTTCTTGAGTGGAGGTGATACCATTGAGGGAGAAGAGGAAAAGCTGATGAAAATTAAAAGGAATGGATCTCCCCTTGCTCCCTAAGTGTGGGTGATATCATTAAGGGGGAGATATAAGACAAGGAAACAAGACTATACTTCTCGAGCCCTTCAATAGATGGGATAAAGGTGAAGGAAAGAACGATAAAAAGCAAGGCTATAGCTATCGAAACCTTTACGCGACAAGAAAACTTTGAAGGAGGATAGTGGGATTTAGGACCATGTTTCTTAAGGCCTTTCTGAAATCAAGGTCATGCTTCTCGAGGTTGTCATGAGAATGAGCAGCAATGGAAGAGAGGTGAAGAAGACAAGGTCATGCTTCTTGAGGCCTTCATCCAATGGAGTAACGACGAAGAGAGAGAAGAAATCAATGATACTTCTATTAAGACCTTTAAGTGATGAAGTAGCTATGAAGGAGAGGAGAAGTTGAGATTATTTCCCTTGAGACCTTCATACATTGGAGCATAAATGAAGGGGGAAGAAGAATGTCGAGATGAATTAGTCAAGCCTCACTTAATTAGCCAAGTTGATTAGAGAGCAAATGGAAGCACAAACTTCTAATGTTGAAGGTTATTTTTTTTCTTAAGTCTTGAACCAGGCTTGATAGACAAATACACTGCCGAGTCCAATCGATAAATAAACTTCATTGTTTTTGCTTAAAACGAGAGTTCAAGGGACTATGAAAAGATTTACTCTTGAGATGCAATTCCTTTCTATATAAGAGAAATTGTTGAGACCTTATCTACCTATATTATTTATTGCAATTGAACTAAGAGAGGTAATAATATTTAAGTTAACAAAACATAAGAATGCAATTTATGTAAAAAATTGAAAGTTTTAAGTTGAGTTATGCCTTTGACTAGAAAATAAGAAGTGTACAATTATCATTGATAGACTTCTTTTAAGTGGTTTCCTAGTTTGAAACAAGCTTGTTGAGACCTTTCTGTCATTGAAAGACATGTTTGTTAAAGTACTTCTCAATGCTTCACTTTCTGTTGAGCTAGTTTAGATAACCTTTGACATGCTTTTTCTTGAGCAAATCAAGTTGGAGTCTTCTTGTTAGATCTTTTTGGTCCAAAGATTTTAGACTTGAAAAGTGGAGTGGTCAATTTCTATTAGGAGTATGGCCTTAGAGCCATAGACTAGGGAGAAGGTTGTTCTCCCATTGTCAAGGATGGCATGACATGAGCCTATGGTACATTGATAAGCTCATCAGCTCGATTGTCCATTTTTATATCGAGTTGAGGCTTCAAAATTTTCAACAAACTCTTATTGTCGACTTAGGTTTGGTCGTTTGTTTAAGAGTGAGTAACTAAAGCATACTTCAAATAAGGTGTTGCTCATGCAAAACTCATGAAGTTCTTTTACTCAAAACATAGTTGCATTATTGGTCACAATAGCAAAATAAACCCCAAACTTGTTGAAGATTTCGGTCCAAAGGAAGTTGCGAACTTTGGTTGTTATCATGCTAACATGGAGTTTTGCTTTGATTTAGGTAAAGTAATTGACAACAACAAGAAGACATTTTCATCCATATCGAGTTATTAGGAATGGATTGAGAAGGTCCATGCTCCATATTGAGAAGGGCCAGGAAATTGTGATTGCAAGTGTAACATGTGGCGAAGTCCACAAGGTTGTTTATCAGTGGAAGAGGGTAGGAGTCCTTTAGGCTAGCTTTGTTAAGGCTGTCTTGTGCACATACATGTGCCCTTTGCCATTGATCTTCTTGACCATGATAACATTGGAAAGCCAATCTAGGTAGAAGATTAGGATAATGAAAATAGCCTTGAGCAACTTAGAAATCTCCTCTTTGATTATAGTTTGTTTCTTGACACTAAAACCTCTTTGTTTTTTGTCAAATAATTAGATTCTTGGGATTTATGTTAAGCGAATGTTGTGTTGTTGAGTGATTTATCTCTAACATATCAGATGGTATCCATGCAAAGATGTTGCAATACTTAGTTAAAAATTCAAAGGTGGCCTTCATTTCTTTTTTATTAAGATCAAAAGATTTGTTTGCAATTTATGAAGGTGGAAAGCATGGTTTATTGGGTTTGTGCTTGGAAGGTCGACGAAAGAGAACCTGGGCTTGAGTGTGTTCATCGTGTTCGGGTTGCATCTCCTTGATTGTAGACGATCCCTTTGCACTTGAATGACACAATTTGACATATTGTGTTTGATGCAAAAGTATGGTGGTATCAAGGATGCCATTTTAAACTTATTCATTATTGTCTTAGGATGGCATTTGAGAGAGGAGTAGCAATTATGAAGTCAACTATATACATGATAGAGTTGAAGGAATTTCCTAATATTAATGGTATAATTATTGTACCTTGTAGCTTTGTTAAGTCCCCATAGAAACTCATGAGGAATCCAACAGCGGCTAGGATGGGGCTTTGACTAATGTTGTTCTCATCAACTTGTCACATTGGCTACCAGGACTTCTCGAGCAGTTTCAAGGTGAAATTCTTGGAGTGGGCATGCTTATCCCCCGAGATGATGTAGATGATCTTTAGTGGAACTTGCTCATGTCTCTGAGCATTAATGGCAAAGCTTGGTCATCTCCTTTGGCTAGAGATTAGTTGACAATACTCGATCCCACAAGACCATTAGGAGTAAAGGTGGGTTCAAGCTTTTCACTCTATATCCTAGAGGTGGCTGTCCTTCAATAACATCTTGATCTAGCCTTCAAGGGTTTGCACTTTTAGGTGGCCATGATCGTGGAACTTACAAAACTTAGTTTTGTCTTGGTTATTTCTTAAAGAGTGGCCTTACCTTCTGGAACAAGCCTTCTCCTTTATGACTGTTAGTACTTTTTTAGTGAGGTGTCAAGCGGACTCGATTTCTTTTGCCCATGCTTAGTGGGCCTAAGAGGCAAAGATGCCTTTCTTTTTGACTTTTTAGTTGGAGTAGAGGAGAATTCTTCCTTGTTGGTAAAATAAATCGCCTCGTTGAAGATTTCTTTTAGGCATCGCCGAGGGTAACTAATGAGATGCTTCTGGAAGTCACCAAGTTGGATTAACTTAATGATGGCAATTCAAGTCAAATGTGAGTCCTCATAGTCTACTTTCATAAAAGCATCTTTGAAGTATTAGAGGAAGGTTTGAAGGGTTGTAGACTGGTATTGCTTCAAACTAAGGAGCGATTCTTAGACCCTCTTAGGTTTGATGCAATTGGCAAATAGAAAATAAATTTCCTTTTGAGCTAGTCAAAGGAGGATATGGATTTGTGAGGTTGTTTTCAAAACCATTTGGAGGTTGAGTTTTCAAAGAAAGTGGAGAAAACCTTGCACCTTGTTTGGACGAGATATGAAGAGGTGATAGTGCCAAACTCCCTAAGAAAAATGTAAGGGTCCACGTAGAAGAAGATGAGATCGGCAACTGGAGTTTTGGAGAGGGGTGTTGAGAGAATCTTCTTTGAGAACGGAGAAACCTCTTCTCGATGACATGTAGGGTATACTTGTACGCTCAAAGGAGATGGGATTTCTCATCGAAACGATAAGGGAATCTTCGAGAGGTGTCCAAAGATAGAGCTTGTGGTATTTCAATACCACGTTAAGAGTAAAAAAGGTTGTTGTCTGGATGAGAGCTAGAGGCCTTCCACCAAAAGGCAATAGTGAAGTGCTGATGGGATGAAGTCTTGAGGGACAAGAGGTGGAAAATTTGTGGAAATAAAGACGAGGTGGTTTGGCTTAGATGTGGTAGGAAGGGCCTCGAAGGCATTTTGATTAAAATTAGAGGGATTTAGTATTGGCTCACTTGTTGGAATTGGTAAGTAGACTATGAGTTGTTCCACCATTGTGTTGGAAGGTAATGGGGAACTTTGTGAAATACTTCATTTGTTGTTGAAACAGTTGGGGGGAGTTACTCGAGAAAGGAGAGAGTTCAAAAGCTAGTGATGGTTGTGGGGAGATCTCTGATATCTCTTGGCCATGGGAGTTGAAGGCCGTCCTTTAAGATAAAATATTGTTCCTTTATTTCCATTTTTACTTGTTCGTTACTTCCTATAGATGATGGCAAAAAAATGATGGTGTAGAAATTGGATTTGAGGGGATTATTTTAATTGAAAAATTTAGAGGGCAAGATATAGAGTAAAGAGAGGGAGAGAGTTGGATACTAATAGGTTGAGAATAGCTAAAGAAAGAGAAGAAAGTAAAATGAACTAGAGAGTTTCTCTTTGGTGATTGAGCTCTTTGAATTGGATGTTGAAAGGTGTACTTACAACTGATAGAGTGAAGGTAGTGTCTTCGCTTTTCCTTTGGACATAGGAGCGATTTCCATGATCTTAGCTTAATTGGTTGCATGCGTTGAGAGAGTTAGTCATTTTCTAGGGACTTATCATTATTTTATTGATTTTGACTTAATTGTCTAAGGCTTTTGCACTTGAATAAAGTTACTGCTATTATTGGAAACTCCAAAGGTAACCTCGATGATGGGTCACTTGTTTGAGGTAAGTGTGTAGGAGCTTGAAGGAGAACCTTCATAGGGTCAACCTGGAATGACTTGGATGCAAGCTTTTTGACTCCAATCAGCCAGTGCATGGGCCTCAAGGGTCTGACCTTGAGCACTAGATCTGAAGGGTCCATCTTCTAGTGTCTAGGTCTTGAGGGTTTGGACTTGAGCGTCTGCGTATCGAGGGCCTAGCCTTAAGCCTCAAGTGGCCTACTGCCATTTCTTGCCGTTTGACTACTTTTTGGATCGATTGTTGAGATTAAATTGACGAATTCTTACTTCTCACAACTTAAGTACTCAACCAAAAAGAAGTGGAGTATACAACATGAGATTAAAAATGCGACAAAACAAGGTACCATAGAGAGGACAATAGAAAACAATATTTGAATAAAAGATAGATTTATATAGAAATGCAAACCCTAGAAAATCAAGGTTGTACCTTGAAAAATCTTTATTAAAACTTGAAAAAGATTATGAACTTCTATGTAGGCTTTAGTTTTATGATGGTTATGATTAAACTCCAAAATAGCTTTATAGAGGAACAAAAAATATTAGTTGTCTTATGAAAATACTTATTAGATGCTTTTTACATAAATAAGCTTCATTTTATATAGCCCATAAAAAATGTATTATTAGAACACAATTTGTTGACAAACCTTAGTTGTTGCATACCTGCATGTCTACTCTATAGCAGTATGTTCTATTTTTTCAGAAACAACATTTATTTCCTTTGGGTCTATTTTTTGAAATTCTTATTATAATAAATTAATTCGCAACATTTAGATCCTTTATTTTAAATTTCTTTAACAATTATTTCTTCAATTTATAAATTCTTGTCATGGTTGAACCTGCAATTAACATGTCATCTAATGTAAAAAGTATTCGAAAATTGTATGACAACTATTGAACTAATTGAAATAATAATAGTGGTTCATATCATTTATACCTAGTTGCAACTATCCATGAACATATATTTAATTGTACGTACTCATTTCAGGCCATATAAAATCTTTTAGTTTGCAATTTTCTTTTTTTCATACTTTGGAAACTTTATGGTTATATTTTTACCATGTAAATATCTTCTTCCAAATCATCAAAGTTCACATTGAGTTGTTCCAAATATAAGTTATCCTCCATAATTATGCTAAGCCAAAGGCATATAATTGTATGCCAAGCAGATCTCGATCTCTTTTTAGTAAGTTCTTCATTATGTTGAAAGCCTTTGACTAGTAGTTCTATCTTCCAACACTTCAAGCACTCATCCCTTCATTTGTGGGTCATCAATTTATTTAATTGTTTAATTAAGCTATTTAAAGTTGCTTAGATGAAGCTATCATTATATAATGTAATGTATCTATCTCATTTTTAAATATTTTAAAGTTTTTAATTTTGTTTTGTCTTGATAACATAATGATTTAAGGTGTCTAATTGATAGTAATATGAAAAAAATATATATATTTTGTTGCAAACAATAATTTAATAATATTTTTTTAAAAATAATAATCTAGGTTGGTTAAGAGGAAAATTATAATATTTGAAAGAGAAAGATGTGGCTAATCAATTATCTAGAAATAATTTTTTTTTTTTTAGCAATTGAAAGTTTTCAAATGCTATAAATTTACCTATGCAATAATCAAAGTAGTCATTCTTATGAATAAAATTAAAGATCTTAACTATGTAGAGTTTATTCTAGGTGGGTTTAAATTATTAAGTTGATAATTCCATTAATTATTTCTCAAGGGATTAAGTTTGATTGGATTATTTTTAAAGTGATAATTTAATTTAAAAAACAATTGGATATGTAACCCATTTGTATGAATTGTAATTAAATATGCCCACCACACTAGTTTCATATAGAAAATAAATGATCATACAAGGAATTTACAATTTGGATTTTTATAGGCTTACTTTTTTAGTGACTCTAAATTTGCAACCCTTTTAATCTTTAGCATAGCCCTTGAGTTGATAGATCATTTCTAATGTAGTGGAATATTTTAAGTTCTTTGATCGCCTTTTGGACTCCTCTGATCATCACAGTGGATTGGACTCAACAAAGCTTCGCTTTGATACTAGTAGTGATGGTGTATGTCCTTGAGAGGAGAGGGCCATAGAAAGGGAAAACCATCACAAAGTAGAGAGAAAGAAAAAAATTTGTCAACAATTGAGGGGAAACTAAATATGAAGTTGAGGGAGAGATGGATTAGAAAGAGAAAGAGGATTATCTAGAAGGAGAGAGATGGGTGCGAGAGAGTGAAGGAGGTCATGTAATAAGAGTGGGAAATAGTATAGGAGAGGAGAGAGAAATTAAGAGATGGGGAGACGGATGGAGAGTGAAGAGAGAGAAAACACAAAAGAGAGAGGGCTCTATTTGAGGGAGGGATGTTGATAGAGAGAAGGGGGAGAAAACTATAGGGGCAAATGGAGAGAAAACTTGAGTAAAGAGATATTGAGGAAATCAAAGAGGGATGAGCTGTGTGAGAGAGAAGAGATAAAGAGGGAGAGGGCCACTTATGCTTTCTCAAGAAAAACTCTTATGCACACATACATCATATATTAATTTGAGAGATTATTAGAAAGCCAATCGAAGTCAATTCCATTCCATCCTAAAGAAATAATAAATAAATTTTGAGTAATTTTATTCTAATTCTTCTTTAAATAAGTAATATAGCTTGGCATTTGAAGTGAATGCTTGATCTTCTACTTGTACTTCCTCATGATGAGTCATGAGATAAGTTATTCTTTCATTGTAACTATATCCATTAAAAGACTTTAGAATCACTCCAAACTATCTTCATGGTTTTCTTCTTTTTGTTAGTTTTTCCTTATCTCATCCTTTTTTATAATGGTTGGGTAGTAATCATATATTTGTTTAGGTTTGTCACATTCATAGCAAAGAATTTCCCTATTGCTTTTTGATTTCCTTTTGGGCCTCCATTCCTTTGCTCGTGATCTTCCTGTACCACGTTTTTTAAGTAGCCAAGTTAATCTTCTTGCAATTAAAGCTACTTCATCTTCACTTAAGTCTTTAGATGTGGAAGGCTCGTCAACTTTTAGAGCGATTGCTTCTTCTCTTTTTTTTTGCCTTCTCTTTTGTCTACTATATTTTCTTCAATCTTTCTCCTTTCCGTTTCCATCTTATTCGTCATTAGTTCTCTATGTAAGTCATTAAGAGTAAAGGTTTATAGATCCTTGATTGCTTTGATTGCAATAACTAAAAAATCAGATTTCTTTGGTAGCACATACAAAATCTTATTAATCTGCTCATTATTAGACAAAATTTGTCAAGCCTTGTTGAATCAATAGTAATATTAGTAAAATGAGTAAAAATTTACTTTAATTGTTTCATTAAGATTCATTCTATACAGTTTATAGTCATGCGTTAACATATTTATCTTGTTCTCTTTTACTAAAGAGGTTCCTTCCTAACTTTAACTTGGTTAGATTTAGATTTCATGCCTAGTTTAAAGGTTCATGATTTTGATGAGCTTTTGAGCATTCAAACCATGGTAAAGAAAATTCATTGCATGAGCATTCAACTGAACCTTATGTTTTTCTTTTAATTCATATATCTCTTTTTTGTAACTAAAACATCATTTATTAGATTAGTTGGAAAGACAGGCCTTTGTACAATATCCCAAAGGTTAACGTCAATAAACAACAAACAACTTCTCATCTAGGTTCTTCCAAAAGTGATAGAATTCTCCACAATATAAAGGAGGCTAGTGAGACGAAGCACCTTACCTCAAGGCGGTAGAAGCTTCAATCATATTTTGAACTACGATTGTCTTGAAGAGGTTCTTTTTTTAGATCCTAATTCTACTTTGGTACCATTTGTAGGATCTTAGATGTTACCAATGCTCTTTAAAGTTATTGTTGAGAGGAAGGGTGTATACCCAAGTCTTAAAAAGCACATGAGACACACACCACAAACCATGGGCTCACGGGCTTCTTCGGTCGGCGGGAGTTGGATGCAGATCCAACATGGACCCTCTTTTTCTCACCCCCATCTGGGTAGATCCACATGGACAAACTCTTTTTTATGCCGACACATGAGATTGAAGAGTTCGATAAAACATAATATCCAAATGGAGAAAGCAAAATAAAACCACAAGATGAATAGAAGACAGATTTATATGGAGTTGAAACTTGAGAATTCACGACTATACTATGAACTAGAATTTGAAAGAAATTAAAACCTTCTTGATAAGTTTTACTAGTACAATATTTATGGCAAAACACTCAACAGTAGCTTTAGCTAAGAAAGCAGAATAGTTTTATTTTATAAATATTTTTTCTTTGCATACTCTGCATGGCGATGATCTTCTGATACATTCCTTAAAAGAGTTGTTAGCATGTGTCCACATTAGGGCATGATTTGCTATAAAGCTACATTAGTTACATAATTTTACTCCTGCATGATAACAGCCTCAGCCCAATAATATTTACATGAACATCCTTATATGTATTTATGTCATTTGGAAACCACAGGTAATGGTATGCTATGCTTGTACCCTTTCGTAAGATGCACACAAAGCATCCATAATTTGGGAATAATACATTATCAGCTGTACAAACAATGCATCATATATTCTGTATGAAACCTCTATGGCATAATAGAAGGCAAACCTCGTCTGTGACAAGCAGGCATATTATAGACAGCACCACACTCACGATGCACAAGAACATTTGTAGTTCTCATGATATGATGACAAATAAATAAGATTCAAAAGACATTGGGACAGTGAAGGTCATCAGTGTGATTGTAACTCAGGAGACAAATATTATGCCTATCCAATAGAAAGTTGTAGTTTCATCCTATGCTATATAGGCAATTTTTTTTGTGGATTGCTGTTTCAAGCGAAAAATAGACGTTACCCGAACAACTTGAAGTTGCCAAAGAAATAATTCAAAATGTGGCAAACATGTAACTTGAATGGAACACGTTTCATTGCATAAGTTCACCTGATTAGATAATGGAGCCTCCAATAGCTAAAACTATATCATTTCTTTTAACGCATTATGCTGTCTTTCCCCTATAAAAAGGAAGCTGGTGACCTATAAAGGATCACTTCTCTTAGTTTTTCTAGAATAGAAGCTATTGGAATTAGTCTCTTTTTTCCATTCCAGTAAACATTAATCAACCCAGTGATACTTTGGGAGCAAACTACTGATATAGATTCTTCATTTATGGTTTCCTTTTTATTTTTCTGAACTGTTATCCTTTTTCTGTTTCTTCCATCGAACAGTGACAAAAAACTTAAAGTTTTTGCCTCAATGACAATTCAATGCATTTCTTTAGTACCTCACTTTTATTCCATGAACGGTCATATTTTATTGTCGTATCAAATTATCTCAATACATCCCAAAGAGGTTCTGGCTTTTTCATCATGTAAAACTTTTCTTCATTGCATAACCTATTGTGACCAAGCATGCGCTATTGTGTGACAGAGTTTGCCGCATGATCATATGAAGTAATGGTGGGTTCCATAGACGCAAATTTTCCATTAAGATAGCTTGATGTGAATGCAGAACTCAAACAGCTGTGCCACACTTTTCTGTGCTTCTTTCCATCTTCGATGAAGATATAACTTTTAACCTTCTTAAAAAGGTTAACTGCCATGTTTGAGTCATGTAAGTTATTAGTTTTCATCAATCAGATACAAGTGGTCTCCATCTCGAACAAGGCTAATGTCGTCTATTTCTGCATTATCTTGATTTACTACCTTTTTAGGATTATGCCCCTCAAACTTCCGACCTGCATTTATAAGGTTACGAAAATAGTTAGAATTCATACTATTCCAATAAAGAAAATTTTTATGCTTTCGCAGGCATTGATGGTGACATAAACAACAAAATTCTATTAAAATATTAGTATGCAGCTGTGCTTAGTACTTTGCATGATTATATGGAACCGTATGAGCTTATGCAGTTCAATAAAATGGATTGCAACGTAATCAGAGTGCACATGTACCTATTTCCCCTACTAAGCATATTGATCATGAGTTAGTGCTTGTCCTATATGCTAACTACATGTATATCAGGTCATAAGAATGCTTGTCTGTATTGCAGCATGCTTACCACAAATTCTGAGGAGCTCATCAACAGATTCGGGTAGAATTATCACCTTTCCAAAACTTTCTTTTAATTGGCTCTTTTCCTTCAAAAGCACATGAATAATGGCTCTTTTATTTACCAATCCAACGACACTGTTGCTTACTGGACAAGCTGAGCAAGTTGCTACTCCTGTTTCCGGGATAGAGAATTTGATGTTCTGTTCTAATTCCATGTTAATTTGTATTTGATTGTTGCTTTTATACTTGGCACTTTTTAGTGGATTATCTTCAAATTTTGATTTAAGTTTGTGTTTTGATGACGATACTTGAGCCTGCCATTCCACCTGTTTCTCAAAGAAGGCATTGCTAGAGCCATATTGTTCTGTTTCACCCATGTTTGTTCTTTGGCAGAGCGGTGATTTCATCTTTTCTAAACTTCCAACCTGATCTAACTCCAAGTTAGTGGTGTTGCTGAAGGTCTCATTTACTGTGTTTATGCCACCAATCATGCTTCCTGCATTCAGTGTGTTTATTAGATCCTCATGGCTTTTTGGGTATTGTGCAAAGGGAAACTGATGTTCTTGGATAGAGGCAGTATTAGGCCATTGTCTGGAAAGTAATCCTTTACTTTTGTGCTGCAGTTGTGGTAACCTTGCATGAATCCCCAGCTTCTGTAGCATAGTGCATGGAAGCATCAATTATTTTATCTGTAAAAAATGAGAAAGTTTTGTAAAATTTTTTGTGGAATTATTTGAAAAGAGTATCTAAGGAATACCTGGAGTAGGTTATTCATGATGAGATTTTGATCTTCGATGTTTTCTTGAAGGATATTAATCATTTTTTCCCTACTCAACCTAAGGATTTGTGAAAGTTCTGTAGTCATTATGGTGAATGGTTGAGGAATGTTACATAGGACACTCTCTTCACCAAAAATGTCTCCAGCATATGCTCTTCCACGAACCTGGACAACAACAAAGAGAGTCAATCCAATCACACAGTTAATGTTGATGCTGTACCATTTTTCATGTCTGACCATATTACCCTATAGGATTCTCCTTTACTGGTGTACATTTAATTTAGGATTGTACCTTGTTGTGATCTTTTTAGAATTTGTGCATGGAATGATCAGTTATATTTTGATGGTATAGCATGTTCGAATTAATTTGAGGCAAATATATGAAGTTTGATGCAGGTATACTTTTAGTTATTCTAAAGCTCTAGAGTCAATTAAACTCCATGGGCAGACTTTAATATGCTTGAATGATGGCAAAAGCAGTTTTTAAAGTTAGAATGTGCATATGGGAGAGTATTACAAAAACATGGCGAGGAAGATATTAGAGGAATGTCTGATGAAGTTTTTGAATTTTAGAATGCCAAAGGAGCTTGATTTTATGTGAAACTTTTGACTAAAACATTAGGATCAAAACTTGACCTCAAGTTATTCTGGTGGGTAAAACGAAAATATTTATGAACAGTTTTTGTTTGATGACCTATGGAAGTTGTGGGATGACAGGATGCGTTTGGCTTCAGAATTGGCATTAGACCTTAATTACTTAAGTTGGGGTTGACTTAAATCATCACTAGGTTTGGCACTTCAGGGAAAAGAATTTCAAAGAAGCTCAAAAAGAAACCAAGCTGGTGTATGATTGTTTTTCTAGGGGTGATTCTAGGCACCCAATTGATGGCATCATAGTTTCTGAATTTTTATTTGTTGTTACTTGCCTTACAGGTTTACTATTGTTATTTTGCTTGATGCACTAATTTTAGGGAGGAGCACTCACTTGGTCAAGTCCATCTGCACTTGTTCTAAATTCCTGCGAGAAGTTTAAACAATATTGGTCAACATGGTCGTTTGCTATTTGGTATTTAATGTGCCTGCCAAAGACGTTGGCAAATAACTATTAGAGAATCCTAGTGGAAACTAACCACTGCTCCTGATACTAGTATAAATAGCTCGTTTGCAGCTTGATCCTGGTGAATGACATCTTCCCTAGGTGGGAAATAGTCCGCTTGCATTTGTGCAACCTGTATTGGAATGAGGTAGTTTCAAGAATTTGAAAGTATGGAAGTAAAACCAATCTGCTTTTGACAGGGACCCTTACCATTTGATGAATTAAACTGCGACGAACTCCTTGGAAGAGATATACATCTTGAACAACAGGAAAAAACAGGTAGTCAGAAACACTAGAGAGAATTCCTTTTGGGAGGCCATTTAAAGCTTCTTGCTGTTTTAAGCCCTCCGTTTTGAATCTCAGGCATAGGTGAGACAGCATCTGATCCTTTATACGCTTTGGTAGTTGATTTCTTGCTGCAAATTTGGATGCTGATTTGATTGTCTTCCTCTGTTATGCAAATATTTCATGAGCTTATAATAAAACCACTGAAATTGTTGTTTTAACATCAAAAGCCATGCGAATATACATGTTGACATTCTAGGCATGTTTCATTGAGGTCGTGTTCTAATATGAAAAAGAAGTCGGTTTAAGAGATTCGTTCTTGAATATAAGATTTACAACAAGTTCTCAAAACAATGCAGAATACCATGTCAAATGCACCATTTTGTTATTTCTTGTTTTATTTCCCAAAAAATATTAGAACATTACCTAATCACTTGTTAGACATGAGATTCTGCTTTGGGGATGAGACTGACATTATTCTTGCTAAAATAGCCGAGTGAGACTTGACCTTTTGCTTTCTTTATGAAACAGTAATACTGAACTTAGACAAGAGCACAACACAATATCGATGGCAAAACTTTGAAAACCAATGACACTGCACTTCAATTTACAAACGCGTATATTCAGCATACATAGATAAACAAAGTATGCTTGCTGGTGTTTAAGAGACATGCTCAGTGGCATGTCTTTTTGTAGGTTTCTTTCTACTGTGAGTATAACTTGAGCTATGTTTGGTCTAAAGGATTATTTTTGTTAGTATCAGTTCTCCTATTGAAGAAAGGCTACAGTAAAAATTGTCACGAGACTTGGGGGTCGTGAGTTGACTCCGGTCCTTCTCTGGCCCTTCGATGGATCTGTTTTGTGCCTCTAGGCCACCCTTATCAATCGTCCTTCTAACTTTCTAAGCAGTATAGTTGACACTTATGAATAACATAATAACAAAAATTAAGGCAAACAGTCTATGCATGCAATCTGTTTGCACGCTATGATTAGATATATCAGTTATTGCCCTTTTCTTTTTCTATTCCTTTATGGTTCTACTTATTGCTATTTCCTGTTTTTTTAACCCTTTATTTTTCAATATCATGATCAAATATGAAAATAACGAAGAGTTCGGTCAGACTAATGAGAAGATGAGGGAAACATACAAAGTTTTTTGTGCGGTTGGTACCATGGACAACAAGGTTTGTCATGTTTCCAATGAGGTATGCTGTTAGACCCAAATTGAATAGCATGTAGAAAATATCAAACAGCATTTCTCTTGGGTTCTCAGCATGTAAGTCTCCATATCCAGTCGTTGTGAGGGTTGTTATGGACCAATACGTTGTTGTTACATATCTTATCCAAAGGCTTTCTGCTTTGAAATTTGGCATTACCGCACCAATCCATGTTCTTCTTGCATCGGGATATTGGTCAGCAATGTAGTAGTTGAAACATCCAGCACAATGTACTGCAAATAGAGTTACCTGTTGTCCAGGGAAACAAGTTATTCAAGAGTCAAACCATTGCCAAATGCGTCAGAGAAATGAGGGAAAAAAATCCCAAGTGCTTACAAAGACCAGTTTTGTGCAGCGAGTCCAGAAATAGTTGAATCGGATATCTTTCTCGAGCCTGTTTATTGGAATGAATACACAGGTATTCTTTTTGGGGTCGTCATGTAAATTGGAGATTTCTTAAGTGGAGGAAAACACAAACCTTGCAAAAAGTGAACTGACTCTATGGAGGCGCCAGAGTCGAAGCATATTGAGTAATTGAAAGCCAAATCCATTTTCATGCTTTCTGAAGAGGAGACTAACCTGTTGAAACGGTACTGTTGAGCATACATCGAAGATGAACCACGAGGATATGTATCTGCATTTTGATAAAAGTACAATTTCATATGTGAAAGATTTTTGAGTTCTTTTTTGGCAATGAAGATGGGTAGTTTATCATGCTGACCTTGCTGCAATTTTCTTGCGATCATCTACCAGTAGATGGGATTTATGGTCAAGAAAAGCAACAAAGAATGTCAGAAAAATATCGATTGCAAAGAAGCCATTCACTATGTTCTCCAAGTGAAGGAGTGTTCTTGGCAAGTGTCTCAAGAATGCCATTTCGAATGGGCATATCCATGCCGAATAAATGACCAGAAGGATTAGAAAAACCTCCCATGCTCTGAGTAGAGTGCGACAGAATAAAAGTTTAGTACTTTTGCTTCATAGTTCATCGTAAAAGAAAAGGTATATGCTGGGGGCTACTTCACCTGTATTGTGGATCATAAGGAGAGATTACATGCTTTTGAAGGTTGGATGACTGGTTTATGGTTGCTCCCAAGGATGGTAAAAGTGCAGTAATAAAGATATCTCTGCTTTCTGAAGGGAAGCTGTTATCGAGGAAGCATTTAAAGTAGGAGTAAGCACAAGAGAATCTCATATTTTGCTCTGCTCTTTGATTGTTTGGCCTCCCAAGGTTTAGATGTGAGATTTTGTGATTGGCTTTGTGCTTATATATATATATATGTGCAAGATGCAGAGAATAAAGCGTCAAGCAGATCCAGGGCAAATGCAATAATGAGGTCAACTGTGAGGAAGGGAAGATCCAAAAAGGAAATAATGTGGAAGTTATAAAGTTTGTCTGCCAGAGTCGTCCTACCGTTTAATGGTTTGCTTAACATAGCAGTGGCATTTGGAAACTGCTTATTGAAATTGCAACATCGAAATATTTTTTTAAAGGAATTGTTAGTCTAAGTATTGAATATTTCTAAGATGGTATTAGAATAAACAAAAGACATTTCCAAGAGCCACGTGGGAAGAATCACAATACAAGCGCTGCAATCCTTCTTCAGCTTCTGCTTAAAATTTCCAACCTTATCAACTTCTGTATTGAGGAGTCATACAAGCTGGCTTATGAGGGGACACTTGGTATATAATTTGTGGCCGCGAAACGCGATTGTTGGTGAATACTCTTGACCGTTTCTTGGTGAGTCAGCATATGCTTGAACGACTGGTGAGTTGCTTTTGCCTAATCTCTTTAGTTCTTTTCCATGGTCCTTACACCCGTCAAGTGAATACTCATCACAGATTAGTAGTCGGCTATGATTTGATCCTTGGATTCATTCTTTTCTTTATGAAAAAATGGTTTTATTTGGACAGAAAAAATCTTTGTGATATTATGCAGTTGATATGATTCTGTGATGAAAATAAAGAAAATTAGAAAGCAAAACAGTTTGCTAACTCGGTTGAACATGATGAATGTGGCATCCAGTTGATAACAACTTATCTGGTCCCATGCCATGTGGTCTGGTAACCCCTTGACATGGGGAAGATTTGTGTCCATAACTATGATCTCTACTTAAGGTAGTGACAAAGCATATGGATAGGCAAGACACAAGTCAAGTTGAGCTTCTTTAGTGTGTTGTCTGGGGAAGGTTGTCAATGGTCGAATGTGGAGCACTAAGTGGCCTGAAAAGAAATAATAATTGCTGAAACCAAGTAAGAGTGTCTTAAATTAAAGGGACCTATGGCAGGTAAGATTTAGGTTTATGATTGATAATAATGTAAATACTTTTGTTATGCAACTATGGTGTTGCATAGTAAACCTTTGTTACTATCACAACAGTCTATTTGCGGCCATAAATATATAAATATATGAATTAGCAAGGTTTCTCCTAGTATTATCATGTTAGAATACCAGTTATTTTCATGCATCCCTATGATCTTCTTTCCCCATGAACAAGTTTCTATGAGATGCTTTGCCAGTTTTTGGGATATTTTTGTTGTGCAATTATTGTGTTGCATATTAAACATTTGTTACTGTCACAACAATCTATCTGCAACCATATCATATATAAACATTTGTTGCTGTAATCTAGTATTATCAAGTTAGAATACCATTTATGTTCATGCATCCCATTGATGATGTTTCAATCATGAACAATGTTATAAGTTGCTTTGCCTATCTTTATGAGACTAGTAATTGATTTGTTGCATAGTCCAACCACATTTTATAGTCAAAGTAATGCATGCCCATACCACATAATGCTTGTATAAGTCATGCTAAATTTTAGCATTACTTAGGTGGTCTTGTATCGATTTCCTGCCAGAGTTTAAGAAATTCCTTTCAACAAGCAAGCATAGTTGTATTGCAGTATCAACATTGACGTTGAGATTCCCAAACCCCAAAGCGTGTCACGTTTGAACAATGGTAATCTTACATTTTTTTTTATTAACTAAGGATGGCCATTACCACAAATTTTTGGCCCACCAATTGCTTTCCACAAATCAACAAACACTTTAAGAAACTTGACAACACGTGACAAAAGAAGATTCTTCACCCAATAAAAGAAAACAAGAGAAACAGCAACACGGCAATAAAAAGAAATCGCCCACATGGATGTGAATTCAAGAACAATACATTTTGAACCCTGGTCCCTCCCTCGCAACCATATTAAATAAGCATGTGATCCCTTATCCCTTCTGCCTCTGACCTCTCCTTTGGAATCCCAATGGCCAGTATTAGTCGACACCTTATCTCACGACTTTGATTTAGCTATAGTAAAGGAAGACAAGTTCAGGAAATAGAAATTAATTTTGGGTATTTCTATGGTCATGAGCTCAGGGAATCGATAGTTTTTGGCGATTCTTTTCAAAGTTTGCTTTTTAGTTCCTTGTGATAAAGCATTCTTAAGCATGCTAGGGCTTATAACAAGTTTTTCATAATATATGTGCGTGCTTGCAGGTACATGTGTGTGCATATGTAGATTGATAGATACACTAACAAGTAGACAGATATGTAGATGTAACAAATTTAGAATCGATGTTTTTGGGTTTTTGCAAAAATGAAGCATTCGTTAAGCATGGGCAATCCAAGAAAGAAGAGAATTTAATTATCAAGTGATTAATATGAGCAGAAAGTGAGCTTTGAGTATCTTTTAAAGTGCAATTAAAAAAGCCTTTATAAAGCTTGAATAAAAGAACCCAGTGTTGTGATTCACGTTAAGTTATTAATCGTTTCACAAATACCGTTTGGGAATGTGCGTACTAGTGGTTGGCTTACATGGGACGAGATGCTTGGGCATTGCTGCTGTGGCAAGAATAGCTCCAGCAAATTTTTTTAAATATCTCTTGGAATCTATTCGTTTCTCATCTTGTTTGCTTTTCTTTTGAGGTCCTCTTTTTAGGCCAGCTTTTATATTTTGTTTTCATCAGTACAGGTTAAAAGCACATAAGAATTTAATTTAATAATAGGAAATAATTTAACTTAAGTTTCTGACCTTGTAGTGTGGAGATATAAGCAAAATCTTACGACATATAACCTATGCATTGTGAACTTTCATTTTGATTCAGCTACATAATTAGTATGTATCTTTACATACAGAATAATATAAAGAAACCCCAACCTAAGACATTAGTATGTGATTCAATCAACCATCGGGAGGGATGGGAGTCCATTGACAACTTGTGGAAATTTAGGATGAAATTAGCGAAGTCTAAAATACCATTTTTCTCTTTTTTATTTTAATCACAATGTATGAAAAAAATCTGTAAATTAGATCTCATAATTCCTATTCATATTTAACATTTTTAAAACTTTTTAATAGTATTTTTTTAACAAGAAAAAAAAGGAGAGGAAAAAACAGCAAGAAAACTTCAAATGTTTTAAATTCTTGGTTTAACGTTATAGTTAAATTTTGTGTTTTTGGCCCCTTTCTTCTTTTGATCTCCTTATTTAGAGGTTGGTAGACTCTATTGTTGCAGCACCGTTGATGTTTTGTTTGTCATTGGTTGAGTTGTCCTTGGATCATGACGTTTAGTTATGGAAGATAAGACTTAAGTCATATATTTTGCTCTTTTATTGAAGCTTCATAACAAATCCATTCTTACCTTGTCGTAATTGTATCAATAGGGCATTGCCTAATTGCCTCTTCTCCTAGTTATTTTATTGAATCTCTTGATCATTCATTTTGTGAGTATTATAATATTTTCTTTATTCTATCTATATTATTTAATATATTTTACTAATTTTCTTTTATGTTAATCTTTTTTGTAGGCTACCTTTAGGAGAGAGAGATCTAGTTTGTTGGTTGGTGTTATTATTTTCTTTTATATTTAAAAGAATTGAAGCACTAGAGTCCATGAGGGGCCAGTTCATCTGCCATAGGTTATTGCAACATTCATCCACTCTTTCATTAGTTAACAGTTTGCCTTTTTTAATTTGGAGAGTTGGGATCCCCTCTGGTTTTTGGGAATCCAAACCACCTTCGAGGTGGTTGAGTTTAGTTTTGATGGCTCAATGACTCCTAACGAGCTATTGCTTGTTTGTAGACACTTTTTTTTGTAGTGATCACAACATATAGATTTTTTTTTCACCATTATTTTGGCTAAGGGTATTAGCACCTTAGAGACAACCTCACTTTTCAAGTCTCATATTAATATGTATGTTGAAGTTTGTTTGAAAGGTAACTTTCTCATTGTGAACATGTCAAAGGCCAATTACTTATTTTTTATATTTTTAAAATTAGTATTCTATCTCCTATATCTTGATCTGAATTTGAAATATAAAGGTAATAAAAAATACAATAATAATAAATGAAAAATAGAAAAATTACTTTAGCCAGATAAGTAAAAGAGTGGATGTAACCAAGTGGGTCAAGACAGTGGATTGTGAATCCACAATGCGTGGGTTCTATTCCTGTCATTCACCCATCCACTTTTTTTCAAAAGTCCGATATCATCTTAGTGTCTAGTGGGAAAGTCTCCATTGGCTTTCATGAGATGATTTTTGCTTTCTTCTCGTTTGGTCACTGTAGGATATATTATATGTTAGATCTATGAGTAATATTGTTTTCTTCTCGTTTTGTTTTCCCTCTTGCCAACAATTAGGCTTTGGCCAACAATTCAAAAATAAAAAATAAAAATAAAATGTATTGCCAATTTAGACCATATTTGGAAAAATGGTTGCAAGTATATTGTTTACAATAGCTGTCATCTCTGCAAGGTACAGTTTCTATTGTAATAACAAATGCTAATGTGTGGATGGGTTGAAATTACCATAATTCACATGCTATGTTTTGTACAATCATTGTTATTAATATTAAAATGATTTAATAAATTTTAAAAAAGATGTATTATTTCTTTTATAATGATGGAATGTGCTTTAAATTGTGATAGACAAACATTTGTTTGTGTTTGGACAAGCATTTTTACATCAAATGGGTCATAAACAAATATGAAAAAGTTAAAGCTTTTCTCATAATTTCATTCAAACCAAACAATTAAAGAATTCAAATTATTGTTTAATTACCATTCCTTTCAAATCATTCATGCTTGATTTGAGTAAAATTAAAAAAAAAAATTAACAATTTTTTCAGGATTGGATTTCTTTTTGCTTGAAAGGCTCGGGTTTATTTTATGATATTTTCAATCTGTTTGCATTTTCAATTTCGAAGTTTTTTTTGTATCAATTTTCTGTTTTGTTTCTTTAACCAATGCGGTTTGTTTAGTTTTACTAGTCCGTTAGATTAATTTTTCATTATATTTAAAACAATTTGATTATTTGAATTAGTTCTTATACCATTAAAAATATTGAAAACATTAAAATAAATAAATGTGAAAATGCCTAAATTAATTTATGTTCATATAAAGTTTGATTTATTGATTTGATATGCATATAGATTGCTTTATTCATCTTTAAATTTTGATTGTTTGAGTTCGGTGTGATTTCGTTATTCAATTTGTTTGGTTTTCTTTCTTTTTATTTATTTATTTTTGACTGGTTGAGCATGGATGAAATCCCATTTTGGTTTGTTTGGATTGTTCTTGTTAACAATTGTTTAAAAAAAAATCTATGTTGGACCGGTCTACGTTTTACATAAAACCAAATAGAATTGAGTCGAAATTGGAAGAATAAAATCAAAAGTTAGATTAATCAATGTTGAGGATCTAAAACAAAAGTAAGCAAAATGTAAAAATGTGGTTTTTAAGCAGTTGTTTGGCATGAGATAGGTGAGCATTGTAACTGTTCAATTAGTTTGGTTTTTGAATTGATTGAATTGTTTAATTTTTTGTTAAGTAAAAAAATTGAATAGTAGTTAAACATTGAATAAAAAAATTGAGCTTCTTATATGGACTTCAAATAGTATCAATTTTATGATTTAGGAATCGAAATTTAATTTGTATTAAAGAAAAAGAACCAAGATGATCAAAAGAAAAATTAGATTATGTAAATTAGTTCAATTCTTTTTCAACGAGTTTAATTTTTTTCTCAAAAAAAGTTGAATGTGAAAAATGTTTGAAAATTGAATCAAATATCATCAAAATTTCAAGTTTATCTGTATTAAACAAATAATGCTAAATCTAGGAGTGCATATGGGTTTATCTCAATGGCTCGAATTGTTGTAACTTGATGACTTGATGTGGCCATTAACTATGTTTGCCTATGATTGCATATGATATTTCAAAGATTAAAAGAATTTATAGCCTTGATTTTTAATGTCTTCAGTTTGCTCTTCCATCATCGTTAATTGACCTCTTCTTCTGTTTTCTTATCTTCTCATCTCCATCTCCCTCATCACATGTGTTGATGTTAAAGATAAAGTAACATCGTGATAGTTTTCCCATTTGCCATCCTCTAAGATGACTTGAATGAGATCACTAGTGGTAAAAGTTTGAATTTATCAGAATATAACACATCATGAGGAAAATTTCATTGTGATAGTTTTCTCCCATTTTCTCACTTGTTTTTATCTTAAATTGTCGAAATTGCTTTGCAAACCCTATAATACTTGATAGTTCTTAGCTTACTTAAGCCCTTGAGCACCCTTCACATGGTATCTCTATTTAATCTTCTTTGAATCTTGCAATCTTGTGATTGTTAGCTAAAGTTTCTTGTTTGGAGAGTTTCATTTTTGGATCTCTTTTCGGTCCTCTTGTTTATCATATACCTAACCAGATCATTGACAAAACCTATCTGAAGGAACATATTTTTATTATGTTAATCTTTATTTAACACCTAACCATCTTGTTCTAATCATTCTTGATCATACTACTACTTTATTCTTGTGTTATAGTGTTTGTTGTGATTTCTAGGTACAATATTTATTCACTTTGCGCATGGTTCTCGTAAATCTTCGCGCTTGACCAATGAAGACAATTTATTTAAGTAGAACTCTAATTGTTTTGCTCTTATCATCCTTGCCAAGCTCTATCCATTCTTAAAATTCGAATTTATTATTTGTTATATTAATTTTTTGAATTTTTTTTTCTAATTATCAAATTTGGTTGTCTATCAAATATTGTCATTTCGTTCCTTTGTTGTCTTTATTCCAAAGATAACTATCGATCTGATCTTTATTAACTGTTATAGTTTTATATTTTTATTTTTACGTACATATAAATAAGTTTAACACATACTCATGCACTTTATTGCAATTGTTTTTTTAATTTTCATTTTCTTTGTTTGTGGTAAGAAAGAAATCCCATGTTATGCCAAGCATGATATGGACACTTTTTAACCATTATATTTATTTATTTGTTTTTTATCAACAATAATATCAACATTTTTATTTTCCTTTTTTTTTTCTTATTTATTGTTAAATTTATTATTTTTACATAAACGTATGCAAACGAGTCTGGACATTCGGAGCGGTTCCCGATTGATCGTGAAGATGCGAGTGCAGCCAAAGCGATTTGGCCCAAGTGGGGAGGATTCTAATCATGGCGACCTCGGCGCTGCATCTAACCTTCCATTTTCTCGAACTATAACTATTAATAAAGTGCTTTTCTTTTCACCGTCGCACGCTGTGTACCCTTGATATCTTCCTCTCGACGCTACGTTCTCTTCCACATTGTCGGAGGTGAACTTCTCACCATTCGATGTTGATTATTTTTTGATTGGTTTCTCTTGATCAGACGTTGTTTAGAGTGATAGAACACTTGCTTGGCTTCACGGTTAAGGCGTTCAGTAATCCGAATGGCACTGCATAAGCCGTAACTTTTCATCGAAAGTCCACAATGACATCTATTTCATTACCGAATTCTGTAAGTAGGTACAAAAGCCCACCGTGCTTAGAAGGGATGGTGCTGAAATCAAGTGGTTACCATTCTTTTACACAAATCTAACTCTAAAGCATTTAGCTAGGCATTTTTATACCAGGCAGTAGTTAACTGTGTGGTTGTGGATCGCCTTGCCCATAGCGGGAACGAACTTGCCGAGTAGGCTCCAAGGACTGCAGCAATGTTTACCATTCCATTATGCATTACTTACTTATCTAAGCGATGCTTTATCCAATTGAGAAGAGAGATCTTGGTAGGATGAATATAGGTTACATATGCATGATAGATTACAAGGATTCCTATTCTCTGAACTAGGGGGAGCTTCAAGTAATGATTCAAGAATGCACTTGTTCAATGTCAAAAGGAAGTGAGAGGTTTAGCATGCACTTGTTCATTGCAAGCCTGCTATATGTTCTGCTAAAACAATGTTTGGTGGGAAATAGACGCCTAGAAGCTAGCCAATCTGAAGTGGAGACATTATAGATTTATTATGGAAAGTTAATAAACCTTTGTTGCAATTTCATTTTCTATCATTGAGAACTCAAACCCGAATAACTTGCAGATAACTTCCTGTAATGATAGTCATTGGGCATCCTGAACACCTTTTTAAATTGCTAATGAAGAGAATCTTGTAACCCATGATGTGAACAAGCCAAGGATAGAATCCTTTGTGCAAGGGTCTCAACAAGAGCATTTTGTAGAGCTTGGTTGGACCACTTACACATAACATTAAATAAAATCACTAACAACAACGGGAATGGTGGTCATTTTTTTAGTGGTATAGCATCAATCCATAGGTCATTAAGGACTAAACAATGATACTTATCTCTTTTAGACCATATCAGTTTTAATAATCGTGCTTTCCAAACAAAGTAATCTCCCAATCAAAGAGTCCTCTTTCTTGACTGAAAAGCTGTGTTTTAGATTCCTGTATTTTCTTTAAAGCAATCAAACCAAAGGCAGTGACCATTTCTTGCAAAATTAGCCTATAACTTTGATACAGGGACATCTTTCCACTTATTTAGTTCATGAATGCTCAAACCACTGGTTTGCAAAATTTTTCTTAAGCAAGTTAGTGAATATAGTTCTTTTGATCGTCATGCTACTAGAAATATCCATTGAGTTTCTTTCTTTGACAGCATCAATAATAGGAAGGAAGTTTGACAAGGTCTGTCACCAAGGGATGTTGAAATAGTTGCTTTTCTCTTGGTTTTTGAAGCCACCTTATTCATAATCATTTTCTTCCTCTTGGTCTATAAGTTGATTGGTGCAGGAGTCTTCAATTTTACTTATATAGAAAGTGTTGAGATGGTTTGGTAGGATGCGGTAGTGATTTGGCCTGTATCGATAGCTACTTGGACGGGATCGACGGCAATTTTGCCGATATCGGTGGCGACTGGGTAGGGATTGGCGGCGACTCGGCCGGGATAGGAGGCAATTCTATCAGGATCGGAGGTGACTCGATTGGGATTGGAGGGGACTCGACTGGGATCAGGCGGGTCGATTAGCTTCGGAGGTGAAGAGGCCTGGATTGGTGACGAATTTATTGGATCAGAGGCGAGGCGGTCGGATTGGAGGCGAGTCGGTCGGATCGGCAGTGAATCGGCCGTAGCGGTTGCGAATCTGTCAGGGCGACGGCGATTAGTCGGATTAGCAAGGTCGAGCCGACGTGGTTCAGTGCGGGTTGGCTCGGCTGTGCGTGGGCTGGTGCGTGACGGATTGGGTCGATGTGGGTTGACCCGGATAGGCGTGTTAGCACAGGTGGTGCAGGTCGACACGGGTCGATGCAGGTTACTGGGGGTTGTTGCTGGTCGACGGGTCGAAGCTGGTCGACACTGGTGGCGCGGGTCAACTTGGGCGACTTTTTAAAAGCAGCGGCCAAGCACCATTTTAAATTCCTAATTACCTATTCCTTGTTTCCGACACTCGGGAGGATGGGAATCTTCACCTGCGAGAAAGAAATGCGGTGAGGCAGTAGTATGGCTTGGGAAGCGACGACAATGCGGGATCGGCGGCGGAGAAGAAGAAATCGGCGAGGGTTTCAGTGAAGTCAGGATTGCAGACGAAGGAAGACAAAGCTCGCTCGTCTTGCGATCAGTCTCTAGCAACGACTGCGAAGGTTTCGACCACGCAGGAAGAGCTTCCCGAAGCTATTCCTCATTGTGCTGCTCTCTTTGCTTCAGTCTCTCGGTCTCCTTTGGCCTCCCTTGCAGTTGGCAAGAAGGGGAATTATAGCGGTGCTCGATATCACGTCGGATTTCCTCTTCCGTTCTTTAAACATGTGTAATTGCTTTCCCAGGGTATCTGGCAAAGTGCGGTGGGTCATCCGCACTCTATTTTTTTTTCTTTTTTGGGGACTTTTCCTGCTTCTTCAGTATTGTACAATGTAAATTCTTAATATACTACTTTGGTTTTTCAGATATTTGTACTGGACGATCAATGATATCGTACATATACGATATGTTCATTATTCATGTTTTAAATGATCGTTGTGTCCGATAGGTGGATTGCCATTGTACTATAATTTTTGTGTGCCTTTCAGTTTCTGTTGTTCGTTACAGAGCGTATTGATGTGAAGCGTTTTAACCACTAACCACTGAGGTGATATATTTATTTCGTGCATCTATGATCATTTTATCTTATATGTACGAAGATACAACATTCTATATATATGCTCGTATTGGTACATTTCTTAAAACGCAACAATGCATTCTTAGGTTCATTTTGACTTGGGTGTTAAGGAAAGTAATAAGGTTGTATAATCTCAAAATATGTTTTGTATGTATACTATGCAAGTAAAAGCTTTAAGAAGCCAAAAAGATCATACATGTACGATAGTAGATGTACGATGAAGGATTATACATGTACGACATTCACGCAATTTTAAATTTTACTTGGAATGGAAGCTAGAAACTAGAATATATGACTATGATTACAATCATAAGGTAGTGAAAAGCATTGCTTGTTTTAAACTTTAATTCTTCAACCTTAACACATTTTGAATTTTAGATGTTCTATATTGACTAATGTATATATATTTTATTACTAACCATATTTAGTTCCACTCGTGAAAGAATATCTTAACTAAGATGCATGCCTGAGTAGATAATCCTAAGTACCACTTATGTACAAGAGAAATGTTTAATAGTTCTACTGGATAATGTAGTACAAGGGAAAGCTCCAAGTGGTTTAGCTGAGCCATTTGAAGCTAGTTCACAAGGCTCCAAATCAGCAAGTTAAGCCAAGTCCTTGAGAGCAAAGGTCAAGTTTCAACCAATTTGATTAATATATGCTTTGCTCCAATGCATTAAGTCTTTGCAACTTGTCATCAAATAAAACATTCATTAGATAACAATAGCTTTGTTTTGTGATCTTCAAACTCAGGCTGAATAAAATCTTCCAAAAAATTCATAAAAAATTCTTTCCCAGGGTTGATTGGGCATTAAGATCAATATACTTTTGATTGGTTAGCTTTGATGCTTTATAAAGTACACTTTAATAAATATCTTTGCATCAAATTTCATTCTTAGCTAGAAGACTTGCCTTTGCAAATTGGGAATAGTCTTGCTAACTTCTAAACATCTTGATACTTTTGAAGTGTATGCCTTTTGAATCCATTTAATTTGCTCTCCATGTTATGCATTGCCATGTTAGTGTCTATGATAGAGTAGCCCATCTTATAATATGAATTCTTAGGGTCTTTGGGGGCAATTTCTTCAAGCTTGAGTAAGTTGGTTGTGCTCATGTTCCTCCAACTATCAGCATAATTGGAGACAGACATACATTGTTTTCTAAGGGTCTTGAAAGCATGTCAATTATTTTGTCTTAGGCTTCCTTCTTATTCTTTATGACCAAATTATAGTACTACAAGTAGGCCATCTACTTCAAAATTTGGTATGGCTGCATCTTGGTCTAGGTTTGTATGAATTGTAGGGGTTGATGATTTGAATGCACCATAGTCTCTTTTCCAAGCAAATATAGCTACCAAAGCTTGAAGTCTTGATGTTGTTCTACCAAATCCTTGTTATACGTTTGGTAAGCCTTTTGAGCTCCTTGTATATGGCATGCTATAAGTCTCCCTTTTTGTATAAGAATTGCTTGGATAATATATCTTGATGCTGCTGTCTCAATTTTGAAAGATTTTTAGTGATTAAGTAAAGCCAATACAGGTGAGTCATAGATCATCTTTTTTAATGAGAGAAAAGCTTGCTTTTGTTCTTTCTTTTAGTTCCTATTTGCTCAGGTGAGGTCTTTTAATGGCATACCTATCTTAGAAATGTTCATATCAACTTTTTGAAATATTGATATGCTTTTACAAAACTTGGAACTTCTTTAATGTTCATGGATCTCAATAGTCTTAAACAACTTGAGTTCTGGCATTGTTGACCTCGATCTCTCCATTTCGATCTCAAAATTCACATTTCTTTTAGTTTAGTTTTAATTAATGATGTTGAAGTAGATTGAAGAACTTTTGCACATGCATCTAGGCTTTTATCAAGCTACAATTGTTGATGAGAATGTCAATTTAGTACATCATGACAAAATGTCAATATATGGTCATACAACATTGTTTATCAACCACATAGAGGTAATTGGTGCATTACATAGCTCAAATTGCTTAGCAAACCACTCATATAGTGCTTATTAGGTAATGAAAACCCCAACTTGTTGATTCAAACTTGTTGATATCCCAACTTTAGATCCAAGTTTGTGAAATTTGCATCTTCTTTAGTTGGTCAAGATCATCAATCTATCTTAAAAGGTATCAATTTTTAACTATAATCTTGTTGACTACGTAGTAAGCAACACATCTGTGCTATCCTTCATCCTTCTTTGGTATAATTATCATTGATGATTCACTTGATGAACTACATGGCTTCAAGAATCCAAACTTGAACAATTCTTTCACTTATCTCTTGATTTCCTCAGCCTCCACACTTGAGTGTTGAAAATATTTGGTAGGAGTGATCTTATGTTTAATATTCCTCGTCAAAGTAGTTCACAAGGTTCTTCAAATAGGGTGAAATATTTGTTAACAAGGGCTTTCAATTCGTGCCCTTCTACACTTGATGATGACTTAACTTGGTCATCGAGCTTCTTTGGTTGAAATATCAACACTACATAACTCCTATTGGCGTTCATTAGTTTCTTTATTTAGCTTACAGTCACCAAGTCCATTGTTTTACATTCTTTATCTAGATTCACATGATGCTTTAGCCCTTGAAATTGTATTGTAGTGCTTGTTGAAAGGATATCATGTAATGATCCCATAGACGTTTTTTTTCATGAATGATCTAGTTAACATGGGGAGCTACCACTTCACTCACTACTCGATCGAAATTTTCTCAGGTAATAGTGAACTTCACTTGTCACTATTGCTCGATCTTTATCTCCCTAGATTGATCATATTGAGCATGTTGGGGCCGTGGAGTTGTAATGATTCTAAATTTTTCACAATGCTAGTCAATATCAAATTCTTCTCATTACCCATTGTGAATATCACTTTTACTAACTCCATTTGGACTTCTTGGAATTTCTCTTCGCATATCGTGCCAATTTATGAAGACTTATCTTCAAGGGAAGTCTTGTATAACATCATCTTGTTTGCTTGATCATTACTTTTTTTTCTTGGATCTTTCTTTTTCTTAGAATTCATTCACAAGGGTAGTGTCTAACATTTTTTGTTAGCATGTCCAAGTGTAGTAGTGACCATAATAATTTGTCATATCCTACTTTTGATTACCTGAGGTTGATTCTTTTCTATGTGGATACTATTGTTGTTCCTTAGTACTTTTCATCTCCTACTTAGCATTTCCCAAGTTTTTTGGATTAGTTATCAGGGATTTCTGTTATTTGTCTTTGTTCTTCACAGTCTTGATTGCATAAGAATTGACTTAATTAAGAGTCATAAAAGGAATTAATCTAAGCTTTGTCACAATTAGTTAATGTAATTTCACAATATATTTTATTATGTTGGACACTTGATGTATTAATATGCCAAGTGTTATTGTTTGTCATTGGAATTTTGTACACTCCTGTACCAATTGTTTCCATTGATGTCTTAGATTGTGCCAATTCTGTCATTGTTCCTCGATATGTCTCATTGGGCAAAACTCTTGGCGTATCATTCTCTTTAAGTTGCTTGATGACACCCATTTGGTTGTGTTTCTCTTAATATAGGTATTCCATTATGTCAACGTACATGTGTTCAACTTGGCAAACGCAGCTTTCTTAGTTGATGAGTATTTGTAAAAAAATGAAGAATAAGTTATGAGTTAATTAATCAATGTATCCAAGTTCATAGGTTTTACTTTGGTTGTTGGTCTATTAATCAACTTTTTTCCACCTTAAAGGGTATTAGTTTTCCTTCAATAAGGGGTTATGCTAATGTTGTCAATCTCCTTTTTTATGACATCATCGAATGTGAATTGTTTCAACCTTCCTTATGTCTTCTTGGTTGCTTTTGACCTCAAGCGTCATATCCTTTTTTCAGTATTCCATGGCTATTGTTGGGGTAGATCGTTGTTTGATCACAATCTTCTTCAAGGTTTGAATGGTCTATTTAGTTATGCCACTTGCGTCACCAATAATCGATTAGATTCTTACATATGCACTATAGAGGTGGCTTTTCTTGAATTCTCTTCGATCAATTTGCATATTGATTATTGGTTTGACTCTTTTTTGAATCTTTTGGTCTAGATTATACGTATTCAAGAGGGTGTTTTAATATTTAGATGATCTCTCCATCCCTTGTACTATTAGGTTTGCATTGAGATGATGGGGATTTAAAAGAAAGATCTTGCTTGAACATGTTGAGTGTTGGAATGTTGAGAGAGAAAGAGAAAGATAAAGGGACAAAATAAAGGAAAAGGAAGTCTATGCTTTTTTGTTTTTATTATTAATATTTTAAACCTCTGCTTTTAGACATGATAAACTTTACAATCTTGGCAAAGATGACCTAGCAGGTTGTATGGTCTAATTGATATTTAGATATAGATAGAGATAAATATGGTCAATTAATCACTAAAATACCCTATCTCCTAGTTAGAAAGTGATGCTAAATCCGTGATTTTGGTTGTGTTGGCGATTCCCTCAAAAAAAATGGATTATGAGATTTTTTTTTCACAATGCCTTCTCCTAAGACTATCCCAATGTGAGGGATTCTTGAATTTTTCTTGTTTGATTATGCCTCGTGACTATTAGCATGTGATTAGGTGAATTAGTCTGGATGTTGGATTGTAATTCTTGAGTCATATGTGATAGGTACTCAAGCCTTATTACTTGTTTTCATTGTTGATCGTTGCTCTTAATTTTTCGATCTAACAAGCGATAAGAATCGTGGTTTTGTTTTATTTGTTGAAAATTGATGAAATATGCAATACTTTCCTCGCGGGACGATTGACGAGAATGAAATGGGAAAACAGGTTGAAAAGGAAGCCTGACCAAAAATCAATGTCGGGTGATTAACTCAAAAGAGCATGATAATAATTTTTTTAAAACCCTTGATTCAAAAAATAAATTTAGTGTTTTTTTCAATACAAAGATTTAATTAGTTTTATGATTAACGATTTTTATTTATAATAAAAATTGTGTTATAAAAATCAATTTTCCTATTGGCCAAATTAGATGATCCATTGCAAGATGGGACGATCTAATCATTATTTCTATGCTTTGAATGTGTCTCTATCATCATTGTGTGATCTTTGATCTTTAGTATCAAGCGATCTGATCTTCATCCTTTCACTTAGCTTTCGAAGTATGCCTTGTTGCAAGGATTGGGCATTCCGATCTTTATAGCCATCTTTTGAAAATCTATCACATGTTCTAAACCCAACTAAATACTTGATTGTATGGTTCAATCAACTAGTTAGACGGTTTGATTTGCTTATGGTTCTGAATATTAGGTTCCATAATACGTGTCCCATGGCTTTTTTCCTTAACGAAAAAACAACGATCTACATCCAAGATAAATTAGCCATTATTGTCTCGAAAAAAAATGATGCGTTGAAAGAATATGTTCTTTTAAAGATGGTACACATAATACATCCTTTGGGAGAAGATCATCACAAGTAGTATTGATGCTATTCAAGCCAGCATGTGATGTGAGAAGAGATGTAACATTGTCTACAATTATTTAATAATCTCCCTTATTAAGTCAATTTTGCCGAAGAGAGAATGCAGTTGGTGACATGTGATGTGTAGCACAAGAGTTAAGGCACCAATTAGAGTTAGAAGTACCATATAAATTGAGATATTTCATGTCAGACAAGCTGTATGTCCATTTTTACTGGATGGTTAAAAACCATGCCATACATGATTATGGCCTCGTCCAAGGTATTTAGGAGCAAATGCAATACCATTTGATTTGTTAAATTTAGTTGCAGAATAATCGAACTAGTTGTAAGGGATGAAATAGTTCAGCATTTAACAGAACTTTCTTGTTGAGTTTGCAGATCATAAAGCTTCTCTAATGTAACATTGGTGCTGAGAGAAAGGTATATAAATTCTTTTGGTAGGATCCAAAATCAAAATCACAAAAGTAATGTCCAAATTTGAAATAGGTTGGCTAGTAGAATTAAGTGCATCAATGAGTGATTCAACTATCAAGATATACTCCATCGTTGTTGAATCAATGGTTTATTTAACCAAAGTTGATCATGCAAACTTCATTTATGGCTCTTGAAGAGTAGACATGATGATTGCTCAATGAGAACACATGCTTCAATTGTTGTGGAATAACTTAGATGTTGTATAGATAAAGAAACAATAGTGAAGGGGCTCAAAATTGACATCTAAAATCCTAACCGTTGATCGCTTGTGGATAACCATTGAGAAACTAGCATCCAAGACCCACGTTTGAGCTTCCGTGCCTAGAGTCAACTGTTGCTGCACAAGCCAAGCTCTTGAAGCCTCCCAAGCGAACTTTGCCAAGGTGGCATTAGTGAGGTGTAGCTTCCACACAAGATAATGGTGAACCCATGACCCGGGCCACCTTTGCATGATTCTTACCTTCGTCCTCAAAACAAGAGATGCTGGTGGTCACAATACTTCATATACATCTTGGAACCTTAGTGATGTGGGAATAAAGTGAAGAAGTGGATTTCAATTAGATTCTAAGTCTTTAGCCTGGAACAACTATAAGAAGACCTCTTAAGCTTGATTGAAGGGAGAGATTCAATCCACGACAAAAATGTTATGTAGAGTTTTTTTTTCCTCAGAGTACCTAGGAATCCTAAACCATCCAACCTTTAACGAAAAGTTATTTGAAGCATTTTTTTTGCCCGTATCTCAATAATGAGCTCTCTTAAGGCCTTTTCTCTAGTCTCATGGATGTGGTCAGGAGCTATTGATAACTATTACATTATTGTAATTAGGATTATTTATTAAGATTTAACATGTGAATATTTTTCCCCTATTCTTATCTGTTTTATCTATATTGTTATGCTCATTCACCATGTTAGTAAGATTACACCTAACACATCTACTTTAACAATACTATGGTCATATCCATATGAACCTACACACTTATAGCTGTATTTGGCTTCATAACTTTATTAGACATGAGCTATTACACTTTGCTATTTGTTCCTCTACTATTTTGCATTGAACATTACTATTATAACATCTTGGTGTCATTTTAAAAAAATTGTAAGTGAATTATTTTACCTTTATATTATGTACAATTTTTTATGCTGATGGAGGTTTTGTTTCTAAATTTGATTTATATTTATCATTTGTTCACTTTTCAGCATACGGTAGCAATGTTGGGATGTGGTCCTAAAATTAAGAATGCAGTATTGGAGTTGACCTACAATTATGTGTTTGAAGAATATCACCAAGGAAATGCCTATACTCAGCTAATATTTGATAACTAGTTTAATATGATGAGATGTCAGGCATTTTCGACCATTTTCTATTCTGATTTGATTATTTCTCCCTTCACTGGAATTTATCGATTTCCTATTTTGTTATTAAAATGGAGCTTTCTCTGCGATAGTTAAGGTTGGGACCATGGCAGATTGTTGTACCCAGAAAATGTGTATAGAACCGATGAGATAATAAAATTATGGAGGAAAGAAAACTTGAGAACCTGGTCCTTCACCTGGCATCAGCAAAAAGATCACTGATGATGGGAATCGGTATTTTTTTATATATCAGACTTCTTAGCATAAATGTGCACCTATAAAACTAGTCTGATCTCAATTCTCAAGATGTTCATCTCTACCTTGATTAGATCTAAGTAAAGGAAAGAATTGACTAAGGCTGTATTTTGTACCACTGTTATTGAGTAAGTTATATGTTTGATAAACATGGTGGAATAAGAACTCGATGGCATGAAATGATTAAAGTAGTCTTTTGATTTTTGGGAAAAGATTAAAATTAAATTTTTGAAGTACTATTTTGGAAGGATAAAATTGTCTTTCACTCTGATCATTTTGGTTTTTTTTTTTGTTATTTTGGATTGAAAACATGCAATCTGAAACGTGATCAATCAAAAGCTTGATTGGCTTTTGAAAAATTCTTCTACAAAAAATTGATTTTTTAACAGCATAACAGATAGAGCCTACATTATGATCAAGCTCTTTGTGAATCTAACGTCCTTTTTGTTCTGCAACCCAAGCTATTCTTTATGAATATATGCGCTTCTTGGAATATATGATGTAGCTATAGTTCATTTGGCTTTCACACCAAGTTTAGAAGCTTTGCTTGTTTCTTTCATTTTAAGCTTTATACATACATAGAAAAATCTTGTTGATTGATCTTCAAGGTTCTGTTTTTCTGCTACTCTCTGTTCTATCTCTGAAAATTCATTATCACTATCATATAAATCACGTTTATTTGTTTGATTTTCTTTACTAGTTAACAATGTCCATTGTTTGCTTTGTATTCTGGCCTATCCCTTGCTATGAGGACTATGATTGCCTTTGAAAAAAGAATCACAATATGGTTGTGATTGGTTTTGGCTTTTACTATAATACAATGTGAATCATTATTGATTCATAATAGAAAAGTGCATAATATTTTCAATGCTGGCTAGAAGATTTGTTGTTTTACTTAACTGGCTTCTAAGACCCTTGCAATTTTATGCTTGAGTTGTTGTAGCCTTCACAGGTCTCATTTGTTTTTTTTTGTAAATAACATGTTTTACAAATCTATAATATATATAGATCTTCAAGTGTATACATCAATGTCTAATTTCAAAGTGTATTCAGAACATGGTCAAGGCTGTGAGTTGAATTTTGAGCCTTGTTTCAGACACACTGGACTGAAGAATAACAGTGTAATTTATTAATTTTTGTTGGCCTTCTTCAACAACGAAGATCTTTTTTCTGAGGAATTGGAATGAGTCTCCAGGCACCTTAACTTTAAGATTTGGATTTTCAAATCCTTAGTGGACAGTTTTTGCAGACCAAACTCTTAGGTAGCTCCAGCATCTGTAAATTTTTTTTTGTAGATTATAACATTCAATATGCCTCCTTGTTGTAGCTTTGAAATTTTGTTTACATACAGCTCGGTGTTTATGGGAGTAATATACAATTTAGAATGTTGTATTGATTTGATTGCCCTACATTCTCTAGCTTCAACTTGTGCGACTTGTGTGGTCGTCTTACAGCTTCCACTCTTTTGAAACTACTAAAAGATATCACTTGAAGTGCCATCACTTTTGTATGATTGTGTTTAATATGTCCTTTGCCTACTTGAAGTTAGTTTTTTATGCCAACTCGAATCATTATAAATCAAAACATATTGGTTCCATCTGATTTGAAGGAATTGTGAGCAAATGAACTTTAAAAAAGTTATTTGAACTTAATTTGTGTTTGAGGTTCAGCAAATAAACAAAGTCTGTGCACCATTGATATGTGTTCTACTCTCTACTTGATGTTTCAGTACTAAAGACCCTATTGTACCTTTCTACAGGCTTTCTCATAACGCAGACAAATCTTGGAACAGACTCATCAAGCATATTATTGCATTTCATGTCTCTGGATTGATGCCAAAACAGTGTAAGCCTCCATCATGAGCTAAAGCATGATAAGAAAATGGAGTGTAGAAATAATTATCTTGTAAACAAAACAAGCTTTAAAACTGCAGTAATGGTATGACAATCTAATATGATATTATTGGGTACGCAAAAGTATTCATGCTATTTGCTTGGACTTCAATGTATTTCATACACTTGGTTTGATGTGTCTTTTAGTATTATGTAATTTATTTGCATTCAATACAGGAAAATTACATAAATGCTTCTTTCCCCACATTTTGATTGACTAAAGACCATGAACTAATCCATTGCCACAATCGAAAGAGAACTCTCTTTATTCTGCACCGCTTTTGCTCACTGCTTCTTCTTGAATTGAATGACTTCCAGTTTATTGCGTTTTAGGGTTCCTGGAAACATTCCATGACAACAAACGTAGGTTTAATTTCTTCTTTCATGCATTTTTTTTCTCTTTAGGACAATAACCAAAAGCTGGTCCAAGTAGATCAATTCCTCCAGTTTGAAGGCCCATAGATCTTGAACTTCTTCGCTTGAAGAAGAAACAATGGCAACATCATGGGAATAAACATCAAAGTTAGAGAGCCAAACGCATCATCGTATGCTCGAGGAACCCCACAGGTTTGCTTAATCCATTGTGAGCCATTCACACATAAATGGTTATTAATGCATTCAATCTGTGTGGTATAGATGGCCCCATATTGCACCTGTGCAACCTTATCATCTGCCTTTGTCTGTTTGTATCATTTAGTTTCCAAAGCTTGTGAAATTTCTGCTGCATCTTTCTGTTTGCTGAAAGGGATGGCTTATAACAACAGCAGAGAACTCAAATATTTACTTTGACCTGGAATGGCTTCAACAACACTCCATTGATTTCCACCCTCCTTAAGTCGAGCAATCTACAGGCCAAACCAGCTGTTTATCACAATACTGAAGCTTTTGATTCTGATGTGATACCATGTTGCCCTTTGAATGACCTGTTTACTAACACATGTTGATGTTGGTTTCACTTGGAAATTTCTTGTCTAACAGTAGATGGAGCATTTAAGAAAACTTGGAACTAAAACATTATAAGATAACCTTTAAAAATGGGTGAAACAGTGTTGTGAAGGAGCAAAGGCTGTCACTAGCTCAGCAAGATAACAATGTGTTGAATGATTGTACAGTTTTATGCAATTGGGTAAGCCGTAATGGTCCATAATGGTCCTGTGCACACGTATTTGAGAAGGAAAGGCATGATAATCCATGGCTTCAACCATTGATCATTCTCTTGGTGCTTTGCTTTGTGGGGACATGAACACTTATGGATCATATACACACCCAGAAGATATCCCACCTACAGCCACACAGCTCTCACCAATTAGCATCCTCCCATTAGAAGAAAGCTTGTGGACAATTTGTGTTCAGTTCAATTTTGACTCGATCCAAAACAAAATTGGGCAATCTAGATCTAACACGCATCTGAGTTCGAGCAATTAGATCAAATTTTGGATTGATCTGGACGCATGTGTGTTCATCTAGATGTGTATATTATATGTATGATGATGTATTTCTTCTAAGTTAGATTCCAATGAAAAGGACCACTAGTTGGCGAAGGAAAGCTGATAAGAGTTGGACAACAAGACAACAACTGTGAAGCATACGAACCATTTCCAGGCGAAGGTTGGGCGAGAGCGACCCGCCGAACCAGAATGTGGGCTTGCGGTGTTCGTCGTCGCGGGCGAATGCGATTCATCACAGACGATGGTCGGCGGAAGCCGCCATCGTTTCCAGGCTGGCCAATCGCCGTCGTCAGCCTCGTCGCCGCGGGGGACACGTACTCGCAGGTGAGGGGCAATATTCGAGGAGTTGTCCTGGCATTAAGACAACGTGGTCCAGTGCTTGGCTGCCCTTCGCATCAGTAGAGGGGAGCATAAAACAGCAGGGGATAACGACGGGCAATCATCCGCCGTGAAATGGCGATCCATGCCAGGAGAAAACAAAGGGTAATTATTCGTGGCTTCTTCGGCTCGTGTTTTATCTGTTGGAATTCAAAGTGGTAAATAGAGATGATATTTGTACAATGATGGCTTAATCGACATGCGTTTCACCATGGGAGCAGGCTCATCTGAGTTGTAGATGATTGACAAGACATTGGGATAAGGTGGACAAGAGGGCGTGATGCAAAACATCATTAAGGACAGGTGAAACTTCCAAGCAGAAAGTGTTTTACTGATGATACACATGATAAGGAGGAGGAGTTGTGTAGATTATTATTATGTTTTACAATGCTTGTCCTTTCTTGTTTGGAGCATTTTACATTTATTACAACATTGCTTGAGGTTTATGGACCAAGATGATGTTAGAGGAGCAAGCTTTATTGAAGATTTCTAGGTTAGGCAATTGGAAAGACCGTTGAAGTCAATTGTCAAGACAAATCAATTCACTTGTGTAGGTCTTTATCGAAGGATGCTTTCCCCTGTCATGGTTGTGGTCAACTTCAAAGAATGTGACATCGGAACTGATTGTGGTAGCACAAAGGCTTGGAGAGTAATTGTAAAGAGCTTCGAGTAATGCAAACTAGAGAAGTTTGTGATCTCTTCTAAGTTCTATTAAATACATTCTAAGTTCATTGGTTGGTCTCTTTTTGTATTGGTACATATTTCCATCTTTTTTCTCGACATTTGTTCATTGATTGTCCCCTTCAGAGATATTGTTGGGTGGTACAAAAGGACTTGTCTACCATTATCTCGAAGGTATGGTAAGAAAATCTATAGCAAAGTGCCTTGTAAGATGTGTTTGAGAGAGATTTTTAAGTCGGGCAATTAGAAAGATTGTTGAAGGCAATTGTGAAGGAAAATCAGTTCACTTGTGATGGTATTTATCAAAGGATGCTTACCACTTGATGGATGTGATCAACTTCAAAGAATATGACATTGGAGCTAATTGTGGTAGCACAATGGCTTGAAGGAGGATGTTATACAAGAGGAATAGAGTAGAGAGTGATTGTAAAGAGCTCTAAGTAATGCATACTAAAGAAGTTTGTGATCTCTTCTTAATTCTATTAAATACATTCTAAGCTCATTAGTTGGCCTCTTTTTTTGTTATCATGCGTGCTTTCATCTTCTTTCTCTGCATTTGTGTATTGATTGTCCTCGTGGATATCATTATTCTGAGGTTTTTTTTAGTGAACCTATAGCAAAGTGCTTTGTAAGTTGCTGTGTTTGAGAGAACCGATCGTTTACAGCATGCTGTCTTGGTCGAACTTGGAGATATGGAGTCCAGAACAAGGGACCTATGCCATGGGGTGAATCATGCTGAATTCAAACATGTCAACCTGGAGATCATAATGCTCTTCTCACAACTAACTCACTGCCTAACTTACCAGCTATTGGAGTACAGCTTCAAGTGTCTGCTGCTGGGAGAACAATGTAATGCTTAATAGCTGTTGGGCTTTCTTAAGTTGAAATTCCATGGTACAGAGTTGGCTTCAACTGAAAGCTTGTCATAAATGTTGAACTGAATGAGAAGGACTTTCTATTATTGTCCACATTTATAATATATCATAAATCCAACATCAATTGTGAGCAGAACACATGAATGCTGGCAAATCCATTAACCTTTTATGAATAACAGTCAACATAGTAAAAAAAAAAAAAAAAAAAAAAAAAACATAATCATGGCACTTAATGGCCAATACTCCATGTTAAATAATTTCTCATTCCTGGAATCCAATGGTGAAGAGTCGTAAAGCTTCACTATTCTCAAACCAATGTGGCCTCTCTATGTACAACAGCTGGATCGATCTTGACAAAGATCAGTAATGGCCATTGTAATTCAGCTTTCATGGCCTGCAAGAAATAGAAGACAACAAGATTCATGAGTTGTTATCCAGAGTAAAACCCCAAGTTACAGCAATTCCTTCCCAAGTTCTTCAACCTGGAAAAGTTTGAGTGGAGAAGGAGATGCTCTTGATTCTGGGTGTTGAATCCCATCTGAACCACGTTATGGAGATCATCCACCCAGAAACCTCCAACCTGAAAGATGGCAGCAAAGGGGAAATGGGTGAACAGAGAACAGGAAGAAGACCATTCGAGTCTGTTACTGAAAGGATGATCTCCTACCGGGGAAGCCGAACCGGCGAAACCGTCGAGAGAAGGCAGCTCCATGCCGAGGTTTCTGCCCATGTTTGAGTGGCTCAAGGGGTGTTCTTGGCGCTGCAGGTCGAGGCCTCCATTGGCCATTAGAGGGGCTCCCTGAGGAGTGTTTATGAAGGAGAAGGTGTTCGAGGTGGTCTCCAGGGGATATACAGGCTGTGACACAGGTCCACTGGTTTGATGCATCTGAATCCACATGGAGAGGTGATTTGTGTTTAAGCAGAGCTTTTTTGTGACATGGCTGAAGAGTACATATAAAACTATGGCTTACATCTTTGTTATGGTGGAAGCTGTCCATGGTGTAGTCAAACTGGGGATTGACGGTGGCGAGCTTCATAGAAAGGAACTGGAGAGGATGAAATAGGTGAGTTTTGCTGGCATTTGAAAACAGATCATAGATAGGATGTAGAAGAATGGTATCATTGCGATGTACCTCAACTTGGCGTTGTAAAGACTGCACGTAGTTAATGATCTCATCAAGCATCACTGCTTTCCCAGTTACCTGCAACGCAAAAATTGCATTTTGGAAGGGACTTCAGATAAAAATTGTTTTTTTTTATGGAGTGCGTCATCATCGTCGTCATCAAAATTCTCACCTTGTTGCAGCCAGGAACAAGGTCTTGCAGAAACTTCATCCTTTCGCTAATTTTCTCTCTTCTAACCTGGAGAAGCTTATTAAGTTCAACTCCGAGAAGGAAAATGAGTATAAGGGATTGCCTATGGAAAGAAATGAAGCTAATAGACGAAGCGTACCCTCTCCGCGAGGCTATGGCTATCGGTTGCTTGCCCTCTTCTTGCCCTTACATGGATGTAGTCCTTGGGAGGTTCCGGTGGGATGGTTGCCTCCTCCTTTTCCTTGGAGGAAGCATCGCCTCCTTTTTCAGCTTCTGGTTTTACAGAATCCTTGCCGGTTCCTTCGTCGGAGGACTTGCTTCTCTTGGCACTGGAATCTTCTCCAATGGCCTGTAATCCATGAAAGAAAAAGATGCAGTCTTGAGAAAAATTGAATGAACAGCATGCAGATTACCGGCAAGGCGAAAGAATCCAAGCTCACCTTGGAAGGATTTGTGGCCGTGGTGACGGAGGAGGATAAAGAAGCTTCCTTTCCTTTTGCCTTCGGCGGCGCCTTTCTTTTCTTGGCGTTGCCGGACGCCAACGACTCGTCTCCATCATTGGAAATCGACATCTTTTGGCCGGATTGGCCCGATTGGCCGGAGGCCTTCAGTGACTGGCTGCTGGAGACCCTCGACAGATTTCCTGCCTCCGGCAGCAAAAACTGTCCGCTACCATAGCTCCGGCCTCCGCCGACGAAGCTCGAGTATTTCGCAGCTCGGTAGACAAAGCCAGGGTCCGCAGAGAAGGGTGAGTTTGTGAGGTTGAGCTTGGGAGGGGAATTCAGGGGTGTGCTGTAGCAAGAATTGGCGGCGCTTTGATAGCGGGAGGATGGAGGAGAGATCTCGTCGGAGTTGCAGATGCTTCCGAGCCGCCCAATCAGCTCGCGTATCACCACGCTATCGCCGGCGGCGGCTGGCTGTGGATGGGAGGACGGGGAGGAGACTAGGGAACTAAGAGCCGACTCGAATTGGACGGTTTGTTCTATGCTTTGGTCCCAAGAGAGGTTCAGATAACCGGTGCTCAGCTCCGGCAGCGTTGCGGCTGCGTCGGAGGACGGCATTTGCCAGTTTATTCCCATTTGACTGCCGAAAAATGCCCCCTTCTCCATGGGCAGGCCGGGAAGATATCAAAAAGAGGAAGATTCGGACGGTGAATTTGAGAAATAAAAAAAGGGGAGCTTTCTTGTGGAAATGGAAGGACAGTTTGCCAGACTTGGTGATGGGCGTACGGCGAAAAGGGTAAAGACTAATAGGAAAGTGAAGGCGGAAGAAGGAGTTTTGAAGGGACAACTGGGCAGTGGTGACGGTGGAAGACAGAGACGGAGGACGAGAAGGCAGAAGTGTTGACCTTTATATATTATTGATGGAAACAAATATAAATATATCGGGCGTGGTGTCGCCGCGTTCGGCGGTGAGAGCGGAGAAGATGCCGGGCATTGGACGTCAAACTAAAGCCGTGCCTCCTCTGCTGTTCTGCACTCCTTTGGGAGAATTTTTTCGCCTTCTATTCTGGCCAAGAGAGAGAGAGAGAGAGAATAGAAGAGATAGAAAGACAAAGATGGTAAAACTCAAAACGATGAAGGAGGGGGGGACGAGGGAAAGCCGACGGGGGAGGAGAGCAGAATTCGCAGTAGTGTTCTTAATAGGACGAACAGCCTTCGCGCGGCCTACAGCAAGACGAGTAAAACTACCCAATATTTTTTTATTTTTTATTTTTTATTTTTTATTTTTTATTTTTTATTTTTTTAACTCTACAATATTAAATTCTCAATAAATAAGTTTCAATATCCTTTTTATTTTCACATAAAACCTTTTTCTAATTTTTTTTATTTTTTTAATGTTGTCTGAAAAAGTGTTACTGAGATCAGAATAAGACTTTTTATCTCAGAAGAGACGTTGGCTTTTATCAATTCTTAAATAAGGATATTAAAAAAGAGGGTAATTTGATAAATATGACCAAGCAGAACAACTACAATCTGCTCTGTATTTCTTGTTATTTTTTACCTAAAAAAATAAAAATAAAATAAAAAATTTCCATACATAGAAACACGTTTAGCGCCGCGTAGCTTTATAAAATATTGCTATATTTATGGAAATTTCAAAAACAGTACCTTTTTAGAGCGTATTTATATTATTTTTTTTTTGTAGTAACAAAAAATAAGTTGTCTTGTGCTTGGTAATATAATTAAAAAAAAAAAAAAATACTGCACGCCTAACAAAAAAATCATCAACAAGTTTGAATTTCTCTTCAATTGAGTATATCTTTTTTTTAAAATAAGAAAAATAAAATATTTTATTAATTAATTAAATTTTAAGACCAAATAAAAAAATTAAAATTATATTTCAAATTCCAAAAACAGATAATATGTGAATGCCCAAAAGAGTATGATGACAATAAAGAGAGAAATGCGATTGTTTGGGTTGGCAAATTATTTAAAAAAAAAAACTTTTTTTTGTGACAATAATTCAATCTTTAAAGTAGAATCTTAGTTGATGTTGCAAGGAAACTCTATCCACGAATGATTAGTGAATTGTAATTCATAGCAATTTTTTTTTTTTTATTGGGAGATGCAATTTTTAATGATTAAAAAAGGAGGTTTTCTTTTATCTTTCAATGTTGAATAAATTCTTATGTTGAAAATTGCAATAAAAACTTGAGAAAGAAAAGGGAACTATATTAAGACATGATAAAAAAAAAGTAATTAATATTTATAATAATATCTTTCATGATATTTTTTATGATTATTTTGATATAAGATAAAAAAATCTTTAAAGACAAATAATGATTGAATATAATCACATTTTATTATTATTAGTGTCCTATAATATAATTTTATCAAAACAATTTGAAAATGTTCATTAAAGTTTATATTCAAATTGGGCCATGGTTGATCCAATTGTGATCTAAAATCAATAATGGTTCAATTAATTGTACCAGAATTTAAATTGATTGAGCTATTAAATAAAGATGTATTTTATATTATAATTATTAAATAATAATATGCAATGAAACATTCATTAAAGAAATATTTCTTTTTTTAAATATACACATTCATATATAAGAATGACAAATGCAAATTTTTTAGACATGTAATGGTCCATAGAGGCAAAATCTAACTTAAGGAGTATTCTAAGAATAAAAACAAGGCAATAATATCATTTAATTAATTTGGGTTTTAATTTGAATAAATGCATCAAATAAAATATCCGAACAACTTATTTTTAGTTTAAATTTTGAATCAAATCAGACTATAAAAAAATACCAATAAATGACCCAATTTTCATTATACCAAATCATTTATTGATGACAAATCTCGTTAGGTTGTTCCATCATTTATTTGTTGTTTATCACAAAATATGACACATTTATCTCCTGTTCTATTTCTCTTAACTTATTGAGAATATTACTTCACATGTTATAAGACATCACAGAATTAAAAAATATAGAATAAAAACTTTCATATTACATTGAAAATTGACTTATGATCATGATGATTATGCATCTATATAAAGCAACTCAATCATCCATCAAATCAAATAACCTTCACTTGATCTCAATTGCCACAAACACATCGCATAATTATCAAACAAACCCTAAAAGGCCTTGCAAATGTTATGTAGCCACCAAACTCAAGTTCTCAAAGCCAATTGATGCCTTGTAATGATGTTAATATATAATTAGGATACATGGCGTTGGTATTGCTGTTGGCAATCACATGCTGAGGTCATATTATATTGCATGAGAATATTATTTGATTTTAGAGGCTGGATTCAACCAATCTCCTGCTCATAAACAATCTAGTTTAGCTAAATTGGCCACTAAATGTTGGTCTAATCACCAATAAATTAAACCATCTGTTCAAGCTATTAGCTGTGTGGAACATACTCTAATGGTCCCTCCTGAGGTTCTAATTTCTTGCAATGATTGGGGTCAAAGAAAAGTGATGCTCCTTAAGGTGAGTTTTAAGCATCCAATGCATGACTAATTATATTTTAAAGGAGAAAAATCTTAAGACTAGTAACTATCACGGTGTAATCGAGTTGAGTAAAACCAATATAGTTCAATATGTCATTCTTTAAACGAAAGCTTGTCACACTAGATTCAAGTTTTTTATTCTAGCAATTCAATGACCATGAAATAACACAAATTGATCTCGGGCTTGCATTTAATAATTGAGCTCAAGCACTTCGTTTTCATTCTAAAATTATTGCCCTGGTAAGAATAGACAATTGTCTCAATAGGGTTTTCCATCATCGAGGAAGGAGAAAGAAGGCGACATGAGTTTTATCATGGAGTTGGTGATGTGGTTAACCATATCGTACTCTATCGAGTGAGCCTAATTTGTAGATTTTATTAGGTCATAACGCCAAATGGGTTGAGTTTGGTTTGGTTGTAGAGAACTATAAGAATTGAATAAAATACAATGTATCATTATACAACAGATAGATTCAATTGATTTAGACTAAGTCATACTTAGATGTCTAAATCAAACTCAATATTGATGGTTTGAAGTTCAATACGTCATTCTTTTAATTGAAGTTTGTCATGCTTGAGCAAATATTGATTCTAGTAGTTCAATGACTAAAAATAACACAAATCAATCACTTAATTTTTGCCTAAATGTGAATGGACAAGTTTCTCAACGAGGTGTTCCGTCGTTGAGGAAGGAGAAGGAAAATAATACAAGTTTTATCAAGGAGTTGATGATGTGATTAACCACATCATACTCTATTGAGTGGGCCTAATTCATACAAATTGGTCAAATCTTTCATTACACAACAGATGTAAAAAAAAAAAGGGAAAAAAACTCAGCTATTGAAGCCAGTTATAACAAATATTAGCTTCTGGGTTAGTTCTAAGGCTTCAAAGCAGTTGGATTTGGATCAGTGATTGTCTCATCTGTAAGGTTTGCTTAACTAATAATATATCTCTGTTATGGGTAAGGAAGCACTATCCCTTTAAATAATAAGCCTGCAAGCCCTTCAAAGACCATGCTACACGAGTCCTAAGAGCCCCCTTTAGTTGGTTTCAAGAAAATAATTATCCAAAACTACTTATTAATTGCATTTATTTAATATACATACAAGCATGACTAATAAGGTACATGTATTTAAGGAATAAAAAAAAATTACACCATAGAGAATAATCATTTAAAAAAATTTATATTTTAAAACATAAATTTTAATATATAAAACATAATTTCAATCAAAATAGAAATACAAATGATTAAAGTATGATACACTCTTGACATAAACTTTGTGAAAATGTAACTAATATGATCGTAAGACATTAGGATTAAAACTACATATTGAACTAAATATTAAGACAAGAAGTATAAACATAAAAAATAAGAAGAGTATCATTGAGATCTAAATTATGAAGAATATCAATATGCAAAAAAAAAAAAAAAAAAAAAGAAAAGAGTAAGATCAAACTCAATTGCATAAAAGTTAAGATTTACATCAATAAATAATAAATCTTGAAGAGTTGAATTTAGATTGTTGATATAAATTATTAAAATTCTCTCTAACAAATAACAAAAAATAAATAAATTAATAAATAGATGAACAACAACTATTCAAAAAAAGTTTGACAAATTTGAATATTAATAAATATTTATTGCTAGTTGATAGTTCAACCATGTATTCACGTACCAAAGCTCAAGAAAAAAAAGTATTGTTCCCAAAATGTAGTGCTTAAGGTAAGTAAGACACGATTAAAGAAAAGGATTATACTTGGTCAAGATCCAACAACCATACTGTACCTCTTCTCTCATTCCTGCTTAAATATGCATGCTTCCATCGTTGACGAGTCAACCTCCCTCTCCATTGCAGGAAAGGGAATCGAATGGTCGTGCATGACAGCAAGGACAATGTTATCATGCATGCATATCGCGGCATACGTAACGTATATTTATAATTTGCTTTTTCATCAGATATTAGTTAGAAAAATCATTTAATTTGCTCAACTCTTACCATTTTTCTTGAATCCTTGTGCATGTAAATTGATCACATGTCCTTTGATGTAGAGTGTATTTGTATTTCAGATGAAACACTTCTTTATGACATAAACGATCCTTGATCTTTGATGAGATACCATGGCTATCAAGGTCTCTGGTATTAAATCATGCAACGAAGTTAGGTGCATGTATGTCGCAATAAATCTCTTTGGGTAGCATGCTTGCATAACGTGGCCACCCATCATTGAATATCATCAGATAGGTCCATAAACAAACCAGCTGGAACTCCATCATAAAGTCCTGTTTTATGTGTTAAAAAAAAAAAAATCAAAATAGTATATTTTTTAATACATTGTCAAATTCGTGTTTACAGGTAACCTGTTTACAACATACCTACAGATAGAACACCAGGAATAGAGCCAACAAATGGAAAAATGCTCAGCTCAAAAGACTGGAAAGATGAAAAAAAAGGTGAGAAAAAGACTGCATCGGATCAAATGCAGTTGTTGAATAGTTTTCCAAAATCCTTTTTCTCTGCAAAGAATGCAAGCAGCATATCACTGAAGAAGATGAAAGATGAGTCCAATAAAATTGTCCAGAAGAACCGTGCAATGCAGGGATGTTATTAATTGGGAAAGGAGAACGCAATAGAGTCTCTATTGTCTCCTTCTCCAATAGTTTCGCCGTATATAGATATTATTACCTTCTGAACTCTTACGGGCCTCTCTGTTCATGAGCTTTCGCTATCTCCTCAGAGTCTCAGCCTCTGCTCCATATGTTCTGTCTTCGTGAGGACCTGCAAAACTATAGATCTGTGAAGAAAACAATGGAGAGGCTGTGGAAAGCCTTCTCTGACAACTTCAGCATAAGCTACAGTGCATACAGACATCTACCATTCTGTTGATATCTTCAAGGGTTGAAAAATTTGTTTGGGCAATGTTAGAATTATTAACAGAGAATGATTCCCAATCAGTTTAAAAAGTTTGAGATCAAATGAACCCATGTCATGGTTTTTCAATTACAGTATCTTGTAGAAGAAAACGACGGCTACAGTTTCACACGACATCACAATGGGCTGTACTTTGTCGCTTGTTAAAAAGAAAAATTGCTCAGGAAAAAGCCCTATCCCAAGCTAAACATTGTTTAAGTCTTCAGCTTTAAGTAACCTCCTCTTGGTACACGAGTTAACTATCTTAAAGCTGCCAATTAGTTAAGTATAACCATGTGGTTTGTTAAGCTAAGCTGGTGATGGTACAGTTTAACCTACTAATAAACAAAAATTGTTTTAAGCTGTACTATGCTTTGAAAAGCTTCACATCCAAACAGACCTCTGAGGTGACATTTATTGCATGCTTAAGATAAATGGCTTCAAAGATGCCACACCATATTTCAATAATCCATGACTTTTAAAAGATTCTCAAGGATTAATTGGTTGTTCATGTACAGATATATGCATAGATCCTTGTTCCAAATATGCATAAATGTTTGGCGTAAGCAGCATAAGAAATGATGCGCATAGATAGAAGATTTCCAAAGAATAGACACAAACAACAAGATTTGGTTTTAATGAAAGCAGATCTTGGGTTCTGTAGGAAAATTGAAGCTTATGACATCATACGCATTGACAGAGTAAAAAAATTTATTTATGCAAGCAAAATTGTACAAATAGTACTCGAGTGAAAGGAAAAACCAAGCCTGGTAACCCAAAAAAGACAAGTGTAAATATACTCACTGCTCAAAGCTCACAGAATTAAGCTGTAATAGGAACGATACACTGCAGTTTAGCTTCCAGACTGCACCGGCATCTACCAAGAAATACCCTTCAAGAAGTAGATCAAGTATAAACAAACACTCATTACAACCACTTCGAGTAACACATTTAATTGTTGCAGTAAAATAATTGATTACGATACTCAAAGGTATATTTAGCATCAATACCTTGTGTACTTAGAAGGTAACAATTCTAATGCTCAAAAGATTATATGCCTACACTAAGGATAACGATAAGAAGGAGCAATGAAATGTCTTGCGTTATTTAGGTGCATTGTCTTTGTTTCTTGTCACACAATGCATGTTTACTCGAAAACAATGAGGCATTAATAAATTTAGACAAACCTTCTTTGGAGTAAAAAAGGCCATGTCAGATCCAGGCTGAAGTCATACTGTTATTGATTAGGTATGACCTATTTTGAGCTTTCATTTCTAAAAGAATAGCATCTCTAATGATGTAAGATGACATAATAGAAATCTCACAGCTAAGACGTATCTAAGAGATCAAAATTATTACAAGATTCAAGACAAAACAATGGCCACACATCATTTTTAAATTTGGCAAGTGCTTCTCAAAGCAACTTTTTCTTTTCAATTTCAAAAATTCTAGAAGTTTACCTAACAATTTTAGTAATTTTTAAGAAATTCGTTTTTTTAATCACAAAAACTGGTACCAAATACAACCCAAATCAAGTGCCAAATTCTTGTTGCAGGGTTTATTACATTTCAAATGGCTACATTAGTGAGAATCTCCAAATCTATGCTGATTTTCAATTCCTTAAAACATTTCACTGTTTGTTATGCCCTTTCTCATCTTTAGGTTACTAGGTATCCCTCATAAGTCTTTCCTTGATTGAACCTTGCCATTCATGTAAAGACTTTACCAACCTAAGGTACTGTTAAATGAGAAATCATAGATTGAATTGGAAGAATTTTGTGCCATCATAATATCAACGAAGTCCATGAGTTAAAGATAAGTAAACTCAAATAGCTAAATCCACTACAGAGTAAATCACTACCTCTCAAAAGTTTTCTATTACTTCTACCATACTCGATAATAATAGAAAAAAAACCCCTCTTGTTATGCCCTTTCTTGTCTTTAGGTTACTAAGTATCTGCCATAAGCCTTTCCTTGTTTGAACCTCGCCATTCAGGTGAAGACTGTCCCAACCTAAGGAGCTGTTATATGAGAAATTATAGCTTGATTTTCAACTCCTTAAAACATTTCATTGCTTGCTATGCCCTTCCTTGTCTTTAGGTTACTGGGTATCTGTCATAAGTCTTTCCTTGTTTGAATCTCGCCATTCACGTGAAGACTCTGCCAACCTAAGGTGCTGTTAAATGAGAAATTATAGATTGAATTGAAAGAATTTGATACTATCAAAACATTAATGAAATCCATAGGTTAAAGATAAGTAAACTCAAATAGCTATATCCACACAAAGTAAGCCACTATCTGTTAAAACTTCTCTATTACTTCTACCCCCCCCCCCCCCCCCCCCCACCCAACCAAACACACAGACAACTTACAACTTCAATTGCATTGTGTGCTCTAAGCAACAACTCCTCCCAAAATCTAAAAGAGCGCCAAGTTGGAACACCATTTGCAAAATTCTTGTGTTTCCAAAGGATCTGGCTACGAGCGAACCAGAAACCAAGAGCTCTCCCATGTCTTTTACCCAAACTCTTTGGTATTCAAGATGTTAGTTTTAAGAACGAGTAATCGTCCTTCTTTCTTTTCAGGATTTTTATTTTTTATCTTTGGGCCAAAATAAAGCAAGGATCTAAATCCTACTAAATGATGACAATAATCGTTCAATGCTTTATTGCATATCTACTGTATTTTTGTTATGGCTTTGTTGTATTTCATATTTTTCATGTTACTAGTGTTGCATATTGTTAGTTGTACCCTTGTGATGTCTTGAAAATAGATTAATGATTGTTTTTCCTAGTTTTGATTGATCACCAGGGTTTATAAGGCCACCTAGTCCACCCAATATGGCACTATAATGATTCTCTTCAAAACTACTACAAGGCAATTCGATCTTAAGCACATGAGGTGGTTGCAGCAAACTGTCAAGAGGACAGTAGAAGAGTAATCTTTTTACAGATTTCATCAATGAGTTTATTGGAAAAAAGGAATGTCAGAATCAAAAAATATTATCAAACCCTAGATGCTGAAATTGGGAAAAACTAAAACAAACTAATCTAATGTCAAAATTTAATACTTAACATCATTGGAATAGTACTAAACTAAAAAATAATTCCTAAAGGACACACTAAAGATGATAAGTGGATTGCTAAAAAATGATTAAGGTTATTATGATTAGGAGTAATCCCTTTATTAGCCAAGCTAATTACTTTGCAAATCACTGAAAATTCAGAATGCAAAGAAAACTTGCAAAGATTGAAAATCTGTTAACACAGCTTCAAAATGAAGTTTTTAACAGAAACTTTTAGAGTATGAGTTGAAGCTTAAGCTTATAAAGTTTCATCAAAATTGTGATCATGTTTAAGTAGGCACAAAATTCAAACAGCAACACTCCTATGGTTTCTAAAATGTCTTAGACAATTGGATAGTTCAAATTTTGGGAAATAAACCTTAGATTTAAAATCCTTTTCAAAGGAAGCTCAAAACACAAGAAAACAAGTTAAACTTTCATGTTGTAAATATTCATAGCTTTGAAGGGATTCTTACTCAAATTACATAGAGCTTTCAAAGCCTAATTTATTTTTGGATAGTTGTTATTCAAGGTATTAAATGTCATGATGAATAAAACAATTTTATAACCTAATTTTATTTTCATAATATTCAAAATCAATTAAATTTTTCATAAATCTAGAAAATAAACGGACAAAATCTCTCTTATAAATAATCCATTTTCTATAAAAAATATTTATCAACACATAAACATTGACAATTATATTATAAAATAATAAAATATATTATCCACATAAAATTAAGAACTAAAAATCACATCCATATCACTTATTCTATCAACCAAATCCACAAAATCACTAACAACTTATAAAACATATAAAATATACATCATAACCACTCCAGTAGTACAACTAGCAGCAAAATCCAAATATATCACAATCACATGACAAATTTCTCAAACACATACTTATTTCATACCGGATTTCTCAATCTTGTTAAAGTTCTTATCTCAACGTTGTAAATAACAAGACAATATAATATAATAAATATAAAAAATAGCAAAACTATACACCAAATAACAAAAGTAACAAAAAACATTATATTAAATTGCAATAACAGTAATAAAGAAAGAATTTATCAGATTAATTTTTATTTTTTTCTACTTATATCATTTTATTTATTTATTATTCAAATTTTATTTTTGGTTTATTTTTTAATTCAATTTGAGTCTTATTTTCTCTTGACTGTTATCCTTACTCATATATTATATCATTTTCATATCAATGTCCATCAAAAATACAATGGGCAAACTTTTGCCCATAGGTATATCAATTAGTCGACATTATATCAATCATCACTAGTATGGCTCTAGAAAGTACAACCAACCACTCTACAAACTCGAAAGTAAACTAGTGACAACATTAGCATAGGATACATCCATACCTAACTGCCCTGCTAGTTTGAAGACAACTAATGACAAACCTCTAAAATGCCAATCATCATATCATCTAACATCATCGCGTATCATAATATGGTCTATAACCATACCCAAATATCCTGTCTAGAGTATTAGCAACAAAATATAGTATAGTCTCAGGTACCACAATCGAGTCAAGAGATAAAATGTAGAAAAAAGCATATTTCTTATCATTTTATCATTTTCATTCAATGTATCATTCTAATGCACCATTTCAAATAAATAAACATATATTTCTCAGATTCTTGTATATTTATTTTCTTTCATTTTTCATTCTTTCATTTTCATTCACATATAAATCTTGCTTATGTATCAACAATAAGCTACACGATCTTGTTATTCAAATTCAAATGTACGAACATATTCAATTCATGATCATAAGAAACAAATACCACTTTATTTTAACATGCTCAAGAAATAAAAATAAATAAATATACTTATATCACAGTTAATCGATTTATCCACCTAATTTATGTGCTAAGGATCTACCACCATAATTGATTAGCTCTTTCGATATTGACTTTTTCCTTTACATTTTTTCATTTACAACAAAGGATTTCAAATTCCCAAATTTCATCGAATTTCTTTCTTGCTTTTACAACTATCAAATCACTTGATTCTTGTTACAGTTTCTTGAAATATCAATTTTTGACCAACAAAAATCAACCTATATCTTTATTTCGATTGTTATGGCGATCAACCATACCGTATTAGGGCAACTCCTAGTTAAACACAAAAGGAAGTTAGTTTTCTAAGAAATTGAAGTTTCACCTTCAATTCGCCACCAATCATGCACAAAAAATGCCATTTGAAGTTCAAATCACTAAAACCATTGAACATGACTATTGCTAATAGCATGAAGATAAAAACTGAAAATTTCATAACAAAACCATTCGCTAGGCCAAGCTTCTCACCTAACACAACAAAAAATAAGTGCAAGAACTTAGTGGAAATTGAAAACTAAGCTAACCAAAGTTGGAAATAACAACCAAATTGACCTCCCAAGGTTGCATCTCACATAATTATACCCTATGGATCCTTGAACATGATGATGCAAGCCTTTGACACCAAATGGCATAACTTAGTAAATATTTTTAAAGGGTTGTTGAAGCTAAGCCTCACTTAGAACATCCAAAAACAACAAAAATAATTTCAATATCCATTCACTTCAAAAAACACATTTGAAGTTCTTGATTCTCTATTTTGAATGGATCACGAGGTTTTAAAAGAGAGATGAGCTGAGGTGCCAATAGTAAAAACAAGAAGATTGGGTTGAAAATTTAGCATTGAATATGTATATGTTTGCATGCACGAATAGGGAATACTAACTCACTTTCAGTATTAGTTAAATTTGAATTAGTGCTTACAAAGATGTGATATACTAAATAATAATGTATATTAAAATGAAAACAAATGAAACTAGAGATATTATCGTCACTCTTCATTAAAAAAAATGCCCTCCGCTTTTCACTTAAATATTTTGATAAATGGAGGAATAAAAGATTAATAAAGATGTGATACAATAAGATGATATCAAAAAAGTTAAACATCATTTAGGATAAAAATGAGAACTACGAGAGTTATTGAGAGCACTAACATAACATGTACATCATATGTATTAAATACATAATATTCTTAAATGTTATTGTTTAAATACCTCTGTATCAATGCGTATTGTAACCTTAGGAGAGAAGGGAAGCAAAAGATTCAGACAAATGTAAGTTTTATGCCCTAAGAAAGGGCAAAGAAAAAGAACAATTGATAAAGAATCGAAATAATCTAGTATAACATGCTCCTTCATCTATAGTTCATCCTATAAAACAAAGGGAAAGTTATGATATGGACAAGCTTTTTCATCAATTTCATCATCTACAACACCCTAATTTTAAAGAACGAACTAACCCACTAATTGCAAAAGGATGTATTAGCAAAATAAACAAATATATTTAAAAGAAATATCGTTGTTTAATAGGATATACATCTTGGTTTTTAAGAATTTGTTTTAACTTCTTATTGTGAATATGTTCTATCATGTCGCAAAAACACACATTTATCTTCATCTTTATTGAAATTTAATTTATCCATCTTCAATATTTGTCATATCCTATAAGCATGCTCGTTTTTACTTTTTTAAAGATTAGCCATAACTGTTGTGTTCATGATTCACAATTAACTATTAAAAAGAACTCATAATTCCTCAGGATTGACAAGAAGATATAATTTCAAGTAAAATTGTATTAAAGGTTCGTATTTTGATCACTTAAACAAAAAATCTATAAAATCAAAATAACAATACAACATACAAAACATTAATTAAAATATTTTATAAAGATAACCAAAAAAATTTTTACACACAATTATTGGATTCCATAAAACTCAATGCACTATAGTAATCTAAAATACAATTAGATTTCTTTCATGAAACTAACTCATCAAAAGTTAGTATGACTTTTTCTTTGCAATATATTCCTCAAAACATTTAGCATTCGATGTTGTTTTTATGCTTTCAAACTTGATGAATCACTCATGATGACAACAAAGGTAAAAAAAAGATATGAAAAGTTATTCTAGATAGAGTTAATCTACAAAAGTCTAAACTACCGATTATCATATCATGATAAAAATAACTTTTTGTTTCAATGATTGTTCAATTTTTTGAAAATCAACCATAACTTATATAATAATAACCAAGTACAAAATTTTTGATCCCCATGTAGATCATACAAAAATCGTCCAAGAAAGATCGTATGATAATTCCTATATATCACAAAGTTAACAACCTTGTCAATGTTCCTATATATATAACCTATCCTCCTAACTGTATCATCGAAGTTGATTTTAAACAACATCAAGGAAAGGGAACCTAGATATAAGAAGAGGGACAAAGGGAGACGAGATGGCTCATTGGATTCTAAGACTTCATGTTGGAGTGTAGGTCAATCAGATGGGTGTTGTCAGAGCAGTTTCAATGATCACAACAAGTGAGAGAACTTACTTCCAATTAATGCAACAACTATGTGCTCATTAGATTTGGAATAAGGCAACTACAACATCAATAAAGAAAATGGCTCTCTTGCCTTCAACAATAACAATGTCTACATTAAATAGAAGAATAGACATATCTGACAAAGCATGAAAAATCCTTAAGCAATTAAGAAAAGGGATAAGCATTAATTAACAATTTTGTAGAAGTTACACAAAATAATAACTACCACATACACATAAGAGAGCAAAATAAGAGAACAAGAAGAACTTGTCTAAACTAATAGTTAGCGTATACAGATATGCCTCTCTTTTCATTAAGAAAAAACAAAATTACAAAAGACAATATTAAATATTTAACTTAAACAAAATAAAACTAATTTCAGTGTTGCTTAATGTAGTACTAGGACAAAAGATAGACATATTATAAATTAATTTCAACACCCCTTCTTAATTTACAATTTGGGCCCGTGTTTTGAATTGATTAAACTTGTCAATAGTAATTGGTTTTGTAAAAATATCTACCAATTTTGCTTATATTGAGACATACTATAGTTGAATTTTACCTTTTTAAACCAAGTATCTGATTAAATAATGTCAAAGTTCAATATGCTTATTCTTGTTATCAAAGATTGAGCTTTTTGTCATTGTTGTAAAGGAGACATCACAAATATAATTGTAAATTCACTTTTCTTTTGCAAGAAATATATTAAGATTCTTCCCAACCATGTAACCTTACAAGCAATATCAATGGTTTCTCTAATGATGAAAGGATGACACTTTTCTATTTCTTAAATGTCCATGAAGTCAATTTTATTCATACAAAAAATATAACATGATGTATTCTCTATAACTAACACATCCTACCTAATCATTGTCAGTAAATTGGTCGTGATTATTGTAATTTTCTTTTGCATACTTTATCCCAAGCTTTCATGTATTTTAGAGATAGCACAGAATTCTGTTTTCTATTGAAAAATTTATTTTGCTAGCATCTCACATGCATCTAGAAATCATAATTATTGAAAAAACAATGTCAAGTCAAGTGTTTATCAACAAAATCAAATATTTAATAAAATGTCTATTTATTTTTTTCTATGCCATCTCCAATTTCAAGTTTTTTATTTATTTTGAAAAGTTTTAAAACAAACTTACAGGTTTCTATTTGAAATCTTTTAGAAGATCTGTGCAATAATTCTCTTGAGATATAAAATCTCATGTTTCAACTACTTTAATAGAATTCTCGAAAAATATTTCATCAATCCTAAATCTATATTCTCATCCTTTCATCACTGTTACTTTAAATTCTTCTAATATAATTGAATTTCTCCCCATATATATTAAATTATCATCAATAAATAATCCTTACCAATAATTCATTTGGACTTGTTTTTAAACTTGTTTTTTTACATATATGAATCAATTTTGTCATTCCATACCCTTGGAGCTTGCTTTAATCCATAGAAAGTTTTGTTTAGTTCATAAATTTTTTCATCTTCTTTGAATTTCATTTTGTAGACCTATTTCAATCATATTTTTTCTTTATCAACAAGTAGATCAACAAGTTTTATTGTTTTCAACATATGCTAACTCTTCATTAATTACTTAAAATCCAAACTTTGTTACTAGTCACTTCTTTAAAACTTTGTGGTTTATAGGTAAGAAAAGCCACATCACAAGATTTATAAAGTTTTATCAATAAGCATACCTTTCTAGGACCATTTTTTTACTCTATAAAATTCCTTTGTGGACTTGAGGATGGCTGTGAAGTAAATATCAAACAAGATTTATGATCAAAACTTAAAATATTTTGAATGTTGTGCTAAAAGTCTAACTACTCTCTTTGCACATAAATAATTTTCAGTTTCTTAGTTGAATTATCTTACCAACACCAATATGCTCATTCATCAAATTTCACATGTCAAGTAATTGTTAATTTATTCACCTTTGAATCAAAGAACACATATCCTACAAATATGTATTTTCTGTCTTTCTCATCAAGCTTTTCTCTTTTTTATAAAAGATTTAATGAGTAACCAATACAATCAAATACACTAAAATGATTAACTTCAATTTTCCTTTTAAACCATGCTTCATAAGACATAGCATTCTAAATAACTTTCAAAGGTATTCTTTGTAGGACATTAACTACAATATTAATTATTACATCCACCCAAAAAGTGCTAGTAAGCTTTTTATCTTTAAACATATTTCTTGCCATTTCAACTACAGTTTTCCTTTTTTTTTTTTCAGCCACTCCATTTTATTGTAAAATGTGCATAAATAAACACCTTCATATGCCCTCTTTTTTACAATGTCTCTAAAATTCAAAAAATAAGAACTCACCACCACGAACTATTCTAAACATTTTAAATTTTCTATCATGTTATCATTCTGTAAGTGACTTGAATTTAAGAAAACTAAAAATCATTTCAGATATTTTATTTAAATAATAAAATCATATTATTCTATAGTAATCATTAATAAATAAAATGAAGTACCTACTTTTACTAAAAGGAATTCATGTAGGCCCACAAAGGAGCTTTGCTCTTCAGGCAGATTTGGAAAATAAAAGCTAATGTATTTCTATAAAAACACATCCTTCACAAGCATCATCATGTATATGAACAAGTGGTAAACCAATCATTATTGTTTTTCATTGGTATCAATTGACTAACCGAAATGACCAAGTCTTAGACGTGATAAGTTTGACTCATCATTTTTCTAATATTCCAAATCTACTTTATCACACGACTGCATAGACAAAGGAAAAATATTGTTTAATTAGTTTTTACTTTGATTATATGATAGTTTTACATCTTATTAAGTATACTATATTCTTTATTTTCAATGCTCAATTTGTACCCTATTTATATCAATTGTCTATCACTTAAAATATTTTGAGATGACTTTGGAATATAATATGCATTCTGAATGTGCTTATTGTTTTCTGCTTTTGTTTAAATTGCAACTATACGTTTTTCAACTATTTCAAGAAACTTTTCATTATCTATTTACTTCAAATTTGATAAATAACCTTTTGTTTTCAATCATGTGATTCCTACAACCACTATCAAAAAACTAGATAATTTTAGATTTTTCCTTGTTATTAATACATGAATAAAACAATTGAATTAAATCATTTTTTTTTGCATAATTTTGTCCTTTCTTTTCATCATGATTGTGCTAGCATTCTCATCAAGAATGATTGGGTATTTTATATTATTTGCAACAATAGTGATAATTTTTTGGTTCATGTCCAAACCTTTTTACACAAAGTATTGTGGATTTGATTGAATGAGGGATCTACATCTTCATTTACCTCTTTCATATGATGCCTAACACAACCTTTTCCTCATAACGTATTTTGAAAAGCATTCTCCTTTTTCTTTTTATTGGTATTTAGCTTAATCTTTTATTTAAAATCTCAATTAAGATTCTAATTATCAAATCTATTCATCTTCTTCTCATGTGCATCTAAAGACCCATTATGTTTATTTAATGTTAAACTAAATAGATCTTTAGATTCCTCAATGGCAACGCTTAAATTTTTCTAAACTTTTGAAAACATTCTCAATAATCTTTCTTTCTTCAATTTTATCTCTATATCATTCAATTTAATTAATAATAAGAGATACTTTTGAAAAGAAATTTATCATAGTTTCTAAATCATGCATTGAAAGGCTATTAAAATCACTTCATAAATTTTAAAGACGAATAAATGTTACCTTGTCATTTCTACCAACTATAGTTGTAGAATATTTCAAGCTTCTTTTTGTTGTACTAGCTCCCATTATTCTTAATAGAATTGATTTATAGATACTACTTTTGTGTCTTTCATTTTTATTTCTTTTCTTTTTTCTTCTATCCATATTGACTAGATTTTTTGGATTTTATATTTCATGCTCAATTATCTTTTATAAGTCTTGAAAGATTAAAAAGATTTTCATAAGCATATTCCATTAACTCATATTTTTTACCAATAAAGATAACATTATTGTGAATAACAAAATGCTAGCTCATTGCAATTGTTAGAGGTCATTTTGAGGAATACCAATATTTTAGGTTGTGATTGATTCTTTTTTATGCTACTATCAAATATTTTCTTTCAAACTATTAATATCTTGATTAGTAATTTTCTTCCAAACACAGCTCTTGTTTTTTTGAGGTACATTGGAAGAAGTGGACTACTACAATCCCTTCTTTCCTTTTTTTCTATAGAACACTCTCACTAAAAACTAACATTGTTTCCTGATTTTTGAATAAACCATTGCAAAAAAACAAATTAAATATGATTGTTCTTCTTCTTCTTCTTTGAAAACCACGTTGTTGTCCTTTCTTTCCATTTAAAACTCTACAATTTTCCTTGAAAACTTGCTCCTCCTTTTTAGCCTTTTCTGAAATCTACTGACCCACTGATTTTGTATTTTAAAACCACTAAAAGGATCCTAAAGTCTGTTTTTAATATTGCTTCCAAGGTCGGTGAGCTCGGTGGCACTAGAAATCTTATTTTTTAAAATACTACAGCCTGTGCTTGAAGTAATTTGGATGAAGAAGCTGATGTTTGTATTTTGACTTGGCAAGGGAAACTGCCTTTGATTTCACCGACTTGATGGCCATGGCTTTCTTCTTTGGAGCAGAGACAAGCTAGGCTGAGGTCTGATATGGATTAGTTTTAACACAGACGAGCCTATCTTTTCATTAACAAAAAACACCATACTTAATTACAAAAGAGAATTATTAAATAGTTAACTTCAACAAAATAAAACTAATTTAAGCATAGTTGAGTACCAAGAATTGCAAGGCAATGATGCACGGGAGGGGGCCCACGGTAGATTCTCTAGATGAAGGCAATCGAACCATCTGAGTGCGAAGCCGCCCAAAAACAATAACCCAACCAGGTGTCCAAAAGAACCTCTGCGTGTGACGCTGCCATAGAGGTCGAACTGTCCTCGGTTTGCCTCAAAACCAAGATATCTTGACTAAGAAACTCATCCCTCGGCAGTTCAAAGATCCTATCCTTCGCATTAGGGCCGAAGGACGTCTTCACTGCATTCTTCTTTGCTCCAAAATCAACCAACCTCTTGAAACCGAGTAGTTGGATCCATCTTCTCTGCAGATCCACAGAAACCTAGTTTAAAGAGATTTACCATTAGTGTAAATGACGAACGACACGATCCCTTCAATGTCCTCCGCTTCCAATGAACAGATGACCCGAGAACGAGCATTGCGAGATATGGACTACGCCTCCTCCTGTAGCCGCATTATCCCACCACATTTGCCGACAGTTGCGTCGCTCCTGCATACGGTGTCAATCGCCGCCAACGGCATTCAGCCACTAACCAGAAAGCCCATCTCTCCTCGGCCATCAATTTCCTCATAACGATTTTAAGTTTCGAACAATATTTTTAAACTGTATTTTTTTATTTGAACTTTATTTTTGTGTATATAAAAAATTCAATTTTTTTCAGAATTTTCTTTTCAAATTTTTCTCATGATAAGTATTATTTGATTAAAACTAAAAACCATATTTAGATTTGGTATGATTTTCAATAATAAAAATGACAATTCTTGGGTTTGATTTTTTAATCCAAAAAGATGAATCAGATAGATTTTTGAGATTTGTCGATTAATTTGCATGATTTTTGCTTTTAATTATGAATAAATTTTGATGTAGAATAATTGTATTAAAATGATGATTATAAATAGAGCTTATAAGACTTGACACAAAATTCCTTTGGATACAAATTAAAGTTGATTATACAAAAAAAATATTTCTAAGTAATGTTAAATGTGTTCCCAAATCATAAATAAATAATAATATTTTATTCATTATGGTCAACCTAGCTTTTTATGAGCTTAATAATAAGTCACATTATTTCCAATCATTGAATGGCTATGTCATTGGATATCAAGGCTTTTCATACTTCATTGTAGTGTCCCAACTTTTTTTGTAATTAGTTTTATATGATTAGTTATTGCTTGTTTTAATGTTTTTGTAAATTTATTGTCACTTTTGAATGAATTTTCTTCTATAATGAAATATTAATGTCACTATTTTGATTTAAGAATCAAATTAATTTAATATATTTAATATTTATAAACTAAAATGTTATGATAAAATAAAACTTAAAGTTAATGATTAGGAGATTATAAAATCACATATTTAGTTTATAAAATATTTGTTGATAGTTTTTTATGTTATTAAAAAAATAAAAAAAATTACATAAAAGATATTTATTTAATAACATAGATCCATTTTTAGGTAATTTTTTAACAAAAACATATAAATAAAATTTAATAGTAATTGTTTATCAACACCTCTTTAACATTATAATAGTTATATAAATAAATACTATATAGTACTAATTTACTTCTCCACATTCTATTAATGACAAAAGTTTTGATATATCATTTTTTAAATTTAAATTTAAAAATCTTTTAAAAAATGATTAGATGTTCAAATTAGTATATTTTGATACATCATTTTTCAAATTTAAATTTAAAAAATAATTAGATATTTGAAGGAGATGCTTGACATTATTCAAAACGTTTTTTTATTTTCTTTTTATTATTCCTGTCCTGTAAGGAAATGAACCAAAAAATGTAATTAAAAAAGTGAGAAGAGAAAACCACAAAATCTAAAACCTACAATGCCACGCGCCGTCTAATCGGTTCTTGCACTTTTTTTCAAGCCCTAAACCACTTCAACCTACGGTGATTCGCCGGCCCGGCTCTGATCGCTGGCGCTGACCGACTTCGCCTCCGTTTCGACCGCCTCAGGCCTTTTCTACGCCACCGAACTCAATCTAGTTGTCTATCACTGCCCCTCTCGGTCCACCTCGTCCGCTTGCCCGGTTTAACCATTCCCTTCCTCCCTCAATGCCGCAGGTCCAACGCACAACCTATCCAAGCTCGTCCAGCTGCGGCTTTCCTACCCACTCTCCCAGCCGCTGCTGCCTTCGTATTGGTGCACATCCAGGCTCCCGTGTCTCCCTCTCCGCGTTTATATAGTCGCCGCTGCCTTCCTACCCAGGCTTATCCAGCCGACGTTGCACCGCAACCTGTGCTTCTCCAGCTCAAATTCCCTGCACCTGCGCCTGCTCGCCACCTGTCTCAGCCCAGTCACCTCGGCCTCTGACCACATTGCCCTCTTTGTCCTCCTCATCCAGTCCAGCTACCACCCTATTCCCTTTCGACCATCACTGTTCTGCTTCCTGGTTGCCATACCTTTGGTCAGTTGATCAGGGATCGATCTCCACAGCACCATTGATTCTGGTTTTGTTGTCTGTGATGAATTCTACTGCATGACGGCCACGTATTCCCCTTAACTTCACTAGCTCTTGCAATTTTGGTTCATTGTCAGTGATATTACTGTAACTGTTTGCTGGTATTATTTTGATCACGGCTTATAATTATAGGCATGTTCCTTTGATAATTAGATGTTTCTTAACTTGTTGACCGTCTGGAATCTCGATATTGAGATGAGATTGTTGGCCTGGCCGAATGTGGAGATTTTATCTGCATTGTAGATTTGCCATTGTATGAGTAGAGGATTTTAAAATATAGAGCATTACTGCATCCTAAATAAATTTGCATTTGCTTTGGGGTTATGGTTAAGCATCATGATTGGTTGAGTTGAGGTAGTTTGCCTTTTGTTTTAAGGAATCATTTTCCATTGCTAGGGCATGAATAAGTAATTCATTCTTTTTTGTTGGATGATCATCCCCAAGATCTATCCAAGGTAGATTGAAAATCGTTAGTTAGCAACATAGATTGATAAAAGAAAGAGATATTGGTCGTCATCTTTGGTAAAAGTCTGAACATTCTAACCACTTTTATGATCTTTATGTTAGTTTGGAAAAGGGAAGAGTTGTATCATTGTAAGTTTCTTGGGTTTCATTCACGAGGAATGCTAAAAGGTTGAGGTATTGTTTCCTAAAATTCTCTGTTCTCTGTGACCCAAGAACCCACTTGAATTCCTGAGTGTAGTATGAAGTTTGATGGGTTTGTTGGATTAGATGTAGAATTTGTGGCATTATCAAGATGCTTGTTTATTAATCTCTCAATATATAAAAGATAACATTATTAACATACTGCACAATGTCAAAATATGCACACATAAAGAAAATGATGTCATATAATAATGTATAAGTTATAATATTGATCAAGGATAAATATCTATAACATATTTGTATCATGTTTGCATTACTTTACGTACTTGTCTTTCTTGGGATCATTCATGTTCTATCTTATTTTTTCCTTAGATTTCTTATGCATAGAATTTGTGTTCAAGTTTGTTATAATATAATCATCTTGTTATTCATAAAATGCTACCTATTTCACATTTTGCTCACTCAACAATATCTCAAAATTTTCCCAAACAATAATGCAAAGATCTAGGTACACCATGCAAAGCTTCAAAATCAACTTCCTAATACCTTAACTTCCTTAGCATGCTCTCTAGGAAAGCTGAAGCAGAAATTAGTATCAAACTTAAGGAGAAATTCCATAAAAGCTTGCCTTCCCAGTTCATCCATTTGCCAGCTGTAACCCAAAACAAAAAACCAGACCTTTACTTGTTTCACACAAAAGAGAACCTTTAAGCTTCCATTTCATGCTATCTAAGAAAACAGCTTTGTATGCATACTTAAATAAAATGTGAAGCAAAATAGTATTCTAAAACTTAAAACAAATCTTTAGGAAACTCACTGTTGCTAGTTGTTCCATTGCCATAGCTATTCCCTTAAATTCCAAGAGCGTCTCAAGGTTCCCAAGTTTCCCCTATCACAGCTTTTTCTTTTCCCCTTCTCTGATCTGTTGCTTTGATGAATTTGTACTATAACAACTCTCTGCCTTAGTTCTCCTTGCTGCAGCTATTCCTCTCTATTCCAACAGCACTGGCTAAACTCCCATTCCTGCTAGCTCTCCTGCTTTGCTACCTTGTTGCAGCAACTGCTCAAAGCACAGCTAGGAGAGTCCTCGGCTTAACTGCTGTACCTTTCCTTCTCCAACTCTCCTACTATGGTTGCTACATTTGCTTCCTAATGGCAGCATATCATTGCTGCTGTAGCTCTCCTAGGCTTGCTGCTCATCGCTTCCTAGTTTCAGCTGCCTTCTTCTCAACCTTCTAGTCTCAGGAAGCTTCTTGTCAAAGCAACAGTGCCCTTGACTTTATTTGTTATCCAATTCACTTAGCTTAGGTTAAAAGCAATTTTCTCTTTCTCTTTTAAACCTCTGCAAGGTAAGGATGAATTAGTCTTTTAATAAAAGAAATAAATTTTTAACTCTAAATTTTCTTTTTAACTTTAATAATTAACTAACGATTCATTTAGGTTTCAAAAACAATAATTCAAGTATCATTGGATTCTTTATGAAGTGCTTTGTTAAAAAAATGCTCATTTATAAGTTCTAAAATACTTTGTAGATTGGCATGTGTTTTGAGATATTATGAAAAATTAATATTTTGTTTTGATATGTGTCAAAAAAACATAATATTAATATCCAAAACTAAATTTACAATCTCTCATGAAGATTTCGTCCCAAAATTTAATACAACTAAGGTTTGATTTCCATGCCTATTTATAATCTCCAGGGGTTTATTTATAATTTAATATCAATAATATATATCTTCGTCTCATTTATTCACAATTGCATCAATCCTTACCAAGCCATCATAATTGAAGTTTTAATTATCATTTGAATTGTCTTTAATAATATGAGATGGCCTACGAAAATCCTTCGACAAGAAAGATATGTGAATTCCTTTATGAATGTTAGGTAATTGTTATGTTAAGGACAAACTATAAGCACTTGAACAACCTTCTTTGAGAGCTAAACAAAACTTAATGTCTTTTAATCACAACAATGTCCATTAATGGTTCCTTCTACAAAATTCACTTCACACTCAAAACACGCCTTTTCTCTTAGAGTTTTACAATCCTTTTCTTTACATTACTTTATCAACATCAACCTTTAATGTATAAAAATTCGTTTAACCATAAACTATTGCAATAGACTTGATGGCAACGACTGGCCATAAACTATTGCAGTTTTTGTTTGTTTAATGGTTGCTATTGGAATGCAGTGAGGTTTGAATATGTGGAGTAAAGAATATAATGTGTTTGGTAAGCCTTGGTCATAGTGTAGTGTTGAAATATTTGGATAATATTTTATTGTGTTATTGTAATTAGTATATGCATAGTTTTTGGAATTTTCACAATGCTATAGGAGATGTTAAAGGTGAGGTTAAAGAGAAAGTAATTTAATATTATTTAAAATGTCATAATGGTTTTTGTTTATGTATTTTTTTTTGATTTTTGACGTATTATTCAAAATAATATGATATTCATTTTTGTGTAAAATAACCTTGAAAATAGATCTATGATTATAAATGATTTTTTGTGTGTGGAGCTCCTAAAAATTTTGTAATTTGTGGAATCATGTATTGTGTGTGAATAAAAATTTTTAGATTTAATTTTTTTTATATGAATACAAATATTTTGTTTAGTTGTCATGGTGATTTAAGGTTTCAAATTCTAATGATAATAGTCACATTTTGTAGAATAATTTTTGCAAAATAATTTGAGCTAAAATCTAAAATTTATCAAGAACAACAAATCAAAACAAGTCACATGCCATAAAAGAATATTGCCAATACAAATCACTATGCTTATCAAGTGCAATTAATTCCCTAACAAGGTTTATATGTTCAACTCTCATGTAGATCTTCAATCAATTAGCCTACAAATTTTTTGCATCTAGACATGCTATTGTTAATGGGTTTGTGTGGCTTAGAATCCTTGTCTGGTGAAAGAGCAAGAATTGCCATTACAAAATTTCACTAGTTTAATGGAGTCTAAGGAAAACAAATTTTTGTAGAACAACATGGATGTAGAATGAGCATGTCTTATACATCAAAATAGAACTCTCAAAATAATAAATTACAATAACATGAATACATATAGTATTTTCATTGTAGACAATAAAATAGCCCTCAGAATAATACAATTTGAATACATAGAATATTCTCATCAGATAAAACAAAGCAACCTTTCAAATAATAAAATATACCTATAATACTATGTGGAATGTTTTGAACATAAATGCTAAAGCAATTGTCAAAATAATAAAAATAATAATACGAAGGAAATATGACAAGTATGGTATCACAATTTGGGAATTCTTGTAAATGGAAATACACTGTAATATCTTTTTGACGACTAAACTTTGAACTTTCAATGTACCTTATGAATGATCGATTGTCTAATATAAAAACTTGATTATTCAAAGATACAGATTTTCATCATACACTTTGAGGTGATGCTTTTCAATGGCCTGGGTTATAATAGGGATGGCTCTTCAATGGCCTGTGCTATAATATGGGTGGATCACAAGGTTACACTATTCATATTACTACCACGAGAAATTGCCTTAGGTACATGCACAAATTGACAAATCTTAATGCTTATATCATTACTCCTTTTCTTCTTATTGTTTCATGTGCCTTTGAATAGTCACATGAGTGAAATTAAGAGAGTAAAAAAGTGGCTCATCTAAACTAAAATTTACATCACTCTAGTCAAGTGGGATGCAAATTCTGGGGCCATTTCAACCTCACTAAACCTTTAGCATTGTAAGCGGCAATGTCCTAGAATTGTGGATGTAACGCATTCTCTCGGGTGTCAATGCCTAGTTTAGCTTTGAGTTTGGGTTATATGTTAGCGACTCTAAATGTATTTTACTCAAGATTATCTTGGAGGCAACGTTGGTATATCATAATGGGGAGCACAAAAAAGAAAAGCTAAAATGTTTGCTTTATTAAAAGGTCCATAACGTATCTTCTAAGCCCAACACTCTGTGAAACTAGCAACAATACACTTCATATCATCCTAAACAAACCCATTCAGTCTTTGAATTAGATCTTTCCACAACCTCAAATCTGTTTTTAGTTGTTCTCATTTTTCCTTAAATGCATCCTTTTGTAGCTTTTCTGCATGCCAAATTGAAGTCTTGAAGCTTTATGCACTTGTATACAAATGTCACAAATTTGTGTATCTATTGACCTACAACTAGGCAAAAAGACAGGTGTCTTGTTCATAATCCATCAACGCATGCATTCCAATTAATATGTACTAACTAAAATAAAATTGTCATTAATAATACATGCAATGATGCACATTGGAATGGCTTAAATAGTTTGAATGCTGCTTGATGACATTTATAATTTTGTTGACAACGTAGATTGTCAACAAGTTTTGTAACACTTTTTTGTACAAGCAATTGTCATTAACCTACATGATTCCATATTTTTTTCACTATACCTAACAATGAACTCAAGTTGCTTGCAAATCAACAAGTTCGAGTAGAATGAGACCATTGATCAAAATATTGACTTAACAAAAATCTTGTTTATTTAAACAAATCTTTGACACATTAGTGCATGAACAAATCTATGGCCAGTATTCTCGTGGCGTAGATTGACGGCATTCAACTCTGTTTGATCTCTTAAGTGACAATGGGTTCCCATGATATGGGCCACAGAATAGTGGTTGCAATTTAGCCGTGGTTGCTGTGTAGAGTTAATTTGCATTTTGATATTGTTAAATTTTTGAATCATGTACACATCATACATTTTTTAGTCTTCACATACACTAAAAAATTATTATGCATATAGGAAAAATTAATACATGCATAATTAACTATATATGTATAAAAGAAAAGAAAATAAGTTCATTGGTGAATTAATGCACTTATTAAAAATTTTATATGCATGTTAATTCCATAAATTCTTTGTATGTACATTTCTTTTTTGATGCGATTTTTTTGTGTGGATGGAATACGATAATAAATCACTAATTCTTCATTTTTGAAACAAAATTGTGTCACCTATTATTATTTTTTAATCAAAGATAACGCCGGTTGGCATTCAAACAAGTCTAGTTACAAGACAATAACATTTTGATTGTCGAAACAAACAAATCCCTAGCTATCTCCAGTGTCATTTTTCCTTCTAGACTCTTTCGATGGCGGTGGTGCCAACATCTCTTAGGTTTGTTGAAACCCTTACAAAGAATTTTGCCTTTCATCACCATCGCTGACAAAGTTTATTGTCTCTCATTTGTCATTGGAATGACTATTGTAGGCCTCAAATATCATTTTAATTGTCATCTATTTTTCTAAATTGATTTACTTCCATAGTTTGTAGGGTACAAAATGCTACAATTTTTTTCTCCTTTCAATAGGCGAGACAATTATTTTTTCGAACTTTGCAAATCTTTAAAGTTTTCATGAAGTTTAATTACTTGTTTAACATTAATATTAGATTAAATCAATTGGAAGGTAAATTTTTTCAGTATGCTTATGTTTATATATTCCATATTGTACTAATATAGATTAAATTAATCAAATGAAAATTTTGCTTAGCTTTTAAGTTAATTGACCTAGGTTTCTTCGGATGAATTCATTAATTGTACAAATTGAGATAAGTGAACTTGGGATTGTCCTAAAGCTTTTAATTTGTTCAATTATATAGTAGATTGAGTGTCTTGTTGGATCTTAAAGGAGCTTGAAATAGAGTTAGCCACCTTGAGATAAGTGACTTTTATTTATTACAGATTGAATATACTCTTTGTTATTATTGATTGTCCTTTGCTAATTGATTTATGATATTTCAAATTTTATGCATTATTTATGTTTATTTGATTATTCTATTTGTCACAATTTCTTGATTCTTTGGTCATTTATGTCGAGTATACTTTTTTGAACACCCAATTTGCTGTTTGAAAATGATGGTAGGACTAGGAAAATATTCGACGTAGTGGACTTAAGAGGGTGAATAAGTTTTACATCAGCTATTAGGAGAGAAGATCTTGAGTAATGTAAGTGAAATCATAAGTATTGAAATGGTGAGGCACCTTATGGGGGTAACCTGGGTTTAGATTTTATAAGAATTCTATTGTTAAGGATATTGGAGTTTGGAAAATTTTGGGATGAGTGACCAAGCAAGAAAGAATCCTTTGGAGAAGGACAAAACCCTATTAGTTCGAGACAATACCCTCACCGAGGAAGGTTGAGGTGTTGCAATATGTTATTAGAGTAGATCTCCTTTAGTTCGATGTGTTTCGAGGATGAAGCAAGCAGAAATTTGTGGGCATGTAACACCCTATTGGTTGCTTACGAATGATAGAAGAACTAGGAGAATATCCGAAATATGGTGGTCAATATTATCCAAGAAGGATGAAAGTACCCAGAGAGTATCTGAAATATGGGAGCTAAGAGGATGCATAAGTTTTGGATTAGCTACAAGAGGGAAGATCATGAGCGATATAGTAAAGTTATAAACCTTGAAATAGTGAGATGTCTTTTGGGGTTATCCTGGGCTTGGATCCCATAAGAACTCAATTGTTAAGCATACTGGAGTATGAGAAATTTGGGATGAGCGATTAAGAAAGAATCCCTTGGAGAAGAACAAAACTCGATTGGTTCAGGATAATACCTCACTAAGGATGGTTGGAATGTGACAGTTGTAATGTCATAGATGTATATCACGCATAATGAATGCTATCTTATTCTTATTGGATGACTTTGATGGGATAAGAAAATCAAGAAAATAAGAAATAACATTTTGATTATGTACATTGATATTCAAATCATATGAGAATTGTTTGATGCATATTATATTATGCTATTAATGATAGTTTTATTGGTATGTATTTATATGCTTAAAGGCGTGTGGATGGATATGATGGTTATTGGTACCATTCATATATGTGATATGAGATTGGCTTGTTGGGTTGATAGGCCTCTAAAAAGAAAACACTTTTGATTCAAGTTTGATACAATCTTCCCTTGGATTTATATGGACTTGAGGTTGGGTGAATTGGCTTTTGGCCATGTGCAATTGACTTGTCATATTTGATTCTTATTTATTTGAGACATGAACCCAACTCAAACATCAATGGACCTAACCAACAATTGATTTGAAATTTTTGGTCCTGGTTTTGTTTGGATCAAGGTCCAAAAAAATAAAATTAAAAAAAAAAAACTATGACCAAGTTGTTGGAGGTTATAGACACTTGTTGGGCAATTTATGGTGTTTGATAATAGGTACAAAAGCTACTCTGGCCAAGGTGGCTTCAGTGCATTTGTTGCTACTCTTGGCTTAAATTGCTTAGGCTTCATGAGAGCATTAGGTGGTCAAATGTTCTCTTGCTATTGTTAAACATTTGAATTAACTTTGTTGAGTTATTTGTTTCTTGTGTGCTTGTGGTTTAGCACTTTGGTTTATTGCTTTAAGTTTGAAATCATTGATTTCAGAAAAACTTTGCATGTTTTAAAATAAAAACTGTTTAACTTTTTTCATCAAATGTCAAATAAATATAAACATTTTAATGGAGTACCATGCATTGGTGGGGTCTATCATGTAGCTACTTGTTTGTATATCTTGTACTAGTCCAAGTTCATTTCCAAGGATTGCTTGGGCCATTATTGTTTTTTGAGCAATTAAATAATTGCACTTTCTCCCAACATGAAAGTTCTTGATCTAATTAATTCCACAATTTGATATGGTTGTTGGGTTGTGGCAATTCTCAGGTACCTAGTTGGTTGAATCGGGGGTCGACCTAATTTCAGATCCATAGCCACCTTGAAACCAAGTAGAATAGACCCAAATTTGTCAATTTGGTTTTGTTCTTTGCCAGTTTTTAATTCTTTAGGAATTTTTTAACATAGCTGACCATGATATGTTGATGTAAGTGTTATTATGTTTTGACAGAGTGTGATGATTAATATAATATGGACGAGAGTTAACATGTCTATGAAATATGATGATTGATACCTTTTTCAAATGCTATTTTTATGAGCATTTTACACATGATAGCCTGTTTTTATATCTCGATTTTGTGTGCATGCTGCCTATACACAAATGCACTAAAGTATATTCTTTTGATGACTCTGCTTATTTGGATTGACTTCTTAGGTATGCTTAATTAAACTCCCTATAATACATTTCCATTCATAATTTTTATAGCATTTTTTTATTAATTTACATTTCTTTTAATTATCCCATTAGGGTTCTGGTTTTTTGAGTAGAAGCTGTGGGGTCAACTGCAAAAAGAGTGCTATAGAGATCACACTAGGTTCCACAACTAACACCACAATAATGGAATCGGTGGAGCCACAATCTCTGAAGAAGCTTAGCTTCAAGTCCTTGAAACGTGCTCTTGATCTATTCTCCCCAATCCACGGGCTGAGTACACCTTCAGACCCTTCAAGGTTGCTTCCCCTCCACAACTTTTCACACTCTTTTTTTAACTTTGTTTATACAGCCTAATCATCTTTTCTTTCATTTACTAACCCCAATTTTGTTTTGTGATGTTGCTCAGCAAGCAGATTCGAATCAGCTACAAGGTAAAGCTTTTATCCTACCTTTTTTCTTTATCCAAAATTTGTCTTGATGATACCTAATTCAGATGGGATTGAAACTTAATGTCTCTGAGAATAGCAAATTTTTTACTCTTCCATTGTGTGTGGGCCCTTTCTCTGAAGCTGAATGCAGAGTATGGGTCTGTGAAGAATCTTAATTCTGTTCCAGTTCAGAATCACGGTCAGAATGGTGAAAAAACGAAAGGGGACAAAGTGCCTACTTCCACTGCTTTGGTTCTCTCAGGTTTTTTAGTATTCCCATTCTTCCTCGGTTATTTCCCTCTTGTCGCTCTGCTCTTTGTAGTCAAAGTGATGATCCTAGGATTGTTTGGGATCAGAATTTGTCAATAAGGGTTTTTTTCTTTCGCTCCTCCTTAGTGATTTCTTTGAAATCACAGTAATATTTTTACCTTTGCTGAAAATCCACATGTGAAGCTCGGTGAATTCTTTCTACAGGCAACCATGATGGTAGAACTCTTCATCATGATGGCAATCAAAATGCTACTATTCCTGGTCCTAACTTACTACCAAAAGCACCGTAAGTCTTTGCACTATCTAGTCATGTAATATGGTACATGTTATGGACATGTTTGATCTTTTGGAATACCTAAAATTCTTCTTATCCGACAGCGACACAGATGTACACACTACTGGCATGGCTGGAGCTGTGGTTTCAATTTCTGGTTCTTCTGAAAGGTTTGACTCACACCTTTTCGTGTTTTTGGGTTTATGTCTGAAGCTCTTGGCGATAACAACTGACGATATTTTCATTATGATATTAATCTGTAGTTTAACTTCAGTTTTCATGATCGACAAATGATGTCCTTCATCTATAAGTATTTCAGTGCAAAATGCCGGATTGTACCTGATTGAGAAGATAAATTGCTGTTAATACTACCATGTGGGCAACCACCGAATTTTCAATAAACTTATATTTAATGGGTGTTGTGATGACAATTGCATGCAAAACCCTTAAGTATAACAACAGGTGTCTCCATATGAAATATGGTTAATTAGATGATACAATTAGCATGTCATTTTAGCTTAAAAATCAAAACAATAAAATGAATTTACAGCGATAGTTATGGTGCAGGCGATAAAAGAATAAACAAAAATATGAATATCTACACAAAAGTTAAAGATCAAAACAACAAAATGAATATACAATGGTAAGTAGAGTGCCAAAAATAGAACAATAAACTAAATGAGCATTACGAGTAATCTTACAAATCAGTCAGTTGTGTTTCATTCATAAACTTTTATTTCATAACGTTACAGTGGCTCATGTTAGTGTATCACTGTGAAAATTAATGTAAAAGACAGTCACCATTCTAACTAATCTATGAAATCATTATCATGTTGGTTTCCTCGCTATATTAATTTATCAATTTATGAGATGCCATCCACCATCCTACTAATACAATTAGGTTCAATTAAGTGAAGAGAGCTCAACAATGGTGCATATATTGATATCAATCCTGAGTGATGAATGAACCAAATAACAAATCAATCATTGTAGAAACCTCATTTTGGAACCATGCAACCACTATTGTAAGGATCATGGAAAAGTTATTTTAAGCTTTAGAGTATTGTGACTCCTCATATAATATCAAAAATAGCCATGACATGAAACAATTAATTATTAATTCCCTGGGTATGAAAGTTCTTGGCCATTTTGAAATAAATAATCTAGGACAATTATGAAAAAACAGCATCTAACGTTGCAATGTTATTCATAACCTATTTACCACAAGTGTTACCCAAATTCGAGCTTCTCCAAGAATAACTAAGCATATATGCTAATACTAAAGAGCTTAGATGTAATATCAAGGTTGAATACATAATCATTATGAATAATTTAAAAAAAAAGGTTGTTTAATATTGCTTAACTTTTCTAACAATATATTATGGTGTTTTTTAAACTTAATTCAATTCTCTGTTTTTCTTCAACATTGTGAGTGTAACGTATTATAAGCCAATTTTATATATTTTGGCTAAATTTCCCAAGCTACATTATTAAAGTGTGATGCGGAGAATATTTGACTAATTGATGCAACTAGGTTTTGGTTGAGCCCTGCAAAAAATTTTTAAATGGTGTTTCCTGTTACCTCTTCAAGTTGTGAGATGCAAAATGCTTAGATAATTGGGGAGGTTTTGCAAATATGCAAAACTACTTTTACATGTTGAAGAACTCTTCTTTTTAGGTATACCTTATTCTTTGTTCCTCCCCTACCTTGGCTAAATAACAGCATGTATTATGGTTTCTTACTACCAAATTGTCACAATGAGTTTAGTGGCTAGCAGCTTTAGGAAAATACTATTTGTGTCTCCTTGCCTTCGGGTTGAAGGACTTTAAATGCCAATCCCTTGAAATTCACAAAACAAAGAAGGTTGGGACAAGTGAGCTAAGTGGAGGGGAGAGGGAAAGTTGGCGAGAAAATTAGAATTGATTTCTTACAGTGGATTGCAATCTTTTGTTAAGATTACACAAGACTATTTAGTGCTTTTAAATTTAAACCAAAAAAGATACCAAACTTATTTAAGTTTAAAATAAAACTATTTTGCCCAACCTTGCCTCGTGATCTACCTTGAAGGATGGCAATTTCCCAACAAGAGAAGCTTGGTAGGTTTTTTTTTGTCCAGGTGGCTTCTTTGATCTCAATCCAACTGCGTTGGCTTCTACTACCTTGACAATGGTCAATTTGAACCTGATTTCTGAGGATCGCTCTGGGTGTGCTGCACGTTCTTCACAACTCGTAGCTGTTGAACTACACAGGCTTCTGCTTATCTGAGAAAGCGGGAGACTGTAGAATGCAAAAGATATAAACAAGTTTATGACCCTGTAGCAAGAAGTGCATGTTGTGATCTAAGAAAGAAGGAAAACCATGAAGAAGGTCTTCAAGAGCAAGGGAAGAAACAAGATGGGAAGAGAAAAGGGAGGGATGATCTTACAGCAGGAGGAATGGCAGCATCAAGAAATGGACTGCAGGCTTGATGATTTGTAATGAGGTCTAAAAGGGGTGGAGCACTAGTGTTTGTATGCCGGAATAATGATACAATGGAGATCTCATTCTGTCCTTTATCCTAATATTTCTCTGAAATAGGAAGAAACTGAAATCTGGATAGTGGTTTTTGCACTAGTGTTTGGCTGGCAAAGATTTCATAACTTTTGTTTTTTATAAAAATTATTTTTTGATGTTTGACTGCTTAGTGCAGTGAAAGTTGGAAATGGGCTGTTAGTGAAATGTCCCTTTTGTGCTTTGCTTGCAAATGAGAGCTCTGATTGAAGAGGAATGCTCTGAAAATGACACCTTAAGATGAATCACAAATTACGTCCTTGTTGCCTTGTAATTTTTAAATTTGAAGATTTCATGCTTCAGGACAATTTTAGCTTACGGCTCCTTTATCCCCCATTTTTCAATGTTTTGACAAAACTTTTTGTGTGTTCTTGTGAAGGTATTCATCGACATCTGCATTGATGGAAAGAATTCCAAGCAAATGGCCTCGTCCTGCTTGGCATCCTCCTTGGAAGAACTATCGTGTTAGCTAATTCGTCCATCTTAGTTTTTTTATTGCATCTATGCAGAGACTTTCTGCTTGATCTTTTTTTTATAGTGAGCTTTCTTTGAGGAAAATGCCATTATTTATTGGTTCTTATATTTCACCATTTATTTTTCTTTGCACTATTACTGTACCTTCATTAGCTTTTTATTGGCAAGTGCAATTTTTCACAAGGTGACAACCTTTGAGCCTTGACCTATTGCAAAAAGAGGGTTTCGGATAGTCAGGGAAATCTCCATCACTTCAATAACATCAAAAAGTTTTCATATGGAAATCTATTAAATGCCAGATAGAATGTATATTTTTCACTTTGTATGAGATAAACACTGTAGTATTTAAATGTATTCTATCCGTGTTCAGTGTACCTAGGTTCTTATGGTGTTTTTAGAAATGAAGGGTTTATTTTGGATCAACACTTCGGATGTATTTTACACATTTATGTTATCAAAGACATAGTCGTATATTGTTTTTACCATTTTTTAACATTACCAATAACCTTTAAATGGAGGCTGTATTCTAGGAATTTTTTTTCTTCTTATCTTTGATGAAAATGGTTATTTTGATGTCGTTTCTTTGAATGTCATTTGGATTGACTACTAGTTTATTGGAACTGGATTTGGAATGCAGTGACAACTGCGTTTGCTTCTTTGAACACCACTGCAATGGATTGTTAAAGCAGTTGGAAGGCTACACATCTTTATGCATTTCCCCATGATGGACATGTTGACCATGATGGTCTACTGGGAATCAAATTTGCTCCTGCACAAAATTTGTGCCATGTACCATTGGTTTTTTTGGCCGTCCATGCTCTCTTTATCTTCTTTTCTTGAAATTACTGCACGTTGATTTTAAATTTTGAGTCATAATCCAGTATGCATATGCACAACATGCAGGTTATATAACTGATAAGAATTCTTTTGAACAATAGGCATTATGAAGAAGTTTGCTCTAGGAAGCTAGATATCTGGTAGTATGTCTTTTAGCAATAGTCATTACGAAGAAGTTTGCTCTGGTTAGCTGTATAGCTGGTAATAGCTATGTTGTACTTTTATCAAGCTTTGTTTTGATCTGTGGTGTAATTTGAAGAAGTTTTTTTATTTGGTGCTTCAATTTTATATGTTATAAAAAGTTCCATTTGATCAAGTTCAATCAGTTTTTTGTATTGGTAAGGTTGTGAATTCAGACATTGCAAAATAATGTTAATGACATGGGCTTTATCTGCCGTTCTGAATTTATAACAATGTTTTCTTGCGATAGTATATACATGGGCTATATATTAGTGTGTATATTATGGTTTTCGATTATCTACTATCAGCACAGTATCATGGTTATATTCTAAATTGTTGTTATAATTCAAGTATTGAAAACAAATGTGTGGATTTGCTATTACAGATATGTTTGTGGTAATTGTTCAAAAATCAACATTTTCTTAATAAAATGTGATCAACAAAGTAGAGAAGACTATTCGTTCCATTTATTTTTAAATTTTTGTAGATAAATCATTTGTATATGAACTGGTTTCATCCTAATTTTTTTTTTCTATGATGTATTCTTTTTCTTTGATCTTTTGTATATTCATCATGTTTTTGTACTGATTCAGGTCATCAGCGGTCATTTGGGTTGGGTAAGATCCATTGCTTTTGATCCAGGCAATTCGTGGTTTTGTACAGGGTCTGCGGATCGGACTATAAAGGTTGGGTTTATATTAAATTGCTTGCTTTAAGTATGATTTGCTTGCATCATCTGTGTGTTCTTTTATGACATTTTTCATCCGTCCTTGCCATTGATTTGTTTAAACAACCCTTGTTTTCCTTTGCTCATGTTGTTGGATGTTCTTCAGCTTTTTGTGTTATTTTATCAGTTAGACTATTCTTTCATCACAAAATTCCCCATGCATTTACCTTAGAAGTTTTTGGGAATGTAATCACTAGTTTTCGAACCATAAGCTGCTGTTTCGCCATCAGCTCTTCTGTAGCTACAATCCATTCTAAAAATGTTGTAATATAGGCATTATGTTGAACAGTGATTATGATCCCAAGTGTTTCTGTTGTTGGGGTTGAGGAGATGGCGTTCACTCCATTGCCAAGTCCGGCTGCAATTATCAGGAACATATTAACGATTATCTTTTTGAATGTGCATACTCAAAGTTTGGAATAAGAAGAGTTTTGGCAATATCAAACCAAAATAATTGCTATCCTGAGAAGACTGGGAAGAATTCAAAGAAACATTGAAGTCAAGGGATGAATTCGTTTCTTTACTGGATTGATGGAACTGTCATGAAGGAATTGAAGATGGTTGGTAGTACTTCATGAAGAATAACTTTTGTTTCAGAAGTCCTGAAAAAATTAGATTGTTTGAGGGATGAGAGTAGTAAGTATTTTCATTTATATATCATTACTAGAAGAAAGAAGAACAAAATTAAGTTCTAGAGTTGAATGGCATTCAGATGAAAGATGAAGATCAATTCAAGTTCCACTTGTAGTATTTTTTTCAGAATCTGTTCAGTTGTGTGGTGAAAGGCAGTGTGTCCCTTGTTGTGACTCATGTTTCCGGATCCATTAGGGCAAGAGGTTCCCTACATCTTACTAATGGATTTTAATTGGAATTGAATAGTTGATATCATGAAGAAGTTATCTTTTAGTTATTCTTAAGGGCTTAAATGATGCTTTTCTAGTTTGGATTTTGGAGGGGGTAAGCTGCATGCGTCTTACTTCAAGCCAATTTTTCTTTACAAAGTCATGTACAAAATTTTCACAAAGATTGTATAACTGAATGAGATTATGCCTAAAATTGTGGTCCTAAACCAAACAAGGCTTATAATGGGCAGAAGTAACCATGAGAATATTGTTGTGGCTTATCGGAAGAATTATATGTTTATTAAGGTGAATTTGGAGAAGTATTTTGACATAATCAATTAAGATTATATAGGGGTTATTGGCCCTTGGTTGGTCTTACTAGTAATCATATTTAATTTATTATGATATGAATTAATCCTTTGTTTTTTTATATCTTCTTGAAGTGGAACAACATTCATAGAGTTAATCCTTCTGAGTAAGATGTAGGGAACCTCTTTCTGATTTGTTTGTATTTTGTTTTAAGAGACTTGCATTATTCAAGTTGAAGGCGAAACTAAGTACATTAATCCTTCAAATTTGAAAGGAATAGTATTATTATATTGCATCTTATGTTTGCTTTTGTTGTCTTATTATTAGAAGCTTCTATGGATTTAGATACATATGATATTGGGTTGTTTGGAAAGATTCCATGAGGCATTGAGTGGATGGATCATCATAGATAGAGTTATGGGTTATTTTTCTACGCAATTGTGAATAATCAAAGAGTTTATAAGGTACATTGGATTCATTCCAACAATGAACATGGATATATATGGAGAGAAAAACTAAGAATAATATGCAAGCATTATTTATAGGGATAATGTAAATAAAAAAATGCTTACTACAAAAGTTATAGTTATTTAAGATTGCAACAAAAGTAGCAAGAAGAGATGTGCCCTGGTTCCACACGAAAGAACAAAAAGAAGTGCTCCTGCTACAAAAATCTAACATGTTATTTGCAATTCGTGGAACATGGGATAGCCCAAAACTACCAAAAAGAGTCTCATTCATGCTAGATTCTCTACAAATGAATATGCTAGACTATGCACTAACTTGACTTTAAGCACAATTTCCTTTTCAAGACGACAACGTATATGGTAATGTGAGAACCTGTAGGAATCATAAGCTTACTATGGTGTTCCTTAGCAACCATGGCAACATGAAGGACCCCACCCTTAGTTATGAAGCCATCAAAATTTACCTTTACCCAATAGGAAGGGTGTTATGAAAAGGAAGAACAACTTAATGGGTTTTAAGGATTCTAGAAGTTTGAGATGGGAGATAATTTTGAGGAGTTAAGCAAGATAAACCTACAATAAAAGGATGGCCAACCAAGAGCTTTTGTGCTCGTTCTCCTCTAAATCTAGTAGAGAATAGTAGTCATTTACTGCTTAGGAGAAACTTTTCTTAAGGACTATTTCTTACAAATGGGTTAAAAAAGACACAAAGGAAATGAGTAATGGAAAAGATTGAGCCACATAATTAGAAAGATTTTAGAGACCTCAGGGCATTCAGACAAGGCCTGCTCCAATGATTCTTCAATTTTAGCAACTTGATGGACTCAAAGGGTCAAGAGAAATATTATAGTACTTCAACCAAAGAACAGTGTAAGTTGTGGTCACTACATATGATAGAAGTGGTGCAATTTTTGTTTACCTCCAAATGAGTAAGTTGTGGTCAATCTCAAGATAGGTGTAGGTAGGAAGAATCCTTTCAACAAGACACTTAGGGAACAATAAACGAAGTCAATCCAACTTCTAAGTGTCATGTTGAAGATTAGCAAGGCAGTCAATAGACATGCTAACAAAAGTTGACCACATAGTAAGACGAATAGGGTCTAATTAATGACCTTTAAAGCCGAAGAAAAGGCTAACATTATTGATTTTCTTGTTCGTGTTGTCAGTGGCACAAGTCTCATGTCTAATTTTGAAACCGCTCAGTTTTTGGACACATTTGTCTTGAAAGCAGTTTACCCTTATTACTTTCTAAAATGCACGAGATCCTCATGGATTTTTCGATTGTAGAGTTTATCCCAAGAGAGGAAATGGATGGAGTGCGAAGCGAGATCCTCACCCCATAATAAGTCATGGATAAGCTTCTCAATGAGTCCAAGATACCACACAGGATAAAAGTATGTGAGATACCATATTCTAGACACTATTTGTATGAGTGATATGCCCTGCTAAAAAAAGGGAATGCTTGACCTAACAATTCATGTTCTAACTATCCCAAGGAGAAAATGGAAAGCGGAGTGGGATGTCAAACACATAAAGACACATCCAAGTACTTGGCTTCCTTACATTGCTTATATCAAATTTTGTTGGCCAGCATCTTCTTAAGCTTAAGTGCCATGTGCTTGCTTAACAAGATGAACAACTTGGCCATCTTTACTTTTTGACTTGAAACAATGCAATACTCATTGAGAATGACAAATAGCTCATACATTGAATTGTATGAGGTCGAACAATATAATACAATATAATTTGTGAAAAGTAAATGTTTGAAAATAGGGCAATGGGTAATGCAAATACCTCCAAGCTCATCGTCCTTTACCTAATCGTAGATTGTAAGTGAGAGAATCTCAAAACAAATGATGAAAAGATAGATAAGGGGCAACCACACCAAAGGTTTTGAGCATTGGTAACCCATTTGCGATGGCCCCCATTAACCTAGATAGTGAAGAGAGGTTAGCCATGCACACTCAACAACCCTTTTATTTCGAGTTTCCAGGAAAATTGAGGTGCCTTGCACACTCAACAACCCTTTTATTTTGAGTTTTCAGGAAAATTGAGGTGCCTTAAATTGAAGAAAAGGAACAATCTGTTTACCTTGATATAGGTTTGTTCCATGTCTACTTTGTGAGCCATAAGGAGGAGAAATAACATAGCTTATGAGCAATAAGTAGGCTAGAAGGCAATTATCAAAGATACCCCTATCCATGGTGAAGGACTCTTGGTCACGCGTAGCAAAAGAATCATGATTCTTCTTTCGTTTATTAATAAGGACTTTAGCAAAAATTTTATAGATGGTGTTGCGAAAGTTGTTTGGTTGAAATTAGTTTGTTTTTGGGGCCTTAGTTGCCTAAGGATAATGACCACATCCATATCCTACCAACTTAGTGGCATGCAAGCAATGTTAAAGAAATGCAAGGCAACTTTGGTGTGGTTAGAGCCAACTGTACTCCAATAGCCCTTAAAGATAAAATCAATGATATCGTCATTATCAGGGCACGACTTGAGGGAAAGGATTGAACAAGCAAGAGGGCCTTAGGGGTCGAAGGTCTAGTGGCTTGGATGGCCCTAAAAGTACTAAAGTGAAAGGCTTTAGTGAGCCGTAAAATTCTCCACCTTATGGTCATAATATTTGAAAGGAATTTGATGTGGTTGGCAGGTGTTTGATAGATAGTAGCTCCATGAAAGAACAATGTGTTTTGCCCCCTGGGCTAGACACCATACCTCGACCTACTACCACAACAAAGTTTTTAAGATAAGCAATGCTAGAATTGGGGTAAGAGATGAGAGTCAATAGTGATGATTCTTTTACTCCAACATGCTCTGAATGTCATTCTCCTTTTTGGATTTTAGTGATGTGGTTTTCAATGGACTTAGATCTAGAAAGTAGGTCACTTATCCTTGTGTTATTTTACAACTTGATATGCTTGAGGTTTTTAGAGCATTTATGATTAAGGAGAATGCTTGATAACCCCTTAACTAGTCTGCTTTAAGGACCTTAATCACATCAAGCATCATGACAAAGGATAAGCGGTCATTTTAAAATTTCAATTGTTGGGTGGAATTTTTTTAAGGAAATCCCATATGTTATTGAAGGGGAACAATGTTATTATCTTATTCGAGCCAAATAGGAGCCTTAGAGCTAGGGAAGCTTATGAGTTTAGTTGAGCATAGGAGGATCTTATGAAGTTTGGACCAATTTCTTGCTTTGTTGACCTTATTATTACAATTAAACTGAGGTTGTCGAAGTGGAGGCTGTGGAACTCATCAAGGGCAATGAAATCCTCAAACTCTTGTTGTACTATCCAAACAAAAAGGATTTACCACCTCTCCTCTCAACTTGGGATAAGAGACAATTGAAATCCATATGATGTTTCTCAAGGAAGGACCTAACGTGAAAGGGGACAACCGGCCTACAAAGGATGCCTAAGTAGTCACACTTAGCATAAGTAGTTGCAATAACGTAAAGAGGATTATTGTCACATGAAATTTCATCTATCATATCTTACTTAGGACAGTGAATGGTCCGTAGCTTGGCAAACTTTGAGAGCCAAAGCACTAGGATACTCCCTAATAGTCCAACTAAAAAGAAGTGAAATCCCAATGCCATCCCACAAGCCGATCAACCTCCTAATGAGAGAGCTATTGGATACATGTTTTAAGAAGACACATGAGTCAAGGTGGCTGGTGTCTAATCGAGTTATCTAAATGGAAATGTGAGATGGACTTCTTGGCACCTAGACAATTCTAGAAAATGGCTTTATTAATGGGTGAGTGGTGTGGGAATCAGCTCTTAAAAGGCACTTGATCTTTGTTTTTGTCTTTCTATGCTTCACATGGAGAAGGGTCCTTGCATATGATTGTTTGCACTAGATGCTAGTCAAATGTAGAGATAGTGGTGGTTGAAGTGCTAAGGGAAATGCTTGAGCCTTCCCATCAAGGATTGGCTTCAAGGAGGAATCCACTAGTGTGTAGGATTGTTTTGGCATGGTTTTCTCTTGATGTAAGAAGGGATGTGGGGCAGATGAGAGGGGGAAGGAATTAAGGGGAGTTTGTGCTTTTGTTTGGCCATTGGGGTAAATGGGGCATGAGCATGGGAACAACATTAGGGGTGGGCCTCTTTTTCTTCATTTGAGGCTTAGTGTCCATGAACTAGTTTTATCATCTATTTAGAGAACCCCTTGAATCTTTAATTAAGGATTAGTTGTTTAGGTAATGGAGGATAGGACATATGAAGTACTAGTTGCCACACAATGTGATAGGATTGTTTAAGGGATAGATGTGAACTTAGGTTTTGTAGGTGTAAGCAACCTAGTGTGGTTGATGTCATAGATTTGGGATTAAATGTGGAAGGTCAACTGTAAAGAAACACATCACTCGTTGACCAACATGACCATAGAATGTAGAAATATCTATTACACTTCCTTACTAAAAAATTTTGGTAAAAGGGCTCATGTCATACAATGTGGTGGGATTGTTCAAGTAGTAGATTTGGGCTTAGGTTTTGGAGTAAGCAACCCGATTTGGGTTGAGGTATTGGATTTGGGATTAATTGTGGAAGGTTGGCCATGAGAACAACACATCACCCGTTGACTAACACTACCATAGTGTGTACAAAAATTTAGCACACTCTTATCCAAAATTTTTGGTAAAAAAGCCCATGAACTATCACCCATGTATTGGGTTTAAGAGACTTGGACAAGTTCACCTTCATGTCAAATCTAGCAAATGGCATTCTCTCTTGAACAATAATAACATCATCCTTGTTGATTGGCATGTCCACCTCCAAGTCAATCTTGAGCTACCCCTAAGCTTAAATAGGTGAACTATGAAGGTGGATCCAATGGGGAATGTTCATACAAGTCATCTTGGATGAGCTAAAGTTTGGGGTTCAATGGTCAAGCTCTAGGAGTTGACTAACAATAAACCTAGAACCTAAGAAAATGCCCATACCTCCTTTGATTAAGAGACAACTAGTGGAAAGGAGATGTACTCCAAAAGGGGAAGTCCACAAGGTCATTATTATAATAAACAATAACATGGATGACCTTGTTATGATCAAGCTCAACTCCATAATGAGATAAGGAAGTTGAGATAGGGCGTACCATTGTGGATAGGGGCTTTGTGATTTTATGACCACAAAGAGGGACTCATGAGGATTCCCAGATCCTTCCAGGATTCTAATGTTCTACAGCCAAAAGCGACTGGCAGCAACTGACTTTTCATGGCTTTCTTGACCTTGGTAAAGGCCCTGTTTGCCCCATTTTTTATGAAAAAAATAGAGAACAGAAAAGAATTTGTTGTGGGATGGAGGAATATTGCTCAATGCCTGTTGGGGAGTCTGCGTCATTTAGAATTTTTGTGAGGTTTTTGTCTTCATGTGGTGCCTACAAAGAGGAATCAATGTCATGCAAAGAGTTGGAACTTCTGGACGGCAATCTTGGGCTGTTACCCCCTATTAAGCCCTCTGCTTATTTGTGGCTTAATGGCTGGACTTGTAGTAGTGTGAGGAGGTAGAGAGCCCCCATGAAAAAGGTAAAGAGAAATCGTTGCAATACCCTCAAAGAGGGAGGAAGTCTGCAACTAGCCGTCTTAAAAGGAGCAAAAAAATTGTTTAGAAAATAATGAAAACCAGAATGCTTGGGAAAGCAGGGAGTCATGGCCTATTGGAAGTACTTTTTTCAGCATAAAAGATGAAAATCTGATGCAATTCGATGTTTTACAATTAGGTACATTATAAGGCTTGGATAGTGTGTAGAGACTTTGTTTGAGAGTTTCCATAAGCAAGAGAAAAATTTAGGTTAGTATGCTGAAGCACTATGTTTAATCCAATAGAATAGTGAGTTTTGGGGTGCAAGAGTCTTGGTTTGTTAAACGAAGTTTTTTTCAGGGAACGATTGAAAATAAGAATTGGTGGATAAGAGTTTGAGTTTGATTAGAAAGGAAGAAACTTGTTTCAAAGTTATGGAGAAAGATTTATGAGGCAGTGTCCTTGATTCTAGAAAACAACATATTGGTTGCAAGTATAGGAAGAAAAGTTAGGTTTTTGATACATATTTGGACTGAGTAATTTAGGAATTATTCAAGAAAAAGTGGTGGGGAATCTCCCTGTGAAAGAAGCTAATAAGAAGATCTGTGGTTTTATTTCAAGAGAGGACAATAAAAGAGTTGATGGGAAGTTATTTGCATAGTGATATTTGTTACCATATTCTCATGAAATTTTTGCATGTAAGAGATTACTCTCAAGGTGAAATTAGATGGAAAATTATAAAGGATGTTAAGTTTTTAATAACTTTGGTGTGTACGATAATTTTTTGGATGCAATGTTTCACGTGTTGTGTATGAGAAGCAATTTGGAATGCCAAGGTCCAAAAAGGATCATAATGTTAATGTAAATTTTGTTGTTGGAAAGCTTTTTACAAGTACTCTTTTTGTAAAGTATAGTGAAAGAAAAGATTATATGTGTCACTTGTGGTGATTAAAGGAAGAATCTCAAATTCATTATCTTAGTGATTTTGTTAAATCCCATAGGATTTATAGTGGCTTGCTATCAACTGGGCAAAGGAAGACAGTTTTAGATTAGGAGAATTATGACGTGTTTTGCACTAACTTGAATATGAATTTTACCTACGATAAGATATACAATCATGGCAAATACTAGGAAGATTTACTTTATGACCACTGTTTATACGCTATAGAAATGGAAAGAGATTGAAGGTTTGAAGGGACCATACGATGAAATTGATCATAGGGAATGCAGTGTTAGAAAGCATGGGTGTTTTGTTTCTTTTGTTCAATACAATGCTGGGATGGGAGAGGATCTTGTATTTGTATTGATGGGCTGCACCAGAGGAAAGTTGGATTAAAATCAATGTTGATTTTGGTGGCAGTATTCTAGAGCAACAATAGCGACAGGGTTCGTGCAAGTTTTAAAAATGACCTTCGTCAAATGCTTTGGAAGATAGAAGAAACTTCCTTCCCTTATTAAAATAGGTGTAAGATATTTGTGATCTACTGTCATGACATCGGGTTGTTATTTTGCATCAAATGTACTAAGAAAACAAGAATAATGTAAAGCACCAAGACTTCAATGTGACTTTCTTAACTTTTACACCCTAAGATATGATTCATCCACTGGAAAAGGATCGTGTTGCCTATGACAGGACACGGGTAGGAATTCTAGCTCAAACCCATGCGGTGTATGGCTAACTCAATCCAAGCTAGAGTGGTAATAGCAGATGGCAAGATGGAATAAGTTTGTTAGGTTTTTTAATCTTGTTTTAAATTGGTAAAGAATAAACTAGGTGAAATAACACAAGTGTATTGTGAGAAAAGCTTAAAATGGCTGCATTGAGAAACTAAGATAAATATGCTAAGCCACCATAAGATGATCACATAAAGCGATTGGCAAGGGTTTCAAGGGATAAAAGATTGAAGATTTTAGTATTACATTTAAAAGGCTGAAATTTGAGCCTTCTCAGTTTTTAGGAGATTGAATATAGTTGGTAAATGATCTCAAAATAAGGTGTAATCTAAATGAAAATTATAGAGAATTGTTCAATTATGGAGATTACAAACTTTCACACTATTTAGAATACATTTCATAAGACAGTTTTAAATCATACATAAATCTTCAAGTTCAAAATTTCTATTTCAACTGATGTGATTGATGGAAAGAATTGATCTTCCACCAATCATTCAATTCCTACTTATGCTTTAAACTGTGAAGTTGTAGCAAGTGTAACAAAGAGTAAATCTGGAAGGTAGCACTTCAATTGGATCTCAATAGAAAGAGACGTGGAATTTAAACCATCCATCACTCAAATCTGCAGACCAAACAAAGCTCTGAACTATAAACTTGTGGTAAACATTTTAAAGATGCAATCTATAAATTTCATAATGTTTGAAGCACTTTATTATTGGTCCACCACAAAATACAGCAAGTATCAAGTTTTAAAATGAAATTTCAGCTTAATCTTCAAATCTTTGAAACTCAGCATAAAGCTTACATCTCAAAATTTTTACAATACCAGGCTTTTAGCACACTTCATCTAGGCTAATCTAGGAAAGTTTCATGAAGGTTTAATAAGGTATGGCTTGATTTTTCAACAAATTTAGAGAGTACAAAATTCTGTACCCTTCCAACATAGATTTTTTCATACCTTTTTCACCAATTTTGAGACAAAGACAAACAAGTTGGAGTTTACCAGAAGCTCAAAAACCTATTTTCTAATCTAAGCTTTAACAAACAACAACACAAAATAAAGGTATGCTAGGAATGCCTTTTTTGTTTTGAAAATCAACACAAGCTACTTAACTTGTTAAATCATTACCAGATTAAAGGAGATATGAATTCTTAAATGACACAAGGAAGAAGGAATTTCATTCCTCTCACAAAGCATTAAATTATAATTCAACTAAGCTGAAAACTCATTCGTTACCCCTTAAGCATTCAAGAAACAAAAGGATGGGATGGGCACACTAAATAAGAAAAAATTGGGCTGAAATCTACTCAGGATAGTTGAAAAATCTATGGTTACAATTTTCTAGGTTGCCCCATGCGGTTCAGTGTGCACTTGGGCTGGTTAGGATAAAAAAAAGCTTGGGTGGTTTTAGTTCTACTCAAGTTGATTTGGCTCAACGATTCACCCCATAGTAAGGTGACACTTCGTGTGGTTTCGATCCAACCATACAAGCCTCAGGGTGTCACGAGAACACAAAGTATACATATAACATGAAAAAGCAGGAAAATAGCAAAAAAATTGAATTTCCTTAGTGAGGCATGTGGTGACTATCTCTGATAGTAGAAGAAGAGATGTTATTTCATGTCATCCTAAGTTTATAACATGTAGTTATTGATGTATTGGGTCTAGGACCCAATAGATCTTATTACAAAAAAGGAGAATAATTATTACCTGGTGTTTATTGAATTTCAATGTGATGATTAATATATTTTATAGTGATGTGAAGACTTATAGTAGATTATTGAACCATTAGTATTTGTTATATGTAGAACCCTTTTCTTTTTTACATATGTTTAACGTGCATGATGAACTCATTATATTATTAATATTGGTTGAATGCAAAAAAAATGTTTTTTCATATATGGTTAGTTTTAGTGGGCAGATTATCACATTTTGGTTTCTCCTTAATTATGCTAACTTGTGCTGAACATTATGTTTACAATAGTTACATCAAAACTTTTATATTTGTTTATTTTAACAAAGTTTAATGGTTCAATTGTGTGTTGAGATTTATTTGATAGTTTCTATTTGTCTGGGCCTTCCCCTTCTTGCTCCTTAATGATTGCAGATATGGGATATTGCATCAGGGAGGTTGAAGCTCACTCTAACTGGGCATATTGAGCAAATACGTGGTTAGTTGCTTCTATTGAAAACTCACAATTATGTTTTTGTGGTGAATTGCTGTTGTTGATTGTTTCAAATGCTGAAAGATGATGGCATATTTCCTTAAACATCAAGGTCTTGCTGTGAGCAAACGTCATACTTATCTGTTTTCTGCTGGTGATGATAAGCAAGTCAAGTGTTGGGACCTTGAACAAAATAAGGTCTTTTTATTTTGATTTTGGATTTTATGATTGATATAAAGAAGAAAATTTTGTTTTTTTCCTAATTATTTTTTACCTTTAAAAGGTGATTCGGTCTTATCATGGTCATCTCAGTGGAGTTTATTGCTTGGCTCTTCATCCTACAATTGACATTTTATTGACTGGTGGCCGTGATTCTGTTTGCAGGGTTTGTGCTTTTAAGTTAAACTAGTATGCTTTGTCATTTAAATTAATTACAAAAAATTGTAGGCATAAAATTTTTCATTCAGGTTTGGGATATTCGAACCAAGGCAATGGTCTGTGCTTTATCTGGACATGACAACACGGTGTGTTCAGTTTTTTCTCGACCAATGGTATGAATTTCTTGTCCAACTTAGGTGAATGTAAATAATGGCTCTTATGTTATTGTTTCCTTAGGCTCCAAATATACGTAGTATTTTATGTTTTTTTAAGAGGTCAAATGCGAGGGAACCTTGGTGCAATCATTGGTCACATGTGAATCTTCGAAACATTGTTTTTCAAAATTATTTAGAATACTAATAATAATAGTTCCTATGGGTCTTAGGGTCCTGCACAAGAGATAACTTCCATGTGTTTTATCTGTTGTCTTTTTTGTAATGTTGAATTATAAGATTTGAATTAGGACACATGAAATTATTATATTTGTGTTGTGTGTGGGTACAATGTTTTTTGTATAGATTTAGTTTACCATTTTATCTAGTGTTGCAAGTGCTAGCTTATATAAGAATGTACATGTTTAGTTAAAATGATAATATGTAAATTCCATGCATCAAGATATCTTAACTGCATTTGCATGCTTAATACAAAAATATCATTATAATTTTGAATGGTTGTAAACATACTATGACTCTGCTCATGTTTTTCTTTAATATCTTGAAGGATTCTTTGAAATACTTTGTTAACTTATTGTTTACCATATTTCTTTGATAAATATAATTCTTTGTATGCCTTCATGATCAAGAAAAATCTTACATTACTCAAATGTTTAATACCTAAATGTTTTGTTAGTTGTTTTATTTAATACGTTTCTATAGATCTTCTTATCTAGCATATGCTCATTCTCCAATAGCAATGTGAATTTTCTTAGCCACCATTTCATTTCCTATTTCAAATTTTTGTTGTATAACTTGGAGTTTTGATACACTTCTAATTACTTAAAGAATTGAATGATAATAATTCCTATTGTTGGTCCTTTACTATGATGGTGGTTTATTACTTGTGACATTAGTTAAAGGATGGACAAATTGCTTTAGTTGATGACATCATCACATTTCTATTTTCTGTGATTGTTCGACAATTTGCTAGTCATGAAAGCCTCCTCCGATTAGCTTAGCATGTTAACACTATGATTTCTCCACTACTTATGGTTGTTGAACCCATATCTATACTCAAAGGAATCTGAGTCATGTTCCTCTTGAGACACCCCTTTCCTGATGATGGCTCCCATCCACCCTGTCAAGTTGTTTTTCGTCCTCCAGATTGTTTTAACCATCTTCTCCTTTGCCTCCGATAGAGTTGTTGCGATTATTGTGACCCACTAAGTCATCCTTACTCCACAATCACCTTAACTAGCCAACATAGTCTTTTTAAATCCTCTTGAGACCTCTCTATTCCATGAGGTATTCGCAAGACTAGCTGATGTGGTGCATGAAGAGGTCATTTGGTCTAATCATGGAGAGAGTGAGGTGCATGAAGATCAAGTAGAATTTGGATCACAAATGTTAAGTCAAAGGGAAAATGATAGATCTATCATATGAAATATGACAAAGAAGCCCATATGAAAGCTGATGGTGTTAAACAAATATGAAAATTTTATGCATTCAAGAAAAATGTACCAATATTTTGTAAACGGAAATGAAGGTTCTAGAAATATGAATAAACTAATAATTAGTTATTTTCTTAAATGGGTGATAGTGGTTACTATATTAAAGTGGGGTTTAGTTGTTTGTTATTTTATTAAAGTGAGTGTTTGTAGATGAAGTTATATAAGATGTTCAAAATCTACAATGGAAAGAGTTGTTTTGTTGGTTTTGAATTATTATCATTCAATTCTTTCTTTGTGGCTTAAGTCTAGTTGAGGTTTGGTGTTCTTTGGTGACACTTTGATAACTTTTGTTAATGATAATTTGGTGTGTTGGCCTTTCAACCTTTTTTCCAACTTGAGTTTTCAGATCACTTGGATGTCTCCTCTCCTCTTAATTTTTTTCCTATACTATCTCTCTCGTGTATTGTAGCATCTGCACTTGCAATGTTGACTGAGGCTATGCCTTTGCGCTTTGTCTTCATAGCACCCTGCACAACACTTGCCCGTCCCGCACCATGTGTCTATCTATCTAGGATTTGCCTATGTGTTGTCCTCATGCTTGTATAGGACTTGAGAGCACCCAAACTCTATCTGTGCAAGCTCTTTTGTGCTTGTCTACAACTCACATGTGTATGTGAACCATCTTAATGCTTCATGCACCCAACCACACGACTCTGTTCACTCATCACCCAATTAAAATGGGGTTTGGTAGTTTGTTATTTTATTAAAGTTGGTGTTAGTGGATGCACTTATATAAGAGGCACAAAATCTAGAATGTAAAGGATTGTTTTACTGGTTTTGAGTTAATATCATTCAATTCTTGCTTGGTGGCTTAAGTTTGATTGAGACTTGGTAGCCTCAGCTTCTTTGGTTACACTTTAATAAATGTTGTTAATGATATTTTTGGTAAGTGTTGCCCCTCTTTCCCTTTACCCTTTTTTCCAACCTTAGTATTTATGTCACTTGGATGTCTCCTCTCAACTTCTTTTAATTTCTTTCTTATCCTCTCTCTCTCTTTCTCTCTCTCTCTCTCTCTCTTTCGGATATTTTAGCATTAGCACCTGCACATTTCAGCCAAGGCAGTGCCTTTGTGCTCGTTTGCCTGTTCTATATCTCCATAGCACCCCACACAATACTCACCCATCTCACACCATCTCCCTATCCATCTATGCATTTCCTATGCATTATTGTCATGCTTTTGTAGCACTTGAGCTCTCTCAAATTTTGTCTATGCAAACCTTTGTGTGCTTGTCTACAACCCCACATGCATATGCAAACCATCATAAACCTTTGTGCACAACTCTATTCACTCATCACCTCAATCCGCACACTTTCTTGTTCCTGTAGACCACACTTGTCCGTGCACCTAAACCAACCTCTGTGTGCTAACCTGATGTCAAGCCTTAGTGTTTGCACTAGCTTTGCACACCAAAGTAGGTACCTTGTAAAGTGTACAATACACGGATCAATTAGTTCAACTTTCGAGCATAGATTCTTTTGGTTCCTGTCTCACATTATTTGGGTATTAGAGTTCTCTTCCTTTCTCCAATATTTGATATCAAAGTTACGGTTGATTTTAAAGAGCTTTACAAGGAGAAACTAACTTCAAAAAAAGGCCTATTCACTTCAAGGTTATAAGGGGTGACAATTTGAGATTTTGTTTTATCACATTGGATAATTTTTGTTAACTTTAGATTTTTTATGTTTTCTAAGTTTGATTATGAAGTATTATTTATCAAGAGCAATGCTTATTCATGTACGTGCACAATTTTATGAAATCTTGTATATTGTCACCAACTAGTTGTTATCACTTCATATAATTAGTCTACATCCTTAAACCCATTAAAAATTGATTTGTTAAAAACCATTGTGATGTTGTGCTCCACATTCGATAACCCTCTTAATATGTGAATTAAGCTTAAAATTTGAATTTAATTTCTAAATTTTTTATTTGATTTAATAAAAAGCTTGCACATTGTTGATAAAAGTGTTGTTACTTTATGGATGTCTCCATCAACTTGTTGTTTTAATTTATTTAAGAAAATATGAAATTTACCTTTTTTTGCTTAATTGAACTTTTTAGATTTGCATCTAAAACAAGTAAAAATAATTGCTTGCATGCCCTTATGTTAGTAGATTGCTCCCTTTAATATGTCATCACTAGTATTGAAATTATCATGTTATTGCATTACTAGTTCATTGTCATTACATATTTAAAATTTCACTAAGTGTGGTAATTATGGAGCAAATAGAGAACATAACAAAATAATTCATAAATTCTGGATCAAATGCTAACATTTATGCAAAACATGCAAAACCAAATATAGAAATGAAAACTACAGGAGAGGATCTACACCAAAGAACTCTTTTTATGAGAATAATGAAGAGGAATGGGATACAACACTGTTTGGATACAAAAATGCGTATGTTCTTGTATTGGCCTGATATATTTATTGACCTAATTTTTTAATTTTGAAAATATGTTATTTTATAAAAGAAATATGAAATATGAGGATTTGCAAGTTAACTCTTGTGTAGATGATTCAAGTTAACAGTTTTAATTCCTATTGCAGTTAAAACTTTTTGAAGTAAATTATATTATGTTTTATGAGATTTCTTGTTCTGATTCTTACAAATTTTTTGTAAAATGGAAGGATCAACCACCTATTGATAATGCATGACTGACAAAAAATAAACTTGAAACACTTTTATCATGGTTTATGAAGAGCTGTTTAGACTTTAACTTTGCAGAGCAGGTGTTTTTTTTTTTTTTTTGGCAATGGGTGGCATAGTATGGGATATGAAGAGATCATCGAGCATAAGTATAGAGAGAGTGAAATGCATGAAAACCAAGTGAAATTTGGATAAAAAAATGCAAAAACAATGAGTTTGTATAGACTCATCACATGAAATAAGATAAGGAAGCCTATATGAAGCTAAATTTTGGCCAACCAAATAAGAGACTTTTAAACAATCATGGACAATGGTGGATCAGTATTTTGCACACTCAAATAAAGGTTCTAAAGGCATTTAGTTAGTAGTTAGTTATTTTATTGAAGTGGGTGTTAATAGTCACTTATTTTATTAGCATGTTATTGGTTGGTTCTTTTGTTAAAGTAGTTGTTAGTGGATGAACTTGTATAAAGAGCTTAAAATGTGAAATAAAAAGGGTTATTTTACTGGTTTGAGTTATTATCATTAAAACTCTAAGTGCTTTTAGTGTGGGTGAGATCGTGGCTTTTCGTCTTTTGGTGGTACTTTAATGTGTTGTCAGTATCATTTTAGTAAGTGCTGCTCCTCATTTCTTTATCCACTTATCTTATTACCCAACTTTGATGTTCACACGTTGCTTGCATTCTTCCTCTTTACTTCTCTTGATTTCTTGCTTGCCCCCTCTCAATTATTGTAGCATCAGTGCTTGCACATCTTGGCCAAAACAATGCCTATCTACAAATTTGCTCGTTTTGCATCCGCATAGCACTCTTTTGTGACTTCTTACCCATTGTGCATTGGTACATTCCCATCTATGCATTACGCACACATCCTCCTTGAGCCCATGTTGAACCAGCATTTGCGCAACACCCATCCACGCTCACAAACTCCCATCTACACCCCTCGTGCACATGCATGAATTGTCATAATCCTCATACACACTATACTGCCAGCATGTTTCACACTCGTCCAATTGCCTGCACAACCTCCATGCATTAAGAACAGGAACCTTACAAAATGAACATTACTCAGGTTTATTCTTTCAACATGTTAGCCCTAATCCTCTTGGTTCCTTTTTGTCTTGGTCACCGGCCACCGCCAACGCTCCACCCTCAGCTCCTAACCCCAACTTCGAACCTATTCATGATCTACACACCCCTAGGCTTGTCATCATCTCTTTGTTGGGTGTATCAAATGTTCGTGTGAAAGTGCTCTTGCCTTGTCTCCTTTAACTATCATATCCACCAGCTGCCCATGGGAACCTATATTTGCTGCTTTGGACAATTTCTGTAGCAAGATATATTTGGCCGGAACTTCCAATTTTTGGCCTGTCAATTCAATTATCTTCTTTATTTTTAATGGCACTTTACTTCTTTACAGTCTCGTTGGCCACTATATTAGGATAGTCGTGATATGTGAACTTTGTTTATTTGTTGCATATGCATTAAAGTTGTTTTTTAATCTTCTTGGGGCAAAAGAATCTCCATTGAAGGGAAGAAGTGACGAAACTCCGTCGGGTATCAAACCCCTACCCGCTATCTTCATTACTTCACAATCTTTTCCTGATTCACCATCACTTTTGGGAACTGTGACTGTTGCGTGTTGAATTAATTGTTCCTCCCTGAGGAGACTGTTGTGGATAAAGACGTTCTTGCAGCTGTAAGACATGCCTTTTGAATTGTGATGCTTTTCGATGGATGGCTTGTCAACTACCAACGTCGTTTTCCTTCCCTCCTGGAGGCAGGGGCTAATCCTGTACGCCACAGCACCTCTTCCTAAAATGAAAGATGCTGGTGAAGTTTCTCAGTTTTATTTTAGTGAAAACATTATCAAATGGTAAAAAGTCGTGGCTCTAATGCGTAGTGTATTTTAATGAATAAGAGACTGCACAGGTTATCGACTTGGAAATTATTAACTACAAAATTAATTTTCCAAGTAATTTGTAATATTTCTTTTCCTCAGAAGAAGGTGATAAAAAGGTGAGAAGGGAAAGCACTGTTATTGCAAAAGAACGTGGATATTGCTTAAATTTATTAACATGGTCAGTCAAAAAAATAATCTTGGCTAGAGTTTCTATTGAAGTACATCTAGTTTCTGTACTATTCCAGCAACAATACAGCCCTTAGTATAGAATAAGACTGCTTATGATGTTTTATGCTGTGTTTAGTGCTTATTTGTTCATTGTTTTATATTATCTTGTAAAATTATTCCAGTAATTGCTGTTTTTTAATTTAGCATGCCTGCCTTTGAAGTTTAGTATGAGGTAATTCAGTGCAAGTACAATACTGGAGTAGAAGTACTGATTACTTACCGTCTTCAGGATCCACAAGTTGTGACTGGCTCTCATGATTCGACAATAAAGTTTTGGGACCTCGTAGCTGGTAATTTGAACATTTGTGCTTATTTTCTGTGTTACTTTTGTGCCTTTGCAATTGATTTGTCTATCCAATTCTCAGGGAAGACGATGTTAACTATAACCCACCATAAGAAGTCAGTTCGAGCTTTGGCATTACACCCAAAAGAGTACGTTTTCCTGATTGAATCTGATCAGGAAAGATCTGAATTTTCTTAACTTTTTTTTTGTCTCAGCTTTGAAATCTAAAATTCTATTTTTATTTTCTGCCTGAAAATGCTGCAGGCAGACCTTTGCATCAGGATCTGCAGACAATATAAAGAAGTTTAGTCTACCAAAGGGAGAATTTTTGCACAATATGCTGTAAGTTGTCTCTTCAAACAAGCATTCTCGTTTATTGTATTAATTATTGAGAAATCGAGTGACAAAGTATTTTGTTTTTTCATGAGATTTGAATCTGTCTTGCATAATAGCTATTCAAATTTTTTAAGAGATACAATATTAAACATCCTTAACACATAGATTGTGTGCTTCAAATCTGAAGTTTTGAGTGGAAACAACGTAGCAATGTTGTGTGCACTCTGCATTGGAGAAACCTCCTTGTGAGCAAGTGCCATCCTAACTGATGTTTCAGGCCTTGTTTATTCAAGTGATATCAATATTTTTGATGCCATGTCTGCTGCAGATGAAGAATTGCATGTTTGATAGTGAATGCACTGTGAATATGATGAATAGAAAAAGGGTGGTTCATGCACACGAGTCCTAGAACATTAGATTGGTTAGATTTTTATTCCTGTTAAGTTTGCGACACAATGGCTTAAGTATTGAAGTGACAGAACATAAAAATTCAATAGTACAGTGGTATTTTTGAATAATATTTACAAGGAAAATAAATTGGTCAATTTTTTAAATAGTACTTTAGGCTGTCTTAATTACATACTAAAAAAGGGTCAGTTTTGTTCGTCCTCAATGAGTTTTGAGTTTGGAATTTATTGAGACTTAACGTCCCGCAAAACTAAAGCGAAGACAGCCAAATTATTCAAAAGGTTGATCTGCTGTTACTGAAGAATTGGGAGCGCCACTGGAGACAAGCCAACGTGCAATCCTTGTTTTGCCAACTTCTATATATGTTCAAACATGACGTGGCTTTGGAAATATTTTTATAGCCAAAGGGAAGACTTCTCTTTTTTTAATATTTGTCTATCCGGAATCTGCTAATAGTTCTTTATGGACCATTAAACTTTCGATTCCTTGTTTTTTAACTCTTTGGGTTGACGACTTCTTCCAGTACGGCTTACAAAAATTGCTTCATGTGCTCTCATATTTCCTCTATCTTCACATTCCATCTCTAGATAATGGCAATCAGGTTACGGAACTGTCAACATTCTTGCATCTCTTTACTATCAAATGCCTGCCTTTGGTTTCAAATGTATTATATAGATGGTTCAGAGATTTAGTTGTTCAAAAACAAGTTCTTATCTGCAGGTCACAGCAGAAGTCGATCATAAATTCCATGGCAGTAAATGATGATGGCATTCTTGCAACTGCAGGTAAATTCACGTACCAAATCTCTTAGGATTGTTTTAACATAGTTGTTGAATATTATGTTTGTTAATAAACCACTTAATTTGAAAAGTGGTGATACTAAGTGGTAAAGTATTTTTTGATTCATTAAAAGAGTAGGATGAATTGTTTGAGAGATTAAAACTGCTTTTCTTTCTAAATTTTTTTTTGTTTTCAGAAACATCTATGTTTTATGGATTGATAAAGTGTATTTCAAAGCATGCCAATAAACCTTTTCTGCTTTTTGAAACACACTTCTGCAAAAAACTGCATTTACAAACTATGAGACTCTTACCTATTGCTTCTCTTGGGTTGGACAGCCTCAATGTTCTTTGCAAATCCATGCGAATTATTAATTGGTGTAATGGACTTCACCTGATCATCTTTGCTTTCCTACTTTTAAAATTGAGTCTGTTGCAGATCATTGTAACTATGTTTGGGTTTTTGGCTCAATGTTTCTTTTTCTTGCAATGCATGGAGTGGGCTGCAGATCATTGTAGGTTTAACAATGTTTTGTTTTTAAACATTTTTGAAGGTGACAATGGTAGCCTCTGGTTTTGGGACTGGAAGAGTGGACATTGTTTCCAGCAAGCCCAGGCAGTTGTGCAGCCTGGTGAGTGTAGGAAATGTTTGTACATATGTATAGGTTCCTCGTATAAGTTCTTTTTGCTCAAAATCTACAATTTGATTTGTCCCTTTCCAGGGTCACTTGACAGCGAAGCATGCATCTATGCTCTTTCCTATGATATCAGCGGATCGAGACTAGTCACCTGTGAAGCAGATAAAACTATCAAGATGTGGAAAGAAGATGAAACTGCTACCCCACAAACCCATCCAATTAACTTTAGACCCCCCAAAGAATTTAGAAGATATTAAATGCAATTCCACTAAGTAGCAAACAGAGAGTAGCAGACTGCCATCCTCTGGAGAATTCACGATACTGAAGGTGTTTTGTTTAAAGCCTCATGCAAGTTAGAATTCACTTGGAGGAATCAAACTTACTGTAAAATTGCTTGGAAAGATTGAAAAGTAGTATGCATATGAAGGCATCAGAATACTCAAAAGGTTTAAAGCCTCGCCTGAAGATGTGAATTTTGTATTCTTTATGAATTTTGAGTGTAATATTGCAAAAACACTACCAGGTGCTTTCGCTGCTTGAAGCAGAGAACTCGTGAAACGTTGGTATTGGTGGACAATCGTTTAAATTTTCTCTATTCACTTATATTTAATAGATTTCCTTGAGAAAATTTGTATTTGATGGATAACAATGTAGCTTGCACTGCTAACATTCATTTGAGCACACTCAACATGTTTTAATTGGCAGGTTGAATTCAAATGAATTCATCATTGCGTTATGGAAGTTTTAAAAGGGATTTGATGTTTCCCATTCATGTCATATTTTGGAAATGGTTATGTGGCTTCTTTCTGTAAACAGATCAAGTTGTTCGCAGGATTGGTTCTGCATGAATTTGCTGGAAGAACCTCTTGTGGTTTGTTGCTCTTGCCATTTTCTGGGAAGAACGCGTAAAAGGTATTTAACTTTAGATTGCTTAATTGAATTTGAAGTAGTTTACAGTTTGTCTTCCTTCACAAAATGTTGTTGTCATAATTGCTTCCATTTTTGACTCATCTCGAACCTTCTCGCCATCACTCCTTGTAGAAGGCTCCATTTCTATAGGAAACAAGTGAAAATGGTCACCGCACGTGTTGCTTCTTTGATCACTAGTGCACAATGACAAGCTGGCCCAGCTTTGCTTTCTGGTATATGTAATTCTAACGTGAAAGAGTTCCCTTATAGATTTGGATAACATTATCCATCCTTGCAAGTTTTAGTACAAGTTGTTAATTTTGTTGTTACTGTTGTTATTTTTAATTAACTTGTACTGACAGAATTTTTTCTATTAGAATTGGTTGATGTTGAAAAGCTTGAAGATTGGATAAGTTACATTGCATCAGTTCGGTAATATTTCTGAGCTGGTATTACAGTTATTTACAGGTTAATTTCATACATTAATGGCTCTCTGAAACTACCATTTTCCATTTTTTTTTTTTTTTTTTGAATAAACCTTCTCTTCATCATTGTTAATGTCATGTTGTGCTTAGGGTAATTTTATATATACATGTAAGAAAAGGGCATTAAATAAAATCGTACATCACACGAGCTATGTCTTTCAGTTATTAAATTCTATGTTGTGAAAAACATGTTTCATGTTGTGACGTATTAATCAACTGCTTTGAAGCTTCAACGCGAAGAACTTAGGCATGCTTTGCATGTAATGAAGCTTAGAAATTTAATGGAAGATATGTGGCTCAAATTTAGTTGAAAGGTCCATGGTGATTATGTAATCCTTATTTTATAGGAGAGGCATACACTCTTGGTAATGAACTGCCTTTCAACTTTATTAATCTTTTTATAAATGGTTAATCTTTATTATGTTTAATATTTTATGCAAAATTAAAACTTTCTTTAACTTGCATGCAACAGGGATTCAATATTTTTTTGTTCATGTTTGTCGTAAGTATTCAAACCATGTGAATCATAAGTATTCAAACCTTAGCTTTTTAACTATCAAGTTCCATGCATATTCGACCAAGCAATTGCATTATAGAAGTAATTAAATGAAGGAAGAACCATGAGCAACACATGCTATATTTACCATGATGTCATCCTAACCTAAGCTAAGTAAGAATCGATATATTTTCATATGGATATTCAATAAATCAAAGTTTTATCATTTTCGTAATTGTTAATTGTATTTTTCACTATGACATGTGATCATATACTCTTGATCTCATGACAATGGGTATGGTTGCATAATTATGGACCATACACATCTTCATTTAGTTCGACATCCTAACGCCATGTGTTTTGTAGGTGGTCCTAACTTGAAGATTGCATTATATATGTAACACATAATAGCAGCCATTACCACATATTATTTTTGAGATTAATAATTATGATTTAATACTATTTTTTTTTTAATTTTCTAAATAAACCTTATATTTACTCGCAGTTGTAATGTCTAAATTTGAGTTTGGCTAAAGTTGTTTTCTTTAGAACACCCAAGTTCTATGGCTCAACTATTAATGATGCTTTTGTTCATAATCTGCTAATTAATTTAATTCGATGTGTTTTTTTAATGATGTTGGGATAATTTCCCTGGTAAGACAATCATCTACGTGACTGTATAGATAAATTGATGTCGATTTTGATTAATTATGCAACCATTGGAGATTTTTGTAACTTTAGTTCGAATAATGAAATGTTTATAATGTTACTGGATTTGTTACAAAACTAATAAACTGCGTTTTTAAGGTTAAACTGCTTTGTTTTATAGCACAACATATGTAATTATTTATTAAACAAATAACTGAAAACAAAATAAAGAAAAGAAAAAGAATTTTCTCTTCTTCTTATCCACCACGTCAGCATCCGGGCCAAAGTGCACGGTTCTGACCGCCGAGGGGAACATTAGCAAATGATCAAAAATACTCGACCGGCTCATTTAATTCTTATCTCCTTTTGTCCTCTTCCGACTCTCCTCCTGCCTACTCCTCCCAGCCGCCGGCAACCTGACTCCGCTGATTCCCTGCGTGCCGAACCCCACCGCCCGGCACATCACATATCCTCCAACTTCGCTCGAGCCGGCCTCGGCCGAAACCGGGTTAACCGTCCGGCGGTAGGGCCCGAGCCACTTGGCCATCATGTACCTCTTCTTCCTCCACGGTGGCACGCTCATGCCCTTGCTGTTTAACGACTTCCTCGCCTCCTCTGCTAAAATCCGCACCGCCTCCTTCATCTCCTCCGGCTTCGCCACCGCCATCGCCGGAAGCATTTGCACGATCCTCTCGTACTCTTCCGTTCCCCTAGCAATCTCGAACTCCGCCGCGAATCCAAGATCCACGATGTACCTCCGGTCGTCCTCCTCGTCGACGACGTCGATGTACTCGTAACTCCCGGCCATCAATCCCCCGCCGTTCTCCCACCGCACCTTGCAGATTCCGGCATTGTAACCCCTCTCCCTCATCCTTGCCATGACCGCTCGCCGCAAAACCGATCCTCTCGTTCCCATCGCCCGCGTTGCCGCAGCCTCAACCTCGGATCGGATCTGAATCCGGAGGGGATCCGTTTCCCCTCTGGGGAACAGCAAATCCCTAACCTTCTTCCCCTGTTCCTCCGCCCTCTTTAGGCCAACGCCGGGTCCTGGTGGATCATCGGAATCAGAACCCTCGCCATCGCCATCGCCTCCGCCGCGAAAGTCCTCTTCGCCATCGTTTCCGACCTCGAGGAAGGCGTGAACGAGGCTGGAGAAGGAGCAGTCGACGACGCCCTCCCCTTCGTGATCACTGCCGCTGCTGGCGTATCCGGTCATCTCGCCGCGGAGCCGTGCGAGGACGCGCTCGTCGAGTGGATCTGTAACCCGCTTAGCCCGGATGTACACCGCCATTTCCTATGTCTCCGAGCTTCGTGAGACTCGGGCATTAAGAGACGGGAGGACGACTGGGTTTTTTATACAGAGGTCGGGGAGAGTCTAAATGTGGCCATCCCTCGTTCATAATGGGGTCATCCTTTTTATTTTTTTTATTTTTTTTATTTTTATTTTTTTTTTCTTTGCAGTGCGGAGTACGAAAGAGAGATAATTTCCCTTTTCTTTTATTTTTCTAACCATCCTTCAAATCGCGAGTGAATGGGGAGGGGAATCAGGGTTTATTCGTTCCTAAAAATTATTCACGGATTTAACGACACGTTCAGCCACCTGGCCGCCGCATCCGCACGTGAGAAGGGTTGCATTCACGTGCGTTCTTATTTTGTTATTTTATAGAATATTAAAAAATCATCTTATCTGATTTTAATAGCCTCCGTCCGTCAAATGAAACGCTCTCTTGTTTCAATATAGTATCATCATAATAAACTTATATGTTTGAGTTAACCATAAAAACCGTGCCAATTCAGTTCAATTCCTTATGTTGTAGATGTGTCCAGGTACGTTGAACCGAGAAGAGAGTCTATATCCTATGAACCAAAAGCTTAAAACTGCATTAATGTACGGTTTATGTGTGGCAAATGGCGGCTTTTTAATCCGATGATCCTGCTCAAAGAAATTGTATCTTCTATGAACTATCGTGATGAAAGAAAATTTGTATTATTTAATATTAAATATTTTTTGGTGAATCAAATATTTTTTCATGACTATTTTGTTTATTTTAAAGACCTAATTATCACCAAAACTCATTAAAAATACAATTATATACATATATATGTATCATTTTTAACCAAATTATGTTTTATTTTTTTTTATGGAAAATGCTGTGGTTGGGCCATATTGTGGTTATCCAATGTTCAATCATTGTCCTGATACACTGTGGAGGCGTCGCGTCCAGCATTTGCACCGATTTATTATATAATTCAAAAAGCCTAATTATCCGATACGGATATATTATTAAAAAAAAAAAATAAATAATATAATGATAACTTGAAGGAATAAAAAAGGTTTATTTTATCTTCTCAAGACCTCCACTTGTATTTTTCTAATAGTTTTCGTTGGATGACTCATCTCGCTTCTGTCCTGCATTATGATATTTAAGAATTTGTTCGAGAAAACACCACTTAAACCATGGGCGGATTTATGTAGAAAATTTGTATTTTAAAAAATATTATTTATAAAAAAATGATTATATTCTTTTATGAATAATGTTTTAAAATTATTTCAAAACAGATTTTTAAAAGTTTTTTTCTTTAAATTATATTTTTCATAAACTTTTTAACCAACACCTAAAAAGTTTGATGCAAAACTACTTTCTAAATTCAAAACTATTTTGAAAAAATAATAACTTTCTATGTTTTTTTAACATTATTTTTGTTGTGATGTGAGATTGAATGTAAAATGCATCAAAGATTTATTATTTATTTAGACAAGAAAATTAGTGCAAAGATAAATATAATATTAGATAAAAACAATTGCTCTTCCCACTATATAATTATTTTTGTAGTCATCTATGAATTATCCCAAAATCAATTACATATAATAGATATTATTTGTTTAATATAATATTCTCATATCATCAAATTATGACAAATGTAATTAGTTTAAACAATCAAAATTTTGTGATGATAATATTGTAGAAAATATAAAACATAATAAATAGAAAGAATAGAAATATATATAATGAAATTTTAATGAATCTCTTACAAATTTTGTAAATAAAAAAATAATCAATGTATTTAATATTATTTTAGATGTTCAATATATTGTTATATAATTTTTATATCATGCATATGTTTTTTTATATAAAGATAAGATCATTGAAGTCAAACATTTAAAACCAAATTATTCATTAAAATATATATATCTATATAATATATATATTCATATATATGTATGTATATAAATTTATTTTAAACATAAAAGCGGTTTTCCATCCCATGCATTGAGTTTTCATGCGTGAATTTAATTGAAGCATACGAGGATGGTTAAAAGACACTAGGTTTGGGCCGGCACACGTATGGGCTTTTTAATAACATGGTACACAAGAAATCCTATTATTGCATTATATACAAAAGAAAAATTTACGCTTGGCTCCCACTTTATTGAATGATCTTTATGTTAATGATGCAATAATTTGGTTAATTGTATTTGAAAATTAAAGATTATTAAGAATATTCATAATTTTTATTTGGTTTCGAGCATATGACTAAAATTGTTTTCATTAGAACACTTATAATGTTTTTTTATTGTTGTATTCCACAACATGTTGATCGATCTCCTTGTTATTATCTTCATTTTTTTCATTTGAATAACTATCATTGTTGTTAGACAAATTAAAAAAAAAATAAATTAAATATATTCAATGTGTGATTTGGAAATAAATATGCATAGAATTTTCATAATTAATAATTTCAAGATTCTTTTATTTATTTTGTTTATTAAATATCACTTTAGAATATTGTGCCCACCATATGCTCCTATGTTGATCCAAATAAAACATCCTCCTATTCATGATTTTAGATCTATTATTCCATCCCATCAATCCTCTCATGCTTCCTACTTTATAATAGAATGTAAAGAGCATTATTAGTTTTGTGAAGAGAACACATTGACGATTATAACAACAAACAGATCATACATCACAAAGCTCAAACTTCACGTGGAACTATGTACGAACTATTAGAAGGGATAGTGACACTCTAGTTAAAAATATTAGTTTTGTGATAAAAGTGACAAAGTTGATATATAGATTGATGTACAATATAATTAAAACTGGCACTTGAGTACAAGTGATATTGGATTTAGTCTTATATTAAGTTATAAGTTTGACAGTAAATTTTATATTTTTAATATATAATTAACAATTTTCATTTTATACTTTTTTGTTTAATGGATATTCTTGTATATTAAAATCAATTTGAACATTTATTTTTAGTAACTTATATTATAATAGAAATTTTTTTTACTCCATATATTATGTTGAAAATCTTTAGATTAAACCAATATGATTGCAATCATGTGCATTTCAACAAGCAAATCATACATCACAAAGGTAAAACTTCATGTGCCACTATGTAAAAACTATCATAGGAGATAATGTTACATGGTTGTGGTGTCACCTTTTTTTAACTTGACATTTATCAGATTTTTAATGCAACAACTTATATTATACTTTTATATAAAATAGATCAGATAAAAATATTTTTTTAAAATATAATGGAAGCAACTTTGAAATATAAAACTATTTTTAAGAAATCTTTTTAAATTTGTAGCAAAATAATTTTTAGCATTGAAAACCTTTCAATAAAATTTTCATTTTAAAGATCTTGCCAAAGCAGTTATAAACTATTAACTTGAAATTTAGTTAATATTTAAACACATTACCAATAAGGGAATCATTTTAACAATTACAATTTAAATAAAAATGAGTACAACTATTAACATGATAAAACCTTTACTAGTTATCTATCCTTATCACATAGACATTATTTCTATCATTCTCATAAAACTTAATAAAAAAATATTTTATTCTTTAAGTCAATTAGCATGATCTAATCTCATTGCTCTATTGTAGCCTAATGTAGCATCTCATTTTGATCTAAAAATTATAAGCCAAAAAATGCATGAGCTAACTAACGTTAACTCAATGGTAAAAATATATATAATATGAAAAGAAATATATTGTTAGGTAATCACATGCATGTACAATAATAAAAATACAATAAGAAAAAAAACGTTAATAAAATATAAAAAAGTAAAATAAATTTTTATATGAAAACTTATAATCATATTTTCTCTTTTATTATTTTGCTATTTTTTTTTCTTTTTTTATAGCTTGACTTAAGGAGAGGTCATATCATTAATGATTAGATAAATTTAAGAAACATCTTTTAACACAAACAACAAAGATGTTTAACTCTTTTGACTTATCTCTAGAATATATTATTTTGGAGTACTAGTTGTCATTTTGGACAACCAAATAATGCCTTCATCTTAATATTTTCTTTCTTTAACTAAAATCTTTTTTTCTCTTTATCTTTCTATTCATATTTTATATGCTTATCTTTGCAAATAAGTATTTTATTTTTCTTTTTTTAATCTTTTCCTTCTTTTAAGTGTGGCATATAATTTGACAATTGCATAAAAAAATAAACTCATAAATAAAACACTTGCAAATCATGCTCAATCATCATACAAAACACAAATGAGCAAACATTAGAAATTACAAAGAAATCTAAAATTTTTTATTTAAAATAATTTCTAAACCTTCTCATGTTCTAACAACTAACATTATATTAATCATCAACTATGATATTAATATTTCTTTGCAAGCATCTCCAAATTTGTCAAGTAACAATATTATTCTATTGGTATCTAAATCACAAACATCAATAATATTTATATTGATTGAACAAGCATTTCTATCTTTTAAATTTGGGTAATGGTCACTCCAATAACTTAAATCTTTGCTCAGTCCCTCAAGTGCTATGGTATTTATAGCTAAAATCACTTTGATTTTGGCCTTGCCTTACTTTTAACATTCTCATATTCCTTTTAATCCTTAAAAAATTCTCTTTTCTTCTATTTTATCTCACTTTGCCTCACTTAGATAAGAACATTTTTTTAAAAAAATAACATTTTAAAATAATTTCAAAATCAATTTTTAAAAAAAATTTAGTCTTCAAATTATATTTTAATGAACATTTTAATCAACACTTTAAACTCGTACAATCCTATTCCCTAAATTTACATGTCTTCTCAGATAAAGTTAACATTTTATATAATAATTGATTGTATTTTTTATGTTTTTTAAAACAACATTACTTTGTTTTGATGTGAGATTTGATGTGAAATGAATCAAATATTTATGGTTTCCATGGACTAGAATATTAGCTAAAGGTTAAAAATAAAATGGATAATTATTTGCAATGAAAAAACTCTGCATAGTTAGATGAAGAAAATTGTCATTCTCATTGCATAATTGGATTTGCACTCATTTATGAATTATTGATTATGACTTTTTAACATTGCCCAAAAAACTAATTCTATATATTATACATTATTTGTTTGATTTAATATTATAATACATCAAAGCTTTACAAATTGAACTAGTTTTAAGAGCCAAAATTTCATTGTAATAATATTGCTCATTAGAGAAAACATAGAACATAAGAGATTGCGATGATAGAATTAGACAGATTAGAGCTAATTGAATGCTAATGAACAATTGTCTCTCACAAAAATCAAAGGGATATTTAAACATTTATAAGTAGAAAATTTATCTATGTATTTAATATTATTTAAAATATTTATCATATTATGCATACAATTTTAATATTATTTATTTGTCTTTCTTCTACAAAAAAAATTATTCAAGATCAAACAATCAATTTAATATATTTTTTATCTTATAAGTGATTGAAATTACAAATTAAAGAATTGACTTCAAATTTATGGTTAGTTCCCATTTGATTGAGTGATCTTTAAGTTAATATTAAAATTAAATGATTTGGTTAATCATATTTATAAATTCAAAATAATTAAGATTATTTATAATTTAGATTTGACTTTGAGAGGAAGACTAAAATTTTGTTTTATTATAACACCATTTTCACCAGAATTTTTTTGTCATTATTGCATGCCACAACTTGTGGATTGATCCCCATCTTATTATCTCATTTTTCTTGATTTGAATAACCACCATATTACTAACATTATATGAAAAATTTAAAAAAATACTAAATTAATATATTCAATGTTTGATTTGGAAATTAATATGCATAGAATTATCATAATTACTAATTTCAAGATTCTTTTATTCATTTTGTTTATTACATGTACTTTAGAATATGTGTGCCTACTATATTTTGGACCAAATAAAACTTCACACATGCATGATTTTAAGTCATTTAGGATTTGTTTGCTCAAAATTCTTGCCATTATATTCAAAGCTCATTAAATTGTGTCTCAACATTACTGTCCAAATGAACTATGTTCCAACCATAAATACAGATTTTACATAATGTTTATTATTATATTCTAAAAAGAAAATTTAAAATTTTTATTTAATTCCTATAATTATAATACCTATATATACATCATTCTCGAGTTATAACTCAAAGTCATGTCTTCCAAAGTTTTCATATCATCATTCATACTCCAAGACACAAGATTTACACTCAATGTCATCTATATACACATATTCTACAACATTATTCCATCCCACTGATCCTCTAACATTCTTCATATACCTTACTTTTATCGTAGAATGCAAAGAGCCTAATTAGTTTTGTGAGGAAAACATGCTGATAGTTAAAAAGAACAAACCATACTTGACAAAGGTTGAACTTCAGATGCCCTTATTTAGGAACTATTAAAGGAGACAATGGTGCATGGTACAATTAACAATAATTGTGTAATGACATGAGTGAGAAAGTTGACATATAGTTGTTACACCATTGTATTTGATGAGTCAAGCATAAATATTTATATTTTATTTAGGCTTGATTTTAACTAAAATTATTAATATTTAATTAAATCAAGCCATGTATTTCACATGTCTAAAATAGTGGTCTCTAAGGACCTTGAAGCCATGGCATACTTCAAGGAAATTTGAGACATGTGCTAGAATTTTCATATTTGAGTTTTTATTAATTTTTCTTGAAATTGAGATGTCTAATTTTTGAGATTATGAGGCACACTAGTAGTATTAATATTTAAAAATATTATAAAATTAATAACTATTGAATTTTGATTTTTGGGCCAAGCTTCATTGACAAAAAGTATAAACATTGGTATTTGATTTTTTAAAATTATTTAGGAATTATTTTTCATAAATCTCTTTTCTTAGTCATTTAGAAAACTTATAATACTATGATAATATAAAATTATTTTGGTACACTTATATTTAAAATTTTAGCACAAAAATTCTTCCAATCAACCTTAAAACAGCTTAAGTCTCGGGAAAATTCACTGTAGCACTGGGCGGGCCGACCCGTCATGCAATTAGCCCGTCCAGGTCTTTTAGAAATTAAATAAAAAAAAAAAGAATTGGTTGACCCAAAAAGGGGCAAGCCAAGACCGCCCAAAGCCCGCCGAGAGGACCACGGCGAGGTCAAACTACAGCGGTGGTCAACGGTCAAATGAACAGTGCTCGGCTAAGCCAAGCCCGCCCAAAGCCCGCAGAGAGGAGCTCGGCTAGGTCAAACTACAGCGACGGTCAACGGTCAACGGTCAATGAACAGTGCATGGTCAAGTCAACCCGACGGGGTGGTGAAATCCCGGTCAAGGAAGGGGGGAGCCAGCCCCACAACGGCTTGAGAAATTAACAACGCAAATCCCTTATAAAGCCCTGCGCCGATTTTATTTCTGCAGTGTGGGACTAAAAATCCCACCTTATAACTTCGGCAGGATCCAAAGGCGCAGATCAAGCCCGCCCAGATCCAACGCTCTAGATCAAAATCGAATGGCTGTTTCGCGAGTTTAATTGGCGTCGTTCGTTCAGCGCGCGGATCCAACGCTCCAGATCAAAATCGAACGGCTGTTTCGTAAATTGATCAGTGCCGTTCGATTTTGGGCCCGGATCGGACGGTGGCTGCTTTCCGTCCGTTGCCCAAACGGCTAGTTGTTTTTTAGGAGCCTTTGAAGGTTTGTTTTGAGCTCAATTTTAAGCTCTATAAATAGGGATGAATTAAGATTTATTTAGTTTACCTTTGCTAAATTCTTTCAAAGATTTCAGATCTCAAATTCAAGCAATCACAAGCAAAAACGGTGCCTTCAAGGTCAAAAGGAAAATTGCAACAAGGCGCTTGAAATTAGAGGTTCATGATTCAATTTTTCTCATTTCTATCTTTCTAATTTCTCAATTGTGTGTGCCTCCTTTTTTCTCCTATTTCTCCTAAGTTCTTTTTGCCAATCGTTGTATTTTTCATTTTGGGGTAAGGGCATCCCGGCAGTAGTGCTAAAGCCCCGGGTTTGAGTTGAGCCCAGAGAAAAACTCAAGTAGGTTTGGGATTAGCCATAGTAAAAATCCCAAGTAGGTTTGAGGTGAACCGTACGAAAAACCTCACTTGTAATTGGTGCATTTAGTGGATTTTTCCCAACACCGGTTGGGGGTGGACGTAAACTCGGTTTTGAGTCGAACCACCTAAAAACTTTTGTGTTCAAATTTCTTTATTCGTGCTTAAAACTTTTAAGTTTTAATTTCGGAAGTTATAAAATTTTTAAATACACAATTCACCCCCCCCCCCCCCTCTTGTGAGATTTCCTTAGCACGAAACACTTCAATAGTTTGATAGACAATATAGATAAAATTCTCACTTAAGTATAAGAATGAGGTTTCTTCATAGACATCCAATAAAATAGAAGTATTAAAAAGGCTAAATTTAGTCTCATATTACATTTTATGTTGAAATAGTATTTGTATCTTAATATACAACCAATACTATTCAATTTAGATTTTTTTTATTTGACGTGCATCCATCTAAGTTCATATTAAATTTGAATTTTTACTTTTGGCAACTCATATTATAACATCTTTAAATTTTACTTCATGTATTATGTTGTAAATTTTGAGATTAAATCATTATGATTATAATTATGAATGTTTTAATAAAATAAATTAATTTTTAAAAAAAATTGTTTATTGATTAAAATATTTTTAAATTAGTATGATTTTAAGAGATATGCCATGATTTAAACTTAAGTAAAAAATTTTATTAAAGTATACCTTTAAAAAAACTCTTCATAATGAATATAATAGTATGAGTTTATAAATTTTGATGGCCTAAATAATTAGTTATGAATTCAAAAAAAAATATAAATATCATTTATCTAATTATTAGATTATAAATTTATATTTTAAAAAATTTAATTCTATCACCTTTAGTATGATAAAAAGAATTTAAGGGGATGGTTGGTAAAGGTGATGGGAAAAGAAAATAAATAAAGAGAAAGATAAAGAGGTCGATTAGAAAGAGAAAGAAATGAAGAATGAAAATGAAGCTTTATTGAAAAAAGAAGAGCAAAGGAGAGAAGCTTGCTCAAAAGGTTAGAACTCATGACTATAGCATGGAGAAGAAGATGGAAATTAAGAAGAAAAAAAGAGATACTATTGTGGTTGCTAAAAATAGAGATAATGGAATAAATCAATTATGGTGAATAAGGAATCTAATTCATTTTAATTTAGTTTTTTATTTTATTAAGTGATATCTTGAGAAAGAAATCATTAAACAAGGAATAATCTTTAAAATACTTATAGGTGAAGAGTTATAGAATGAATTATCATACATTAACTACTAAAAAAGTAATTTTTGTATTTATATGAGATGCATGATCTTAAGATATTGAGGTGTCTTTTGAGGATAAATCATTTAGGTTAGAATGAGTTGACTCAAGAGAATAATATCTCAATATAATTAGATCAATATGTCATATTTGGTATCAAGACTGACATTTTACTAATTTAATATGATTTATAGATGCACCAAAAGAAAGTTGATAAACCCATGACACCCAAGGCCAAAATGGTAGAGAGTGAATGCCTAGTGATGTCCTGAGAAAAGAATCACTGGATAAAAAATTATTCATGATAAATTTTTAAGTAGAATGATACATTAATGAATAGTCTCAAAATTATTTTTGAGAAAGTGATTCTAATATTTATATGATATATCATAGCTTTGAAATATTAAGATACATTTTAAAAGAAAAACTCACTTGGCTCAAGATGAGACTATCTAAGAGGACAATATTTCAATATAATGAAACCAAGATGTCATAAGTATATTTAACTATTAGTCATTTCAATAAGTTAATATGATTGAACTATTCATACTATATATTAGCTTCAACATACAACATGTTTGCTAAAAGTTAGTTAGAGCAAAGGAAGACACAGCTTGGTATTAGAACATTTAATATAACTTAATGTGTCATAAATTAGGTGAGAAAGAAGTAAATAAATAGGGTTTCTTGATTAAGATACTTGGAACTTCAATATAATGAGTTTATCATGTGGTGCATCAAGCAATAAAGCAATAAGGAAAATGTATGGCGTCTAGAATAAGGTGAGTGGAACATATGTACATTAAGTGATACTATTGAAATTAAGTTTGGTAGAACATATTGTATAGTTAATTTAGATAAAAGATATGTTAAATTGAGAACTAGTAAAAATGAAGAAAATGATAATATTATACATTGAATGGTAAGTAGGGTTTAGAAGAAACTTATAATATAATAAACCTAACATATAGTACGATATGAAGGTTTTTGTGAAAAATATACAATATCATAAGATAAATAGACTAAACATTAGTAAAGTAGGGATAAAAAACTAATATAATTATTTAGAATTGAAATATCTTGCATTTTTTATTTTATCATAATCATTGATTATCATGTTTTTATTCCTGTATTAGTTTGTCTTGTTATATTTGTTTTTAAATATTATTATATTATTGATTTATCCTTTGAATTCTATAGAGTATTAATAGTGTTTACGTCTTAGGTCATGCATTCTTTACACATAGAGATAGAGATTATGATGGTATGAGCGATAATACTACTCATTAGAGATTTTGATAGTAGTGCATTTGTAGGTTTTGTATATTTAAGATTTGTTTATATATGCTATTAGTTGTGCTATATCAATTATAATACTTTATACCTTATGCTCGATATGATTTCTTTATAATATAGGTTTTATTAGAGAGTTTTTTTAAATATTTTAGTTATTGATAACTTTTTATGAAAATATTCTATTATACAATTGGATTTTGAGTTTGTCTCATGGTTAGATCCTTATCTTGAATGTTAATGTTTTCTCAAATGTACATTTGATTATGTTTATTCATTTTAATTTTATGAATTAATATGGTTTCATTAAGTGGGGGTCTTAGCACATCAATTTATTTGTTTTGTTTTGAAAAATTGTTGGTTAATTCCTATAGATTTGTTCATAAAGTAGGTTACCTTTTAGTTCTTTTTAGCAAATTTATATATGTGACATCCTGATCTCACTATGTCAAAAAATTATCCCCTCGTGTCACCTCATATTAACTTGAACCAATCTTTCCCTGCACATAGAGACCCTTTTTGCATTGCCATCCATTCCAAAAGTGCTCCACATAGCATCCACCCCTTCCCTTTTCATGTGTTACATTGCAAATCATATGCAGCAAAAGTATAGCTTAATCTACTTTTAGAAACAAGCCTCATAACCATTTGCAAAACATAACATGATTAAGTGATGCATCAAATGTATTAAAAACTTCTACAACATAAATAAGTTAGCTTTGCATGCAACTTTGATGTGCATCAAATGCTAATTTTCCTAAGGAATTTTATGAAACATAAGAAAATATTAAAAAATTATATAAAAAATTTTAACAAATCAATTCTTAACATGTCCTCACCCTCGAGTAGCCAAAGTCCCCAAAATTTTATGAAGAACACTTAATTCATTGCGATGCTGAAAGGCTTCTCTAGTATTTTGATTTCTTTGCTTGTGTGCATGGTTTTAAGAAACTTAGGTTTTATAAATAAGAAGAGTGTGTAATTAATCATGTTAAATGGGTTTATATCATATATCTTATTAAACAAGTAATAAGAAATTTAAAATTAAATCATTCTCTTAATTACTAAGACTTTAACAAAGAGGTTGTAATACTTAGTTAGTTATAGTGGCTCTATGTCATACTTAAGAAGTGGTTGCTATCTTAGATTACTTTTGGTGTTCCATCTAGGAGAAATATGGAAGCTTATGATTATTGGTAATCCTCCTTGAAGTTTGGTGAAGGACTTTCAAAGGGCCCTTTGGTCCCAAATAACTTCTATCTTGTTCAAATAAGCCTTCAATATCTCTTGAGGCATTAAAATTCTAAATTATTTCCCCTATAGCCATGTTGGGTATCTTATTCTTTAGATTTAAGACCTATGATATTCTTTGCTCTTCATGGGATGATGCTTGACGTGTTGTAATGCTTCAGGTTGAAAAAAAAGAGACGAGGATACTCAATTTTCTTATTTCATCTTTGTTGTATTTATTCAAAAAGGATGTAATTTTAAGTGGAATAATCTTATATATTGATGCAACATTTTAGAAAATAAAATAAAATTGGCATGCAAGGATAAATTAACAATTATAAAACAATGCATCAAAGATATAAAGATTTTTTAAAGTAACATATCAATGTCAAAGATGATCCTTGATATAAGTGTAAGCATTAATCCCACAACATGCATAAGAACTTAACACATGAGATACAACCTATAAAAAAAGGGGGAGAGAGTAAAGAACAATGCTCAATATAATAATAGTTAATAATGTTTAAAACTCATGAAGGAATAAAAATCACAATTACACATAAAAAAGAGGTTCTCCTATTTTTTAACTTAATGGAGTGTGAGAACACCTAGAGAGGGTATGTAATAAGTTGACAAAGCATGTAGGAGTGCTGAAGTCTAGAAGGACAATTAGGTTTGATAATTGATAGACTAAGATATACTATAAAATAAATGAATGAAACATAAATCCATTAGAATTTAATAACTTAAATCATAAAAAAGACATGGAATAGCTATCAAACGATTATAAAAAAATGATTCGATAATGAACCCTAGAGAGCCTAGATGAAATGCTCTGATTTGGGTGAGAAGGCCAAGGCAAAAAGGCCTTTGCCTTAGTAAGAGAGAAGAGTTTAATTGATTAGATGAATGGGTTGTTCATGCAAGTTTGTTTGAAATTCCTAAACAAATGAGAACAAAAATGGTGAAATTGAATATATAGTCATCATTCAAAAAAGACTATTAATAATGATTCTTAAAATAAATAGAAAATTTTGACATGTAAATGATAATAATTGACAATTAAGTGAAAAATAATAATTAAGAAAATGCAAGTTAAATAACATAACATATATTCGATCAATCGACTTCTCCGATAACATAGTCGTAAAAATAGTTTAGGTGAAAGAACTATGGAAGAAACTTGAGGTACTTCATTTATAATTAACCTTTGGAGTAGTTTTATTGTAGTAAGAAAATTAATTCCACAAATAATACACATAATTTGCATAGTTTTATAAAGTTAGAAAAAATATAGTTTTTAAATTAGGACAAAATATGGTTTGTAATGGATGAGCATTGGATTGTATTGGTTGCAACTAAAAAGTAAATAAATTTAAAAAAGGTTATTTTAAAAGAAAAATAATTCATGAAAGTAAAAAAATGGGTTAATTTGTATATTTTTTATTTTTGAGATTGAAATCAAAGAAAAAGTTTTAAAATTTGCTTGTAAAAATTTAATTTTGATTTGTTTTGTAGTTTACAATATGAAAATAATAAATATGATTTTATTCATATAAATGATGCTAAAATGGATGATGATTGTTTTAATAAAATCAATATTTTTAATAACAACTAATATTTTTTTTTAATATAGCTAACGCTTTTTTAACATCTTTTAGGCATTCTTTCAATATAGTTTTCAAACTCTTCTTTCACTTTTCTATTCATTTTTTGTCCAAATCTTAATGTCTCCCTTACTATAAATTATAAATATTGTGTTTTGATGGGACATACGAACCTCAAGTATCTTCACTTGGGCTCTAAACACTCGAGCAATCCTTCTGAAATCTATGTTGTGGATTGATAACCTTAATATGAAGCATAGGACCTACAATTGTAAAATAAGGATGATACTTGATTTGAAAAACTCAATCAACCATCAATATACAAATACCATAAACTTATTTTCTTATCCAAGCTAAAATGATAAATCCCAACTCGAGACTTCTCGTGATTTTAGTGTATTGAATAATCACTTTTTAATTAATATATTTTTTTGACCATTTTCATATGACTAACATATTTCGACATCCAAACATACATTCTCTGACCATAATGGACATTCTCGAGGTTGTATTGTTTTTTTTTTTTTTTTCTTTTTAGAATATCTTATGATGAGTATTTGTTACCCTATTCTTTATTTTGTATAAAGATCCTCAATAGAGTATATGGTGTTTATAATTATAAAGTGCGTGGCCGAATTTAACTCTATTATTAAAGGTTATTTATCATTAGTTTTAATAATTAAGGATAACGAAGCCATAGAAAAAAAAAATACATATCTTAAAGAATATCAACAGGGATTCTGAGTTACACGTCGACTGGTTTTGGTGGCTGCTGACCATGGAACCACTGTCGCCCTGCCAACTTTTATAATCAAGCCTTCATTCTCGAATATACCCTCGTTATTTACTAGTGTTTATCTTTTGATTTTTAAATACTTTTCAAAAAATACCATTTATTGTTTGAGAAGCGGTAAATAAAATTATTTTTTTTATTTTTTTTCAAACAACTGTCAACAGATTGCAACTTAGCTTACTATTAAAATATTATTCATAGTTAAAAATTAAATTTTCATTAGTATTGGAATTCAAGTTAGGATATTTTTTTAAAAAGTTTATTGTTAAGTTAATTAAAAATAAATAATTTAAATTTTTAAAAACTGATTTTTAAACATGAAATTTTTTTTTGATATTATCTTTGAAGAATAAAGCTATCGTTTCCAAAAAATAGTTATTAAAAAAAATAAATTTGTAAAACATATAGCAATATAGCCTTAGATATTTCGATTCTCAACTGTGATTTTTTATATCACTCGTCGAAATTTCCACGTGGCAAGCAGTGAGAGTAGCGAACGGTGAGAGAAGCAAACGTTTTTGTTTTTTTTTTGGGAGAGGAGAAGGACAGCCGTTTCCGTCTTCTTCGGCATATACCAGAATATTCTGGCTCCCTCTTAAGATAAATAACGCGCTCCCCCCATAACCGTCCCAACCCGAACCGGATCTTTCCCTCCTCGTCTTCTCCTTCGGCGAGAACAATGGCGGGAAGCGTGGTGATCTTCGACTTCGACAAGACCCTTATAGATTGCGACAGCGATAACTGGGTCGTCGACGAGCTCGGCCTCACCGACCTCTTCGACTCCCTTCTTCCCACCATGCCATGGAACACCCTCATGGTCTGCTTTTTAATCTAGACCACTTCGCATCCCATCCTCCACCCCTGTATTTTGCACATTTGATTACGCCAATGAGTTGTCGGTGATTCAGGACCGGCTGATGAAGGAGCTTCACACTCAGGGGAAGACCGTTGACGACATCGCCGATGTCCTGAAGAGGGCGCCATTGGATACCCGCACAATCTCCGCCGTCAGATCAGCGCATGCCGCAGGGTACGTTTGTTTTCGTCTTCTTCCTCCTGTCACCCTTGCCCTGTTTTGTGATAGTTTATCCTGCGATTTCTCAGATGTGATTTGAGGGTGGTAAGTGATGCCAATTTGTTCTTCATCGAGACGATTCTAAAGCACCATGGCCTAATTGGGTGCTTCACGGAAATCAACACGAATCCGAGTTATGTGGACGAGGAGGGAAGACTAAAAATCTTCCCCTACCATGATTTCTCCAAATCCTCCCATGGCTGCCTCTTCTGCCCTCCAAATATGTGCAAGGTAACACTTTTCCATCCCCAATGTCTCACACATCTGATCAAACAACTAAATCTGGTACCTTTCTGATAAGGCAGAGCAAGATTGTGGAGCGGATTCAGGCGTCGGCTCAGGCTACCGGAAAAAGGATCATATACCTCGGAGACGGGAAGGGTGACTACTGCCCCTCCTTGAGGCTAGACCATGGCGACTTCATGATGCCGAGGAAGGGCTACCCTTGTTGGGAGCTCATCGTGAACCAGCCCGGCCTCGTGAAAGCGGAGGTTCACGAGTGGAGCAACTGGGAGGAGCAGGAGAGGATCCTCCTGCTTCTCATCCGTAGGCCATCGGTCACCGGCAATGCCGCGGCTGTGCCGCTGCTGTCGGTGGACTGCAAGTTGGAAGTTTTGCCGGCGGCGGTGGCCCATGAAGCCGTCCTCCACTCCTTGCCGGTACCACAGTAGGCATCAATTTAGCAATCCAAAGGGATTTTTTTTTTTCATGTAGAAAAATATCAAAGCATAATGCAACAACGTTATCAAATTCAAAATGCATGTGGCTGTTCAAGTTTAAAAATAAAAGATTTTAAAATGATATTGTAAAAATGCTAGGTATTTTATGTGAGAAAAATTATAAAAAAAATCATAAAAACTTAGATTTATCTTTCAACTCTATAAAAGACTATCATCAATTCCAATTCAATAGTAAAATATATTATTAGATATTTAATATGAGATTATTTTCGTATAACATAGTTTCTTTTATGGGTCATCTAAATATTAAAATTCTTGCATTAAATATAAAAGAAAAGATGCCTTCTTTCTTTTTTTTTTTTTGATATTCAAAAACAAAAAAAAAAAAAAAAAAAACTTTATGAAGATCCACGCAATCTTCACATTTGACATCTACAAGCTAGCATTAATTTCTCAATAACTCTATCTTCTTAGATATTCTATAATTATACATTTCTTAAAAAAAGAGGAAAATAATTCCAAAAAACACATAAAAATTTGAATACTCTTTTTATAATAGGTTAAAAAATTAATAATCAGTTTGCAAAAATATTTTTTCACATTGTTTTTCTCTAATGTAGTCAACCAACTCTGTCATTGCTAGAATGAAAATTAACATTATGAGAGAAAAGTAAAGTGTAAAATTATTATTTTGTATTTGATTTTTTAACTCTGTGAGATCTCCATTTGCAGTCCATCAAGAACCATGCAGAGCAAATAAAAAGTTTTTAAATCATTTTTCAAAAACAGAAATATTTTTTAATCATATATTCAATTGGAAATTTTACAAAATTTCTCTTTGAAAACTTTGAAAATATCATTTCAAAGAGATTCTACACCTCAGATGCTACAGATGAATATGTTTTCAAAAATGGAACGAAGTAGCATTGAAACTTTAACATTGAAGAAGCAGAACAAAGAAACTAATGAAAACATCAAATATTGGCACGGCTTTCTTTATTCCCTTCATTAAGTACAACATGAATATTGAAGATACACAGAAGAAAGGAACATGGTCACAAATGAATGAAATATACCTTCCCCTTCCCTAACCCAACGACTGCACACCTCTTCATAGTTCAATGACATATCTACAACAAAAAAATTTCGTTTTGATGCAAATTTTTACACATCACAAAAGGAACATGACCTTCTCCTATGCCCTAAAACCAAACTCCATTAGACCTCAAGCGAGATTCTGGTCTTGATGGGTTTCAGCTTCAAACCCATGCTTTCCGGCGACAATAGTTCAGGAGAAATGCACAATGGGCTCAGTGGGCTCCGTGGGCTGCTGTTAAACTGACAGGGACGATACAACCCATATCCCATTAGGAAGTATTCAATGGGTATGAGCATGGCATGGGGTTGCTCTTCTGTCACCAGAGACCCGCAAGCTTGAACCTGGAGTTTTTGAAGTTTAGTAAAGTTTCCATCTTCAAATGGGGAAACCTTGAAAACCCTAGAAGTCGGATGATGCTAGTAATACCTCCACAAGGGCGCTGCATCTCTGATCTACCTTGGAAATCATGTAAAGGGATTCACGGTGGAAAGGAGAGTTCTCTCCCACAAATATTAACGTTCTGCATCTTAGATGCTTCAGTCTTGCCGTGATATCATGTCTCCTGCACATTGTGCAGCCATCAGGAAGACTCCATATCATTTCTATACAACTAACATGGCCAAAGCTGTACAAACTTACCTATTGATGGATTGAAAAAACCTCCAAACATTTATACTCTGCTTCTCTTCCAGCAACTGCAGATGTAATCACAAGGAAGTACTCGTAAGAAGTGATACAAGAATTCAAACATGTTTACCAATATTTGACTTGACACTAACCCTTCGACACGCTTGTACTATATCAGATTCTGGGTAGTGTCCATTGCCAAGCAGCTCCTGTAGAAGACAACGGAATAAGGAAAACAGCAAGATTAGATGAAACAGAGCCAAGTGAAACAGCACATCAGTTGAGATACCCTGAACTCAGAATGTTAAGTGAAAACAAACTGACTACCTTACTGAAGTACCTCTGAAGCAAGTAATCCTTGAACAGACCACACAACCCATAGAAATATAGCAGATTTGATAAAACCTGAGGATCCCAAATTTGTCATATAAGGGTAGGCTTAAAAGTCGTCGCTGTTGTACAAGGGCACTAAAAATAGATATGCAGAAGAACCTTGTTATAAAGCCATTCTGTCCAAGAAGGTGCTCTACAAAGAGGAGAAACCAGTATCAAACCAAGCACACGATCCCTGTATCTTGTCTGAAACCGATTCAAGAAAAATATTACATCACTGCAAAATAAATTATCATGATCTTGCATTACCTTACAAGAGCTGCAAGAGAGGAACTCACAGCAAAGAGTGTAAGAATGTAAGCTCCGGCCGAAACTCCCAAGCACATAACTGAATCTAATCTACAAAGCAGAACACAAAACAAATATGGTCAACACATGGGTATTGCAAGCAACTTCATTTTCAATCATATTTACAGACTCAATATTCATACCATGATGTTTTCACTAACACGACTCAAGTAATGTTATTCAATCCTCAAGTCCAGTAAATATTCCGGAAGGATACATGCAAAAACAATTGATTCTTACCCAAAAAAATCAAGTATCTCAGCAATCTGATCCGCAAAATCATCAACAGAAAGCAAGGGAATTTCTAAAGAAATAGGAGCCGCACCTAACTGCAACACCTCTTAGGGAAGACCATGAACAATTTTGATTACGATAGTGGCTTTGAAAGAAAAATATTTCTTTCGATAACAGAAAACCCGCACAGAACAAGATTAGATACCAACCTCGTGTCCAGGAGGACAGATATGATATATGCAGAAATTGTGAAGCAACAAAGCATATGCTTCGGGGCAAAAGAACAATCCTTGAAAGCAGGACATATCTGATAAAAATTCAAAAAAATCAGATAAACCAGACAACATTTTCTAGTGTGAAATAAATGAAAAGCAGGGAAATAGCTGAAGTACAGCTTGTAACAGAGTATATAAGCTACAACAACTGCAGCAGCGTTTCTCAAAAAATTGTCGTATCATGCATATATAGCTCTCCCATTATACAATTGAATGCATATTTTGTAGTAAGATACAATGTCAGTGTAACCAGCAATTTTTAACAATGCTAGTTCCATCAATAATCCTTCAAAGAAATCCTAAAAAATGCCCTTTAGTGCCGTCAAAAAGAGATATGTCATGTGAAATTTCATGCATTTATCTCTAACATGGAGATGAATACAAAGCTCTACAATTGTAGCCAATTATAGTGCTGCTGCACCATCATGTTTCACCTAAACTCAAATGACAAGATTTCAAAAACAAAGCAAATAAAAAGCTTTACCAACCCAAGGCTAGAAAATTGACGACCACATCTAAAGTCTAAACACATCTTAGTAATGATTCTGCCGTGTCAAATATTTGTCTATCCATGTCAAATGATCATACACAGCCATTCCTTGATATATATTGCTTTTGGTAATATGTAATATTCATTTTGGTTCAACGGTTCGATAAATGTCATGATGATTTGATTCATAATCTTTATATCATGTAGTATAATAAATTATGCTTAAAAATATAAAGGCCACAAACAATCTCAGATATTATTTTTTTTTATATTTGATATACATTCCAAATTTAATGAAATTAGAGAATATACATATCCTCTCTTTCTCAATTGGTTTCTGGGTACAATTCTTTTCATTACAAAGCATATGAAACTAAGAGAAAAAGGCAAAGAAACCTAGTTCTTTGAATAAAGGAAATTTACAAATTCGCCAAATGAAATGCTTTTGAAATCGTCAATAGAAAAACCCTCAACATTCCAACAAGTACCCAGTATGTACAAGTTCTTCAATTCTCAATTTTCACATACAACAAAGTTTTGCCATTTTGTAGTAATTGTAAGATATGAATAAAAGCTTTGATGACGTGACAAAGTTTCACAACCTTTCTTTATTACAATACAAATTTATATGTAACTTCTTTAATCCTCAAAATATGATTAATGAGGATAACATGTTTCCTCCATGATCCTCTCAACTAAACATGTATTGACTGAACTTTGATTTCATGGTTATCTATTTTAAATATAAATGACCTACATTAAAAGGGTATTTGATTATAATATTTTTATTGATAACTGTGCTCACAAAACACACAAAATATGCATTACATTACGTGCATGCTATTAAATGTACAAATAATGTATAATGCATGCATTTTGTATGCATGCATGTCACAAGTTTTATGCAGTGTTATGGGTGTATAAAATATGATAAAGCCCATCCCAAAAAAAATGAAGATTATGTTTGTACAAGTTTATCCAACCTTAAAATTGAAATGCATTTTTTCTCACATTTGAATTACAGTGCAATATTGAAATATTTTCTTACATTTGATATGTTTCTACAAATTTATGGAGCCACAATATTTAAATACTTTTCGCTGCATTTAGAATAAAATCAAGTTTGCAACACACCAAAGAATATTCTAAAAATTAAATAGTTTTTTAGCATCACATTTGTCAAACTAACACGGTGATGATTACATATATACTTCAAATATTGTTAATTATCAATGTATAACAGAAATACCTATTAAGTCTATAATTGCATATATTGACATTTATTAGTCCAAAGACCTTGAGTTATTCAAAGGTAAATTGTTTCTTAAATTAGTACAATGATGGTGAGTAGATATTAGTTATTAACAATTTATTCAAAGATAACAATTATAGTTGATTAAAAAATTTATTCAACTCATCAAGTTTTTATCTGATGTTTAATTATGATAATATATAACCTTTGTGTTTACTACCATGTTAAATTGGTTAAACTCCTCTTAATTGTGTGAAGAAGTCGATTTCTACTTAGACAATTTGAATCTTGACAACAATATTGGAAGACAACACCACTACTGTTACTAATTCAATAGCAATAGGTTAACAATACTGCTTTTGTGTATAATTGTTACCAAAAACATTAAAGTATAATTCCACCCAAAAACAAATGTCAGGAATTCATACAATTTGTGAAAGAAAGATTTTGTTATATTGATAAATCTTTCCTTGGTACTCTCACAACATAACTCACAATCATGAAATTTGATCGGTTGAAGAGTATGCCAAAGCATTATTGAAAGGACTAAAGTTTTAGCTAAACTTAAAATCTTGGGGATGAAGAGGAAGGGCATTTTTCTTGTACAATTCATTTTGAACTCAGCTCCTTTGAATATGGTCTTTTTTAAATAAATTATACTATCACAAATGATAAAGTAGACTATATTTGAATTGACTAATTAGTTGATTCAACATGAAACAAAATTAAATGAATAAAGCAGTCACTCAATAATCAGCATAGGCCAAAGGGTTAGTAGGCACTACAAAGCCAAAGAGAAAGCCAAGTTCAAGAAACAAAATAATTCCTCTAATTCACCTCAGAGTAGGAAAAAAGGAACATTAAGTTCAACATTTCTATAAGAAAGTTGTGCATTATCAAAAAGATCCTCAAACATAAGGCATTGAAAAAAAATAATAAAGACGACACCTTTGTTTATTTTGACTGAACTTATTGAAGTTTCTAATAATATTTAATGGCTTTATTCTAATGTTATAGCTTAAATATATAATATGATGCAATGATTTCTTTGAATAAAAAAAAATCAACTAAAAGTTTACCGTTCATAAGAAATAGAATAAACACTCCAATGAAAAGTATAAGAACTTGCAAATTGGTCTTAGGATTTGGATATCAACTAACTTATTACAATTTCTCTGTACTTTCAGTTTTCACCAATTCAGTTTGTTAATGAACATGGCTTGGTAGAAGAAAACTCATCATTCATGTGACATGAACATCTAGATCATAAATCTAGGGATAAATTTAAAGAAAGTTGTTACAAGACATTCTATGGTTTTAAAAATTACGCACATTGATAATTGTGGGCCATTTTATGTCCCTATTCTTAAGGATGCGAAGTACTTAAATCAACTTTTCTTATGACTCTTCAAGTCACCCTTTTTCTTATCTATTTCATGAGAAATTTCAATCTATAAATGCCCTTTATTGATTCACTAAGGAAATTGAGAGATATCTAAACAACAAAGTGAAAATAGTAAATCTTGTTAGAGGTTGAAAGTATTTCAATAAATATAATGAATTTGGGACAATGTAAGGCTCATTTGTCAAAATTTTCAAAAATTAAGATATTAATGCACAGTAAATCGTGCTTAAAAACCTATACAAAATAGTGTTCCAAATAGACAAAATACAGCATTAATGGTCATAATAACAAATATGACCACTTACTAAAATATGAGTGGATGCATGTCAAAATGCTAGTGCATATTTGTTAAATAGGACTCCTAGTAAGGCAATTAAAAAGACTCATTTTGAAGACAAGAAAAATATAGTTGAGACATCTACAAGTTTGGAGAAGTTCAGTAGAAGCAAGATTTATAATTCATATAAAAGAAAATTAGACTGTAAGACAATCAATGACTACAATATTAGTTATTTAAAAAATTCAAAAAGGTTTATATTTTCTTATACAAATAATAATCTAACAAATTTTCAAATTGGTAATGCTGAATCTTTAAAGAATGCAAAAAATTAGTTTGTGTTGGAAAACAAGTTTTTAGATACAAGAAAACTTAGGTTAAGATACCCATAAATGTCCATTTGTCATCTACAAAAAATACAATTGTGTAATTCCAATCGTTCATGAAGAAAAAAAATACATAACAACAACTAAATGGAACACCCCTAAATGAAATTGACCCCTGATTAGTAGATAAACCACAATCAACAGCATTAAGAAGGTCTCAAAGAGAAAGGAGATTGAATATTTCTATTGAATTTGTAGTTTACTTGCAAGAATTAGGTTTTGACATTAGCATTAAATTAATAAGTAGTTTCCTTCAAACAAGTCATTGATTATGATGTATCTAAAGAGTGGACTCATACCATGAAAGATGAGTGAACATATAGAAAATCTAATCATTTCGAAGTGGCAAGTTACTCAAACTCAAGTTTAGATGAATGCCTTAATAGCAAAAAATTCACTCTCGACTTCATGTCTATGTTACTAGAAGCAATCATATCATTAAAAAGTGTTGAAATCTTTATTAAAACTACATTCATGATTGAAACAAGATCTGTTGTGAGGCCACACGTCAAGTTTTAAGCGGAATATTATCTTGCATGGGGTTATCAACAACATTAGTCTATTGAGTATTTATTGCAACAATGTCATAATATTATTCTTCTCCAAGAATAAAAAATGCTCTAAGGATGCCAAATATAAGGATTTAAATGTATTTTGCTTTAAAAGAAGAGATTCAAAAATAGAAGGAGTCTATTCAACATGTTAAGAAGATCTTATGATTGTTGATTTATTAGCAAAAGATCTATAGCATATTCAAAGATTAGAACCTAGTTGCAATGATGCCAGATGATATATGCTTATGAAGATGCTATGATCTCAATTCTATATTTCTAACATATTTAAGTTTTCTATCTTATTGTATGCACGTTATGTGATTATCAATTTAAGAATATTATTTTCAAAATACTATGGGATATTGTGAATTCTCAAATCATCTATTTTCAATTATGTTGATAACACATATATTAGCACATAAAATAGATTGTTCTAACTAAAGGGGATCTAATCGGAATAACTTATATCTGTATTCTAGCATGTTATTAATGAGTATAATTTTATTATATGAGATCATTCCAAAATAGAGAATCTATGATTGAATCAAATGGGAGAATATAAAATTAATTTTGGCTCAATGGTTCAAGGAACAAAGTATTGGTTTTACTAATAATCATTGACCTTATGTTGTCTAATTCATTATTTTTAAAAATGTCAGGGTTAAAAAGCAATCTCAAAGGTTAAAAATTTCAAATATTTGATGAACATTCAAGATTTAATAAGATTAGAGGATATAAAAATTCTTTCATCTACAATTAGTTTCTAGGTATGATTATTTCCATCAATGCATGCAAAAAAATGAGTTGAAAAACTAGTTCTCTAAAAAAAAGAAGTTTCCAAATTTTACAAAGATTTCTTAAAAAGCTCGATGACATCATCCTTAACATCCCACTTAATTTTCAACATACACTTACATAATTTTATTGTAGCAATTGCTTGAATCCAGTTTTTTGTTTCTTGATTTCTATTTACAATTAATTATCTTTTTACATAAGTAACATGTAATATGAATAAAAGCTCTTATCATGTGAAATAGTTTAGCAATTTTTTCTCCTATAGTAATATAAATGTACATGCCTGTCACCAAAATTTGATGAATGAGGATAATAAGTTTCCTCTACTAGAGCATGTTAATTATCCTTCCTCTTGAACAATACCAATTAAATATTGATTTGATGACTATCAATTTCTTGTTATATACAAACTACAAGCATGCACATTACACTAGATTTGCAATATCATGTGCAAACACAACATGATAATTTATGCAAAAAAATTGAAAAATATGTTTCTTATAAGTTTATGGAGTGCAATATCAAAATATTTTTCAACAATTTTCATATATTTAAAATGTAGCATGAAACATTTATTTTTCCAACTTAAACTTGTATCAAAAAAGTCACATTATACTAAACATTATACATTAAATCCAAGTAACTAACAAAACCATCATGGCATCAAACTTTTTGCACTTTCATTTTAAATCATGTACATTAGTTGATATCAACTGTGCATAATTTAGCTCATGTGAATCATTTTGCATACTTTAGTCCAAGCCACCAATCTATCACAAATCTGTAATCCCAAATTTATCCTATATCATCTTAACGCCTCAAAAAGTTCAATATCATGAATCATCTTTTATTATTCATTCTTATTAAGTATTGCAAGAAGAGAACTTAGAACTCTACCTTGTTCGTCATTTGTAATCATAGTATTGACCAACACTTAAATTCAGTAAATATACTATTTTGGTATGCATTCTATATTCATAGAACAACAAAGCTATTTGTTTCTTTACATAACCTTCTATCTACCGCCCCATTAAAATTGGTTGTTAGCCCTTATATAACCAACCATCAAATTCACACAACTACTATTTTCTTCATTAAAGCATCAAAGTTTTGGACACAAAGTAAATTAAACATTGAAAATCATAGCTATATGTCCACTATCCCACATAACATCATACTTCTAAGTTGCAATTATGGATAGATAAAACACTTCAATAAAAAGAAAGGACACACAAGCACTTTCAAAAAATACACCAATGACAAATCAACAATAAGTTGATTGATATAAAAAAAATTAATCTTTTCTAAGTTATTTTTAGAAAAGATTGGCATTAAAAAATTATAACAAAGCTAACAAAGTAGTCATACCTCTACCATCAAATACTTAGACTTTGAGATTTCAATATTTACTATGAAATTTAAGATAAAAGCTAAAAATAACAAGGGCATGGATAAACATGCTACTCACAGTTTAATGCCACATCTGAATATGTAACAAGCGCAGGTTTATCCCGATCTCCATACACAGCTATGGACACTGGACCATAGCTTGTTTCCACATGATGCTCCTATAAACAAAAAATTAAAAATTTCTAATCAAGAAGCCATTAAAAAAAAGAAGTCAAAAGGAGAAATAATTAGTTACCTATAACAAATACAAATTATATTAAGATATATATTAAAGTATAGGAAAGATAAAACTCAAAAAATATGCATGAAATGACCTCTAAAAAGAAATTCATTAAAATCACATGATATCATCATTCAATAGAACCATAGTAAGACGAGATAAAAAATAAATTTGCTAGTCAATATAATTCCACAAAGTAATCTATGACTCCTTTTGATAATGGCATTTTTAATGTATTTTTCAAAAGTTTCTTATTTTCAAACTCAAAAGACATAAAAAGTTTAAACAAACAATTTTCATAACTTCTATTGTTCACTCACATATATGTTATTTTCCAAAAACACCTTTTCAAAATGTCCCTTTTAAAAAGACTTTCTAAGCTCACAAGTCATACACAACTAGAACCCATATCAACTACTAGTTGTCTAAAGGAGAACAATCACAACAAATAAAGTTTGACTTTTTTAAACTTCTTGGTAACATCTCAATAATGCAAACCAAGCTCACACTTGTAAACTAAGCTATAGAAGAGATCATGTATAATAGAATTCGTTAATTCACATAGAGGGAATAACAATTAAGAATTCACATTAAAATTGGATCTGAGATAGGGTTTGTTTGAGATAATAAATTTAATATTTAGATAAATAATTTTGAGTTTTTATAGCAAATGGAATATACATTTAAATATATTTATTTGATTAAAGATATTGTATATAGTTTTAAAATATGTCATAGATTTTAATTATTTTGAGGATAACGATAATATAACTTTTAAATCATCTATTTATTACATTAGATTTGTTCCATTAGATAACTATGACAATAATAACATTGAAGGTGAAATCACCATCGTGAAAGGTGTAAAAAATGGGACATCATATATGATGACATCTTACACGATGATATCATCATTTCTTTTCCTTGATAACATAAATGGATTGTGTATAACTAATGAAACCATCTTAGTCTACAACAAGTACAAGGATCAAGACATGTTATTGAATGGAGATTAGCAAAGCCCTTCATGAAGGCAGTTCATGCTAACAATGCTAGGCCATAACCTTCCATAGAGTTTGCCATTTTTTGGTTTTAGTGGCAACATTGTCAATGATTCAATCTCAAGTACACCCAATCTTGACTCAAAATCTTAATGTTGATCTCGATCAAATCAAAGCTTTAAATAACTTAGACCCAATTTGATCTCAATTCAAGCAAAGCTTAGCCCAATAATTATCATTCAACCTCAATACAAACCAAAGCCAATCCAACTTTCATTGAGTTTTCTAAAAATGCAAGCATAAATATATCTATGCATTTAGTTATGCTAGATTTACAAATATATACATAAATTATTTTGATCTAATTTATAGCACAATCAAACCAATAATTTTGTTTGCTCAAAATCAACTCATAGTACTTTGATTTGATTTGAGACATGCTTAATTTGGCTTATAGGCTTATAGAACTATGAATCAAGCACAAACTATGACAAAAGGCTAATCTAATTTTCGTTTGATATACAATCTTCAAGCTAACTCATAGCCATAGACAAAGTAGTAAGTAGACTTGGTGATTCAAGACTTTGGTGTTCAATGTTAATGCATTAGGTAAATTTCCTTGTTAATGCAGCAATCACAATACCATTCAAAGATCCTCTATTTAAATATTGTGCATTTTAGACACTTCTTATTAGAGAGTCATTTGATGGGCTTCTCTTTGATTCAGAATATGTGTGCATTTTAAGATTTGAGGAAAAATGAATTTGCTCTTTATCCTATATTTTTTACATCATTTTTTTGTCTTATTAGCGAATTTATTCTCATCTCTCCCATGACAATGGGCTACAACTAGACAAACTATATCTTAGTATTCTATTTTGTGTACTACTTTTGATATGTTTTTATTTTAAAAAAAAATGGCTTTTGTCATTAGAGGAAGCTACCTTGATTCTACGATTTTTTTTTAGTCTGATTTTCTTCTAATGGATAATCAAGTCTTAAATTATAAGGCCTAAACATAAGCACCTAGGCAATTTTTTCTTGCCAAGCAATTCCCTATGCTGCATATGATGGTAAGTATTGAAACCAAACGTGTGATTTGGCACACTAGATCATGCCAAATCAGCATATGATACTATTTTTTTTAAAATGTGTTTTCCATCAATATAAGCATGCCATCAAGAAGACGGGGATATTATGTCTGCACAATTATCACAATTACACATGGTATATATGGTAAACAGAGTTATGGTTACCAAAAAATACTACGTAAAATTTAGTAGATTTGATCAAACAAATACAAGATTATACGTTTTTTCCTACAAAGATGTGTGGCATGACCTAAAAAACAACCTAGGAATCATTTCAATATAAGTATCAACTTATTTAATTGGTAAAAGAGTTATCACCAAGATTCGGAATTAATTCCATCTCACATAATATTTCAGCTCTGCACCCAACATATTTTGAAGAAAACTTCACCTGAAGCAATGGCTCCTTCTCCTAGACTCTAACAATTCATAATAAACTGAAACTTTTAAAAGCAATCCGCACTATTTGGCATGTAAAATCCTTTTAAAGTTATAGTAGTGCTGGAGAAAAAAGAAATATTAAAAAAAACACAATCGCAATAAGAAATAGAGCTGGACAACAGAAATAAAGCGTAAATTCTACTCAAGCCACGCTTCACAATCTTAAGCTTAGACATGCCTTGGTAATAAAGAAAGACAACAGAAGAGCACGGATAAAACCAACAAAAACTCTAGATTAAAGCAACAATATTTCCAATTGCTGTCAAACGATGACAGCACAACAGAAAAAAAAAATGACCATTTTTTTCCACAAAAATTGTCAACAACATAATAATTCGCAAAATGAAGCTAAATATGAAAAGTACATTAATATTCTCGAAAGAAAAAATCATCTTACATTGCCACTTAAAGCAGCGAAATTTAACCAATCAATTTACGTTCAATTGTAACTAAGCCACAATGAATACCTAATTACGGACGTGAATTTCAAAATCTTAAAGCAAAAATCATATAACGTAAAACTACAGAGTAAACAAATCAAGGATTCAAGAACATACCCTAACCTTTCCACCGAATGATATCCTCTCCACGTCAATGGAGACGGTGCTTGTAGAATCACCCATCGCCGGCGGCGGAGGCTCCTAATCCGAGAAAGGTAGCCCCTCCTCTCTCGATCTCTATCCTCCGCCGCTCTTCCCCTCCCTCTCTCCTAGCTGATTCTTTTCGTTGACCCTGTCCTAAATTGACGTTCCACTTCTTTCCACTTTTATAGACGCGAATCTTGCCAGAGAACCACGGTTAAAGCAAACCCCGGTGAGGTTAACAGATGGTTAAGGGACCGACACCTGCACGTAAATGACGGAAATAACCATCAACAATCAGAAGTCCACGTCAGTCACTAAATGAGGGAGAACCGTTGGATTGGGCGGGAGAATCTTTGTTAGTCAAATGTTTTGTTTAGAAAAATTATTACCGAATTGTTTACTTTTAAAAAAAATATTATACATTAAAAAAGGATTTTGACGCGTAATAAGGCACAGATATTGTAAATAATAAGTTCAAACACGCAATAAATATATATTATTTAGGTTATCAAACAATATTTAAGTTATGTCATATTGAATAATGATGTGTATTTGTTAGTTATAAGTGTAAGAAATTATTTGACCATTTCTTACCATGTAATTTAATAGAATGAAAATTCAATTGTTAATTATAAATAAAATTATATATGATTAATTTGTTGTTTCTGTCGATTGATAATAAAGAAGTTTAGCATTTGGAATAGCCCCAACAAAGAAATCGAGTGATCTATATAAAATATGTATATCAAGATTATAGAAAAAGATTGTGAAGCTTACTAATAGTGATTAGAACCCATCAAGCAATTTTAATTTTTGTGTATTTTTTAGTGATTAACAAAGTATATCATAAAACATATGTGAAATAGAGTATCTATGTATATGATTCCCAATCAGGATTCTAAATTTACTTCTTACTTCTGACATAAAGTTTTTGAAATTTTTATTTTAAGTTAAAAATTTAGTATAATATTTTATCTTAGAATTTGTTTGTCATAGTAATTATCAATCTAGTATCAATATGATTATAATGAACTATTGTATGAAAGTAATGTTAGTATCTATTTTGTTTATTTGAAAGGGATGAGAAAATATTTTTAGGTCTAAATTTGGTAAATGAGAGAATCTAGAAGATTAAGATAATTGAATAAATTATACAATGCTTAGGACTAATAGAAAAAAGTGTCTTCATATTAAATACAAGAATGAATTTTTTGGAAAAAGAGCACATGTTCATAATTGTCAATCTAATAAGAAAAGTTGGAAAGTTGAAGTTGTCACTTATTAAAACTTTTTTGAGATAAAAAAAAGTTCGAAAAGCAATCCATCTGTTTGTTTAACCACCTTTGGTAAGCGATGTTAAGCCCATAAGCTTGATGGTCACAAAATCAAACTTATATTATCTAATAGTTGTTTGAGCTGATAAGAAACTATAGTGATTGTTAGTAAAAGAGACAAATGATGGTGAAAGACTAAGGCACACATCTTGGAGTGGATTGAAGCTTGGTGATTGTTGCAAAGGATTGGCTCAACATAAATTGAAAGTAATGTTGACAAAACTTATGATGGCATGGTTAAACAATTTAGAGCTTGTCATTTACTATGTTATATATGGTAGAATGTTAAACATTTTTCTTTACATGGTGACACTTAGGGTTGCATGTAAATATTTTCTCTTATACATACATATTTGTTAAATCATCTCATCTTGCATTATAACATTCTTGAGTCATAAAAATCTTAACTAATATTATTGTAAAATATGAAAACACAAAGATAAGTTATATGAGTGATTAGGAGGAGATCACACTAGTAAGACAGGTTGATCATATTCGATGATTAGCTAGAGGTTAAGGGGATAGATGAACTAAGTCTTAAAAGAAAGAATAATACGATCATATATGTATAATGATTCTCATAATATTATCTATTAGTTGTTGAGCCAATTAGAAATTCTTTTTTTATCATGCATGTACAATAGTATTTATCATATTGTACAATCATTTTAACTTTAAAATAGTTAGCTTAATGGATAAAAAAGAGATGAATTGTATTATATAATGTAGTATACTTTTATGATCAATTAAAGAATGAAGATCGAAGTTTGGCTCAAACAAGCCAATTAAGGGAGAATATACTGTATAATATACAATATCATATTACATGATCAATTTAAGATAATTTGGGTTAATCGATCAATCTAATAAGGAGTTGTATATGTGCTTATGAAGAGTTCGCACAAGTACACTATGAGGGACATCTTGTATGACCAATGAAACTTAAGAAGGGTTAAATCAATTAAGTTTAAGACATAATAAAATTCTAGATTATATAATATAATGATTATGATCATATTATATTATTAATTAGGCATATAATATATGTTAATACAAATCATATTGTATATTATGGAAAATTATATAAGATATAACATAATAATATAATATAATATATGCTTAAATAAGATAAAAATAAGAAATAAAAGAGAAATATTTAAGGTTAAATAATCTTAAAAACTAGTTAATAAATATATTATATTAAAAATTATATAATAATTATTATTTATGTATGACATTGTTAAAAATCTAAGAAGAAAGAGATTTGTATAGAAACTTTTATCTGAAATTTAGATAGATAAATTTTACAGTAATATAATTCATTTATGTTATAAATGATTTTATGTGAAATTATTTTATTATTATTTTATATTATGATATGGCAAAATTAATTGGTACTTTATACGCATATATTTTTTATTTATATGATTAAATATTTAATAGTTTTATGCAAAAATATAATTAATTATATGTTAAATACTTATATAATAAGATGTACATATATGAGCTATGATTAAGAAAATAATCTAACATATGGATAATCTAAGAAGAAAGAGATTTGTATAAAAACTTTTATCTCAAATTTAGATAGATAAATTTTATAGTAATATAATTTATTTATGTTATAAATGATTTTATATGAAATTATTTTATTATTTTTTTATATTATGATATGACAAAATTAATTGGTACTTTATATGCATATATTTTTTATTTATATGATTAAATATTTAATAGTTTTATGTGAAAATATAATTAATTATATGTTAAATACTTATATAATAAGATGCATATATATGAGCTATGATTAAGAAAATAATCTAACATATGGATATTTTAAGACAAGGAAAGAAAATCTAATAATTAGTAATTTTTTCAAATACATTGTCCTCAATATGTTAGGGCAAGAATTGCCATTATCAATTTGTCGTTAAAAAGCCTTACTGAATGCTTTCATTGCAACAATAAGATAGTAGTGGAGAAATTAGGTTATCTTATTGCAAATCTCTTATCTATTGAAAAAAGCTATTATAAGTACCATTGATTATAATAAACAACCAAATGTTGCTAATAATATTGTTAATCAATTATGTGAATTAGAGAGAGAATTGAAATTTTTTCAAAACATTCATTGGGAATTCTTGGGATAGTCTGTTAAAGTCATATTTAATATCAAGTTTGATTATGTAGTTTTTTTTTCTTGATTTTTTTGTTAATTAACTTTATCAGGTCTTATGTAATTAAAATGACATCAAAGATTTTTCTTCTTTTAGTGAAGGCTAATTGTTATAAGAAAATGATATGAAAAGACTTATTACAATCTATTGGTTAGAAGTCTTCAAAGAAATATAGCTATAAAATTATACACATTTATTGGTTTAAATCTTAAAATTTAAGTTTTTTACATTTTAGCATAAAGACTATATTTAAACTAGAAAGATCTTTAAGAATTAGATTACTAGGTAAGAAATCTTGTACTACCTCAAATAGATCTAACACAATAATATTCTAATATTTAGTGACTAAAATGTCATTAAAATCATATGAACTTAAGACATTATCTATGTTAAGTTAGATATCACTTAACTTCTTTTAAATCCACTTCTTTTAATAGAGGGTGCTTAAGGAGTTTACAACCAATTTTAACAAACCATTTTCATGCTTTTGCTTTAATTATTTCTTTCTTTATTGTTGCTTCAACATAGTTCTTCTTTTCTCTTTTGCTATAATACTCCTCCTGAGTTCCTCGTTTATGTTGTACTCTACTTATCCTTTGCTTTAATCATACTTTCAAGCTTCTTCTTTCCCCACATTTTCTTGATTTTCTTGATTTTCCTTGATACACATTCCCTCTCTAGTTTCTAAAGCTTTCTGAAGGAGTTCTTGTAAGAGTTGCAATGTTTAAGAACCTATTTGTTATCACGAAAGTGCTATTGGTTTATGGAGAAATATGTGATAGCCATGTGACAAAATCCATTAACAAATCTTTCTAGTGTTTACTTGGGGCTAACAAAGACATAACTTTTGTTTAGCAAACTTTGCTTGTTTATGAACTTGTTACTAAGAAATAATGTGATCCATATCTTTCTTTAATAAAGGATACTAAAATGAAGATTATTAAATTTTTTTACCACAACCCATTAGACTTGTTATTCCTCTTAATAATTAGAGAATCCTATAATAAGGCCTTAAGAATGCACAACTTTATTTACATAGTTATGTCAATTTAGTGAAAAATATTATGTAAAAATACAAATTTATCTCTTAATTCATTACAAGTTAAAAAACTAGAACAAAATAAGTTAATAATTAATACACATCATGGCATTTATAGGTCATTTGAAATATAGAAAAGTTCTTCATTAGATGGCTTATTTCCCCTGAGAGAAATCCCAGAATAATTGTCCCCATTGACTTGCCCATTTCCTATCATTACTACAATCTTGGCATGTCTCTGCCTTGCGGTCGTTTTGAAAATGTTTGACAACTTTTCTTGTTTTACACATTATGTAGAAGTTACGTTGTAGGCTTGAAGGATCGAAGAAATCTCCATTGTTTCTTGGTAGGTTTCTAAGGCAAATAATAAGGTTTCATCAGCAAAAGAGAAATTTGGAGGCAACTAGTCTTGCTAAGAACACTTGATTCTCGAGAAGCGCTTCTTACTTAATTCTTCATTGAATCATAAGAGAGAGAAACTCTAAATAAAGAATAAAGTGGTAGGAAAAGATCAACATGCCTTCTCGAAACCATTAATAACTTGAATTTAGTTTGGCCTCATTTCTGACCAGTAAGACAAATATTAGGGGCCCTATTTTATGTTAATCTTAACCACCATGATGCCAATAGAGGACTCATTCAAAAGACATTAGCTTGCGCATGATCTCCTTGGTCAATGGATGGGTTTCGATGATGTGCTAACCCATAAGAAAGGTGTCATTGCTCATTAGTTATTAAAGGTGTCATTGTGCTTTGTGTTTATTAGATTAGGACCTTTTTCATTACCTTGGATCTTTTGTGTAATGACAATAACATTATCATTCAACTAGCATGACATAGAAATTGAATGAAAGAATGTAGCTTTGCTTTGATCAGATCACCACCATTAATATCCCAATAACCATGGAAAAAAGAAGTGGTAATATCAATGATCCCAAGTGTCTTGTTTTCTTGGTTAGTGATTAACCTCTCATGGCTAGGAAGGATGAATGGTTGAGAGGTCTTTGTAACTCTTAAGACTTATCATGGAAGTTTTAACAACAATAGAGGACAATATATTAAAAAGAGTTCTTATAACCCTTCAGTGAGGAAGCAAAAGCCTTGTGAAGAAATATGTTCAATTTGTTCTATATTGGGGCCAAAGTGGCCAATCTCCTCTCAATGGATATGGTCATTATTAACCTTGAAATAGTCTAATTCTCTTATATCTACATAGAGTTAACCTTAGCAAGCTTCTTTACTTATTAATTTTTTGTTTCAAATGTGGGTGAGTGGGGCACATTGCTAATTCTTGGTAAAATGAACAATATTTGTAAATAAATTAATAATTAATACATATTATAACATCTATAGCTCATTTGAAATACAACAAAGGTTGAAATGGATAACCCCATTTTATGACTCATTTTTAACACAATCAAGAAAAAAATAAAAAGAAAAAAATAAATCTTGATATATATATATATATATATATATATATATATATATATATATATATATATCAAGATTTATTTTTTTCTTTTTATTTTTTTCTAATTTCTATTTATTTCTTTTTTTTCTTTTCTCATTGCCATTTTTCTTTTTATTAAAGTCCTATTTTTCTTCCATACTAGTACTCCATAGTTCTTATCATTGCAACCCATTATATTATTTGTACCATATTTTTCTTTTTTCTCAACTTACCGTTAATGTTGATTGCCTTTTCTTTCATTTTTATTCATGACCTAGCTTACTCTTAATGTTAGTCTTTTTTTTTCTTTATTGACTTAATTTATAAAAGTGTTAGTTTTTTTCTTTCCTAACATAATTTATTATTAGTGCTAGTTTTTTTTTATTTCTTTTTCTTTCTTAGCTCGATTTATTGCCAATGCAAAATTTTTTTTCTTTTTTTCTTTTTTTCTTGGTGCAATTTGCTATAAGTGCTACTTTTCTTGTTTGTTTTTCAATTTTAGTCTAGTTTATTATAAATACTAGTTTTTCTTTCTATCATGGGATAATGCCTTTAAAAAATCATAATTTTATTATTTTATTCCTCTATTTTATTTCATGGCTAGTTAACTTACTTCTATATTCATTTTATTCTTTTTCTTCTTATTTTATTAATTTTTTAATTACATAACAAAGTATTTAATAATATATGCAAATATAATATTTTTGCATATATATATTATATATATAATTATTTATATATACATACAAGTAAATATATCTTACCTCTTACTCTATATTATATAATTATGATGTCATATTATATGCACTTATTAATACTTTCTTTTTTACTTCAATTATTTTTTTATTTATATTATCAAACTAAATTTATCTATCTAAATTTTTAAGGATGAGATTTGTTCCAAGATTTTTTTTCTTTTAATACTTACAACAAAAATTATATATAATTAATTAATATTAATTTTCTTCATTTATTGTTATCATTCTTGTATTCTATCATATTCAACATACTTTTGCTTTCTTAATGTATAGTATGATCAATGAACCACACCTTATGTTAAGGTTTTTCTTTATTCCTAACAGATTATTTAGTTTACTGTTTAGATTATTTCTACACTCAACATATTGTGCATTCTTTATAATATATTGTACATTAATCTTACAAAATTAGATATTAACTAATCTAATAATATATTTTTGTATTAATTTTTTTCTTTTTTACCCTTATCATATCGTCTGAAATAATATTGGCATACTATACAATTCTTTTAAGAAACCTATCATCTACTTTACTAAATTAATCGTATGATCCATTCTTTATTCTTATACTATACAATTCTCTTAAAGAACTCTAAAATTTATTTTGTTGTTCTAATTATAAGATCCATTCTTTAGTCTTGTATTATATAATTTGCCAGGGAAGACTTGATTCTTTCACTCTTGAGATTAACATGTGATATGTTAACTCTAAAGACGAAGTTCTTTAAGTTGAAGCACAATACTTTCTCATTATATTTGATCCCAACTCAAAAAGAATATTATTAATGTTCCATCAAATCTTCTAGTTATCCAGAAAATAACTGCTTAAAAGGATGCGTAAGGAGTTTAAACTAGTTCCAACAAACTTTTTCCATGCTTTTGCTTTAATTCTTTCTTCCTTTATTATTGCTTCAATGTAGTTCTTCTTTTCCTTTGCTCTCCTTCTCCTTTTCTCCAATCCTCCTTTTGAGTTGTACCTTTATGCTTTGCTCTGCTATCCTTGGCTTTAATCTTACTTTCGAGCTCCTCCCACTCTTTTGATTGTCTTGAGTTTCCTTCATATACACACACTCTCTCTTGTTTCTTAAGCTTCCAAAGGAGTTATTGTAAGAGCTACAATGTTTAAAAACCAATTTATTATCATAAATAACTAGTTATATGTCAAAAAACATGTGACAATATTATGAAAAAATTTCATTAATAGATCTATCAAATTTTTATTCGAGATTAACAAAGATACAAAACTTTTATTTAATAGTCTTTGCTAATTTATAAATTTGTTATCGAGAAACAATATGATCTATATCTTTCTTTACTAAAGGTCACTAAAATGAAGACTATTAAATTTTTTGTTTGTCACAACTCATTAGACTTACTAATTCTCTTAATAATTAGAAAATCCTATATAAGGTCGTAGGAATACACAACTTTTCCTAAATAGTTATGTCAATTTAGTGAAAAATATTATGTAAAAATATAAACTTATCTCTTAATTTATTACAAGTTAAAAAATAAGAACAAAAAAAATCATTTTTTAAATTACTTAAACTTGAAATATTACATTCTAGTGAAAAAAGGGCAATTCAAGATAAGCCATCAAATGACTAATTTTGATTTTTATTTTTGGGTTCAAAATAAATAAATAATTTTACAAGTATTCAACCCATTTTGTATTTCAATTAAACTCAATTGAGTGTATTTCTCATATGTAATAATTTGTCGAACATTTTTTTTGTTTTGAATAATGTTATTAACAATACTGTTTAGTTTGATGAAACTTCTTACAAATGAGATTGAACCTTGAAACAATAATTTTAAAAAACCATTTTATTATTATTTATAAAGAATTTCAAATTTATATTTTAAACTTACTTTGTTTTGAATATAATTCTCTAAATTATATTACTTTTTAATCATAACCATTGGATCCCATAAAAGATCTAATATTAAGATTTTTTTTTAAAATTTTAAACTATGATTTTATATCTATAATTATTATAATTCTATTTTATTTTTCTAAAAAAAATAAAAATATTCTTTTTATATAATAATTTTATTTTAAATGTAATATTTTAAATTATAGTTTATCAAATATCATAATATTTCAATTGTACGTTTATATGTCATTAATCTTAATCACATCCTTATCATTATTATTGAAAAAAGGGCATTTACATAATATAAAAAAGTTACAAAAATTATAAATATATTTTCTTAAATTAAAAAAAATAAAAAGTTTTCACTAAATAAAAAGCCAAACTTATAAAATATCACAAACAATTAAAATAAAAATAAAATAAAATAAAAAAAAACAACAACAACAGCAGCAGCGTGCGATAGTCATTTTCTTCCGTACAACTGGCCCAGATTTGCTTCTGCGCTCGTCTCTCTCGCTAGTCGGGCTTTAGGATCCGTCGAAACGGAAACCCTACTTCCTTAATCAAGAAATCTGTAGGTCTGAAGCAGCCATGACTGGTATACTCACGAAATAAGGTGCTGTCAAGATTAACTGATTTGTCCTGCAGTTGTCTCATCATTATCTCTTGTTTCATTAACGCAGACCATGGGCTGGAGCAAGAAATGGAAATCGAGGCGTTGCAAGCCATTCTCATGGATGACATTAAAGGTGAGTTGTTTGATGTCGATTTCAAGTTTGTATTCATCTGTGTTGCGCTTATCCGATTTAATTGTGATTAATTTTCTCAACAGAGATCGACCCAAGCGAGAGCGGACTAAAGACAACGAGCCGCTGCTTTCAGATTACGCTGTCTCCTCAGGTTAGTGCTCATTTGTATGGATAATTCAACCAATTACCTCTTTGTGCTAGCAGCTCGATCTCCAGCATTTTCTTTATGCCCGTGCTGTTTTGTGTGGGCGTGTGTGCTTGAGGGGGCGAGAGATTGCATCTTTACGGGAAAAAATTTCTTGATTTTTCGGAGTTTCAACACAAAATGGTTGACGTATTGATGCCCCTGTTGATCCTGAGATCTAGTAGGCATGCTGAAGAGGAGATTAATTGCTCTTTAGAATCATTAAAACCTTATTATAATGATTATAAAGTTAAAACAAATAACTATGACAATATAAGCTTAATAATGAAAAGAACATAGTTATTTTTTTATGTTGTTTGGCATAACAATCGTGTCTATGTTCGCCCTTAAGCATCATGTTTGCTCATAAGCACTACTTTTTTTATTTGTGAAAGCCAACCACGTAAAAATTCTAATTACAAAAATTGTGATTTTTTCTTATAGTTGCACACAAGTTACATGGAAGGGACATTCTCCCCATCTAGAGGACGTTAGAATTAAAAGCTATGTCTGTTACAAAGTCAACAGCCTTGTTTGTGGTCTTATATGTGTGAGTGGCCATAGTTCAAGCAAAAAGAATATAAAAACCATGTTATGGACTAAACTTTATCATCAGTAAGTGAGGCCGAGAGTCACTTGTAGATGGAAGTGATCACTAGAGTAAAGACATGCTCAGGCTTGATCTCAATAGCCTCCTTGGTTGAGACCCCATTGATTGTAGATGACATTACCTAGGGCGATAACACTATCAAAGTTGACCTCACTTCACTTAAGAGGAGGTAATGGGAGCAAAAAAGGCTTACCAGGTTGTAGGTCTTTGGGTTGGAGGGAAAATCAATATGATAAGAGGAAAACAAGATAGTCTCAATGATTATGAAGGGAAATTATATTGGCTTCCCATGAACATAGTAGCTGCAGGTTTGGTAGATGTGGTAAAAGGGCAAAAGCAACTGTTGACTGGGAAGATGACTCTTTTGTCTCCATTTGTAGCATTCTATATGGAAACTAGTAGATTGGGCACATCAGTGAGCATCAAACAAACCTCAAGGTGGCAAATTAGTGGATCAAGGACTTGAAGAGTAAAGGGATAGGAGATGATCACACAATCCATGGTATTCTACTCAAGACAGCCCAATGACAACAATCAATTTCAGAAATGTCTTAGGTCATGTGCCAGTGGTGGGAATAAGCATGCTATGGCAAACTCTCCAAAGGGAGGTGATCAAACATTAAACAAAAAAAAACTTGCAAAAAGGAAGGTGATGAAACAGGGATAATTTGAAGTCTCCAGCACTAGGCTTTTTGTCATGTGGAATCTCCAAGCCTCTCTCTATAGATAGTAGTTATGTGAGTGCGCATATCATTTGTTTGATTCCAAACCAAACATCTCTACTACTAAACTGCTCCCTTAGGAGCTCCAAAATCCTACTAGCCTAGCCTAGGCCAAGGAAAGATCTAACTAAATGTGCATCCCATTGCCTATCACTCTCAAGTAGCTTAGATAATAGGTGTGGAGATGTTTCGCAGTATTGATAAATTTGGACCATCTACGTAGAGTTGAGTATTATTCTAACGATTTAGCCAAGCATTGTTTCTTCAAAATTAGCTAACTTGAGTCATATTACTACTTAGGCAGGTTGGTCTCTCAGCCCAAGCATTGCATTTCTTGACAATGAAGAAACCTTCATTGCCACGACACCTCTCACTAAATGTTTTCATCTATAAAGAGTTAGCCTGCTTGAGAAACTTGGTGGGGATCTTTGCCACTAGAATTTCTAGTCAAGCTTGTATTATCTGATGGCAAAGCCTCCTTATGACTTTGGGCGACAAACCATCTCTCAAGCCACAAAGTAAGTTCCATGCCTCTTGGATCCACTCCTAAGGAAGCCTTTGGTTATCCTCTTCATGGTATTTGGATAACATTGAAACCAAAGATTGTGACCTAGCATATATTGGAATGAAGGTAAGCACTCTATTGATAAGCATGATTTGAGTTGCTAAAATAAGAGCCATAGCTCCCTAGGTTAATAATTCTTCTATGATGGCATTGATAGCATGGAAAAAGTTATTCGTTAGATGACTTCTTTCCTGTGAGATAAATCCCTTTTGAAAATGTTTGAGAACTTTTCTTGGTTTACACATTACCCAAAAATTATGTAGTAGGCTTGAAGAATAGAAGAAATCTCCCTTGTTGCTTGTTAGGTGTTTGGGGCAAATAACAAGGTTTCATCAGCAAAGAGAAAATTGGAGACGACTAGTCTTGCCAAGAACACTTGATTCCCGAGAAGAGCTTCTTAATTCTTTATTGAATCGTAAGAGAAAGAAGCTCTAAAGAATAAAGTGGTAAGGTAAGGTCAACATGCCTTCTCGAAACTATTAGGAGCTTGAATTTAGTTTGATCTTACCATTGACTAGTAAAGAAAATATGGCCCTAGAGACAAATACACCATTTGTCTTGAAGTTAGAATTGCCACAGCATCACCACAAAAAAAAAATACTATCTCATTTTGTTATGGGCCCCATTTTACGTTAAACTTAACCACCATGAGGTCAATAAAGGACTCATTCAAAAGAAGTAAGCCTGTGCATGATCTCCTTGGTCAGTGGATGGGTTTTGATGATGTCGTCACTTAGAACAAAGGTGCCCTTGTTCCTTAGCCATCAAAGGTGCTGTCTTGTTTTGTGTGTGTTAGATTAGGACCTTTGTCTTTACCTTGTAGATCATAGGTGATGAGGCAAGACTGATTTGTTCTATAGGCCTTTTAGATCTTTTGTATCATGACAATAAGTGTGTAATTCAACTAGCATGACATAAAAATTGAATGAAAGAATGTAGCATTACTTTGATCAATCACCACCATTAATATCTCAATAGTCATGGAAAAAAGAAGTGGTGATATCATTGATGCACAGTATCTTGTTTCCTTGGTTAGTGATCAACCTCCTGTGACTAAGAAGGAAGAAAGGTTGACAGGTTTTTGTAACTCTTAGGACTTATCATGGAAGTTTCAACAACAATAGAGGACAATCTATTGAGAAAATTTCTTGTCATCCTTGAGTAAAGAAGTGAAAGCCTTGTGAAGCAATATGTTCAATTTGTTCTACATTGGGGCCAAAGTGGTCAACCTGCTCTCTATGCATGTGGTCACTGCCAACCTTGAAAGAGCCTTGTTCTTCTATATCTGCATAGAGTTAACCTCAACAAGTTTCTCCACCTAGGGGTTTGGGTTGAGGGATACTTTGAGAGATTTTTCCACCAGTGTGAATATGAGAGGTTGCTAGTTGTTTAAAACATGGATGTGTGGGTCAAGTTGCCAATTCTTGCTAGTTCGAGTATGTTCATGACATAGTTAGGGAGAGAGTCTATGGTGGTGCTTTACCCATAGCCACCATGATCACCTATTTGTGAGAGTCTCTACCCTAGCTAGCCTTGGGTCTACTTAAGGAATTGATCCTCTTCCTTGCTCCTTTCGATCTACCCACGAATCTCGGTTGGTGGAAGAACGGGTAGGGCCTTAGATCCTTATCCAATTTATGAGGAAGGAGAATGAAGTTAAATATGTTAGTCAGGCTTTGCAAGTTTAGAAATCCAGTGAGAGATATGAGAGCCGAAGAAAATATAAGTCCTCTTGTGGAGATAATTTATATCCGTTCTTTGTGGTCACATTGGTAAAGCCAATCCATTTGGGTGCCCAAGTAGCCCCCTCCCCTCGTGTGTGTAGTGCCTCGGATCTAGTTGAGCTTTCTCCTTATCTATAATCATTGGTGGGGCATCGATTGCTTGCAAAGCCTCCCTTGTCCTCTTCCTTGATCTCACTCTTGCTATTGCTCAGTCTTATGTGATTGATTTGGATATTCTTGCCCTTGGGGACCCCTCCACCTCCTCGAAGTCTGAGAGGAAGAAATCCAAATCAACCATCCCTAAGAGAGGTGATTCCCTCTCCTTGATCTCACTCTTGCTATTGCTCAGTCTTATGTGATTGATTTGGATATTCTTGCCCTTGGGGACCCCTCCACCTCCTCGAAGTCTGAGAGGAAGAAATCCAAATCAGCCATCCCTAAGAGAGGTGATTCCCTCCTTTCTTTGCTTGCATCATGATCTTTGCTATATTTTGGAATTGCTAGGGTGCAAAAAAAGCCATCTTACGGGATCACCTCCAAAACTTTTTTTGGAGTTACTACTCTTTTCTAATATGTTTAGTTGAGAACCATCTCCAGATTTTTAGTAGGAGAGATTTTGATTGCTTGATTGGTCAGTAATGGATCTTTGCTTTTTATCTTATAGTTTGGAAGTCCAGTGGCACCATTCTTCTATGGAATCCCAACCTGATCACCCATTGTCTTCTTTATTCGTCCAAACGATCTCTTTTTAGTTGAGGTTATCTTTGGCAATAGCCTTGTTTTGATTGTCTCCATAGTGTATGCAAATTGGGCCGAGACAATGGCTAAGATTTTAATTGTATCTTCTCCCAAGACAATTGCAGGGGTGGTAAATCTTTTTTCTTTAGTTCTACATAATAGGAGTTTGTTGACTTTCTTTTAAACTTTAATCTCCACATTCTCTTGTTTGAAGGGCCTAGGTACACTTTATGTAACAATAAGAAAGGTTGTGCTAGGATGTGGTATTGGCTTGATTGCATCTTTATGAATTTGGAGGTACTAATGTATTTCTCGGGTCTTATAGTGTAGCATCTTGTGCACGTTGGGTTTGATCATTGTTCACTTCTTCATTTGAGTGGCTTTGAATTCCTGAAGCCTGTTTGTCAGTTGTGGTTCAAGGATGTCTGGCTTTCATTTGATGAAGCCAAGAAGGTTGTTCGTCGTGCTTGGTCCAAGCCTGCTGAAGGTTCGTCCGCCCTCGCTTGCAGTCCACCTTAATCATAAATTTGTGAGGTCCCTTGATTGACATCTTTGCCAGATGACCTTAAATTTATTAGTGGTATTGGCGACTTCAGGTTCAAACATTAAAGAATCCATAACACGGTGAATCAGAATGGGTGATAAGGCCCATCCTTGGTTGAGTCTCCTCATGAAACCATATAAATCCCCCAAAGAACCATCAATGGAGGCAAAAGAATATACTAGGAATGCATATAGGAATCCAATTTGCAAAAAAAAAAAAAAAAAAAAAAAAAAAAATGGAGCCAAATACACCTTTCCCAAACAACCTTCCAATTAGAACTTTCCTTTTTATCAAATCAAATGCTTTGGAGAAGTCAATTTTGATGTACACAGCCTTTGGAGCTGAAATAGAAGAAAACTTGCTTATGGCTGACATTGTCGTTCAAGAAGCAATTACCTTGTAGATGAAATTGCAGAGAGGGATTTGTTTATACTGATTGATGACAGAACCTGCCCTAGGTTTGGGAATATGAATAGTGATGATATCTGCTACTCTACGAGGATCCTATGTTTTTGCTTTGATAGAATCATATCTTTTTTTTTTTTTTTTTGTATTCTAGGAGACAGTTTGTGTACAAACCAAACAAAGCATCCTTTCATCCTTATTTATAGTCTAGATGCCTAGATTGTTTGTGGTCTTTGTTGCAGGCCTATATGAGCTCAAACCAATTCCAGAATTTTTAGTACTAAAGTTATTTATCGTCACAAAATTGCCTCAGGCGAGAGATGGTAAGCGCTTGTAATTTTCACATAACTTGCTTTTCCATACAAAATGTGCCAAAGATGCTGTTTATGAAACAATTATCTATAACATTCAAAATAAGAATTTGAAAATTATGGATGCATGATGCCCCAAGTGGAAAAATATTGGTGTTTTGAGAGGTAAATTCATAATAATGATTTATAAAGTTGAGGTCGTTAAATGTAACAGATTTTCATAAACTTTTCTTGGTAAGATACACAACGTTTTTGTCACATTGCAAAGCCAGGATAGGTGCATAGCAGATTAAGCTGCTAACCCAATATGGTCTACCCTCTGTACACCTCAAACTTTAGTATACTGTTAAACTTGTTGCTACGCCATGTAGTTTGCATGGTTGAAACCATCTGATCCCTTCATGCTTCATGTTGTTTCCAGTCAACAACCACCTGACGGATTCTAGGATTTGTCTCATATAGATTAATACCGGACTGTTTAATAATGACCTCCCTTGTGTTGTCTTCTATAATTGCACTTGACTCTTTGTTTGATAAGTTATTAAAAATATAAATTTTTTTAAAGTGATCACAATGATGTATCATTAAAATGTGTTCTTTAAAGACTTGAATTCAAGAAATAAAACAATCTTTTAAAGCACTCATTTTACTTCTGCATTTCTGCATTTGAAAACGCCACCACAGTGTGGTGGAGAAACATAACCAGATTACTTGAGCTTGTTTTGAGCCTAAGGGCACGGCAAGTTCTAACATCATTGCAATGTGGTGACCAAACATACCCTTATTCTTTTATGTTGGCTAAGGTGCCTGAGGGTACAAGATCAATGTATCTGTCACTTTGTCATTGTACGCATCAGGTTACCTGCCTATCAATAAGTCTTTGTAATCTCATATAGAAATTTTGTTGGATGTTAATGACATTGCACTCAACCATCAAAATCGTTTCGGACCTCTCTCTTGATTAGTGTTTTTCTTGATTTCTATATAAATTGATACTCTTTAATGCTTGGCAGTTATAAAAGAATTATATTTTTGTATCTATGATTATTGTTTGTATATGTTATTTCTGTTGCACTTGAAAAACCATGCATTTTACACTACTATTACAACTCAACCCATTGAGTTTCTATTATTAATTTGGTCACTTCGTTATGAGAAACTACAAAATTTCATTCTTGTATATGATGTTTTTCAATTTAGATGTCTGATATAAGTTGGACTTATGGATTAATTGAGAATATCTATTAATTGTAAATAGATCCTTTGCAGTTATCTAATTGAGCAACTAGGTTCTCAGGATTTCAATTTTAATCAAATAGATACCTTTTTAGTTTTATGAGAGTTACAACTTGCCTTTTAACCCTTTTTTTTCCTCTTAAACTATATTTTTCCTATTGGGACTTAATTTCTTTGCTGTACAGACCATGTGGACTTGTTTTACTACTTTTGAAGGGTAGTTTGAGAACGGAAAAATGTCTAGGGACACAAGTGTTGTATTTACATAATTTAGAGACCTACCTAATTTTATTGAAATCAGAGAGTGATTGGTTTGCACAATTGAACAAGTATGGAATTTCTTTCTGCAATTAGCCTTTAATAATATGTGCTTGCATTTTTGTTAGCTAATGTTTGCATGCGGGTGTGTTTTGTAACTGTAGTCATGTGTGTTATCTCAATCGCAGGATGATGATCTGGATGTAGCAAACTCAACTCCAGGTCCGTTTTTTTTTAATAGATACGTTTTTTTGGTCACAATATAGGAAAATATTGTGCATAAATTGCATTCTAATGCTTCCAGTTCCATCCCGCTTTCATGATAGAAAGTCAGGGAGATAAGCCTGCAGTTTTGCTTCTTCCAGATCTTCTATTACGCAGAAAGTCGATAGCATCCATTTTAAATTGTCTGCTGAGCTAAACATGGATTCTTTTTTCAGTTCAGTTGGCTTTAATTTTTTCACATACGGAAAAGTACCCTGATGAACCCCCACTTTTGAATGTTAAGAGGTCAGTTCTAAATCATTGAAGTGGTTTTTCTTCTTGTTTCTCTATGCTTGGACCTTTAGAATAAGGCATTTATAATGTTTTTTGCAATGCTTTCATGCTTGAGCATTAAATTCTCTTATCTATTAGGGTTTTCATTCTTGATTGTTAACTTCGGTCTGCCTTCTATCCAGCTTGCGGGGAGTAAAACCTGGCGATATAAAGATATTGCATGAAAATCTTGCTGAAGAGGTAGAATTTGAAGTCTCTTTTCCTTAGGAGAAATTTGGGTTTTCCTAATTTTGTGATAACTTATGGATACTGGCAAGAATATTATCAAGTGCCGCTTAACCTTCAATATTTTGTCCGAGGGTTCAATTTGCCAAATATATAGTTTCTTTTTGCTTCCCAGCGATGGAAATAATCTTCCACTGTGCCGTTTAAGCTGTGTTACTTTCAGCCATTTCTTGTGATTGGCAACAGTTTCTTACATCAAGATTGTTTATCTTTTCCCACTCTTTTCATGATTATTTGTAAAGGTAACCGTTATTTCATGTTAAACCATGTTGTAGAGCTCCTTGTCCACTGTGTGGGACTCAGCATTTGGGTTTTTATTCTTTTGGATTATTTTTTTTGGAACAATAAAATAAGCTATACTTTTATTTATTTGAGTACAATTTTCTAATGTATTTGATTAAGAGGAATGACTTGCTATCTTTTGAGTGAGGAAAACTTACATATTACTATACTTTTTAATGATGTCATATTCAAATATATGCCCAAGACTACTGATGCTAATTTATATCTTAAAGTTAACTTGGTGATCATTTAAGCAACTTTTTATTTCGTTAACTATTTGATAGTGCTCGAGAAGGAGATAGACGGCATAGATTGCCCTTCAGCAAAAGTAAAATTAGCATGTAGAATTTTGAATTAGAACCATCATAATTATTGTAGATGCAGTTTCATGCATGTCTAAAAGATTTTATTTCATTTTACTTATTAACACTAACAGTAATTATTTACATATCTCACCCTTTGTGGCATTACTTTATGCATTTATTTCATATCCAAAGTATGAAAAAATTATGTTTGGCATTTTGCGACTTTTTATTGTTTGTTTAATAGGCTGAATAATTTTGATTTTGTTATTTGGGTATTAAATGATAATAAGCTTAGCCAAAAATGTGTGTGGAAAAATCTATCCTTCCATATTTTGTGACTAGAACAAGTTCCATCAAAGATCTTTTAGAGTAAATTTTGTTAGAAATGCACGGAAGGTGGTGCATCCATGACAATCTCTGGGTGATTTCTTTTCAGGTAATATACAGATGGTTGAGATGTACAACTTGTGTACTAAGCGTTTTCATGTCAGATTAGCTTGTTTTTGACAAATTTTAATGGAGATGAAATGATTGTTTTGGCGAAATCCTATGCCTAAAAGAATCTTCCTAAGCCAAAACTGGCTAATCCAATTTATTTGTGTTACTTTTAATTTTATAGGCAAATTTGTATATCCCCCAACTTCTGCTTTTTCAAATTCCTTGCTCTTTTACCTTTACTTTTTGTTCTCTAATGTGGTACCCCCCTACTGTTAATTACGTGAGTGTTATATTTTTCAGGCCGCAGAAAATATTGGTATGGCAATGGTCTATACTCTGGCAACTTCAGCTAAAGAGTGGCTGCATGAGAAGTATGGGCAAAATGCTTTAGATGATGCACTAGATGAAACTGCCGCAGCAGTTGACGATGTATGGTTGTGCATATTATCTGGTGAATGTGATTACTTAGTTTATTTTAGTAATACTTTCTATTGGTTATGTAGATTCTATATCACTAAATAGAATGTTTTTGTGTTGTACTAGTCATCTCTGTTTTTGTTTTATGGATGTATGCTTGTAAACGATGTGATGTTATTACTAGGGATGTTGCAGACCATTATTTGGCGAAGTCATTTATAAATGGTTAATTCTGCTTTGATGCATTATTTGTTCCAGGTAATCGTTCCACATGGAGAACCAGTCACGGTGGAAACGTTTGTTACCTGGAGAGAACGATTTGAAGCAGAACTTGCACTAGAGAGGGCCAAGTAAGTTGCAAATGTCAAGTGTTTTGAAAATTTGAAAGACTATTATAGGTTGATGTGACTTTATTATATGGAAATCTTGCAAATTGTTTTGAACTTTGCACGGTTTGCATCTCCAGAGAAAGCATGCACATGTTTTTTATTCTTTTGCATACGTGATTTTCAATCTTACATGAAGAGTATAGCTCTAACTCGATGATTTCTATCACATAGCACATTTTAAGACATCTGTTACATCTTGCAAATAGATGTCTTGTTTTTTAACTCTCAATTTGATATCTTTTGTATTCATATCTTCTTGAATTCTTCTAAGCGTTATAAGATGATTTGGTTGCTTAGTTTGTATAAAGCTTGAAACCTTTTGCAGGTTAATGCCAGAATCAGCTTTGGCTGCCCCAAAAGATAAGAAGCTGACTGGAAGGCTGTGGTTTGAGAGCGGAAGGGCTTCAGTGGTAAGATATGACTCACTTTTGAACATAGCCAGCAGTTTTTTTAGTTGTCCTTAAAGACAAGATACAATTAAGCATCTTGCTTATATACTTGAGTCTCTGTTTGAACTCTCAGAAGGGCTCAGCTGTGGTTGATGATGAATCTGAGGAAGAAGAAGAGATTGACTTTGATGATGACTTTGAAGGTGCTTCCTTCTGTTTTTTTTTTCTTAAAAATGAAGAACACTAGCTATAAAAGTCTTATAACTGATAAGAATTGATTTAGTGTGGCTCTGAAGTAGTGTCATTTGTTTTTTAATTCTTCTCTCATGACACCATGATGCAGACGACGAAGAAGATATGCTTGATCATTATTTGGCCCAGAAATCCGAGAAATCTTTGGAGGGATAGAAACACTTGAAGCATGAAGCAACTCGTTTCTACATTGCTCAACTCTGCAGCTTTTTTGGCTGAAATGGTTTACAGTGGTGATTGATGAAGCATCTATCAGTGTATTGCAAAGCATGCCATCCATTGGGATACTTGTAGGTTACTGCAGCTGAAGAAATTTTCTAATATAAAACTTGTATACCGGTTTGATTTTGAATTTTGAGCAAAGCTTTGGAAATAAGCCAAGACAATAAGGTTTCAAACAAATTTTGACTCTTAATATTGGTTGCGTATTATTTAGATCATATTAATATTAAAGTTTTATTATTATTAGTATAAATGATTTTTTATGTTTATTGTTAAGATAAGGTGATTAATATATAAATTATATTTGTCAATAATATAATTTAATTTTTAAAATATTATTATTTCAAATTGTTAATATTTTTAAAAAATGTTGTGGTAAACTTATTCAACCTAAGACCCCTTTAAAAACATATAGCTCGCTGTCTATAATTGTAATTATAATTGTAAATTTTATGTCGTTACCATAGCTTTAAATGAAAAACTTCATTTTTCCTTTACCAACAAAAAATTCCATATTAAAAATTGCTAGTTTGATACCATGTTTGTAGTAAATTATCATGTTTGTAGCCAAATATTATTATAAATATTTGATTTAGATAAAATGTCAAAACCTTGAAGTGAAAATAATAAAAAAAATGGATAAAAATCATTTACACGATATCAAACAAAAAAGATATGAATGTCTACATGTTATATCAACCAAATAAACATTGAAGCAAGCAATCCACCCTACATGAAGTAGAAAACAATTTAATAGTGGACACATTACGTTGAGGTCGACAAAGTTTAATCAAGTATACAAAATAAAAGATACGCAAAATACTCTCAACAGACCTTTTGCATTAGAATGACATGCCTTTGTCAATAAAGCAAAAAAAAAGTTTAGGTTGAAGCAATTTACTCGGTACATATAAGGTACAAAACTTTACATCAGCAGTACTGCAAACTACAAAATGGGTAGATAAATGCACTGCCATCTGAAACACATGTAAACTTACAACTTACAGAAGACTGAGAGCTGCCATAGAGAGCCAACAGCCGCAAGCCCAACTGCAGAAGACGAGCTTCATCGAACACCCCATCGGTATATTTGGGACCAGCTTTTCTACGTGAATTTCCGTTTTCGACTGCAAAACCACCACAGGTGCACCAAACCAATCATGCCAAAAAATACTTTCTCGGCCGACCTCAAAACCTTTTCCTAGAAGTAACTTTTCAATACTAATTTTCCTATCATATTGAAAAGTTGCACCCAAATGAGCTCATATTAACTCTGGTTAGATCCTAACACGAGTTTCGTGTACAACTAGTCTACTCATACACAGCCTTGCTCCATCAAGGCCTGGGCAAGGCTAAGGAAGGCACAGATGTTTCCTCCATGAACCAGAGCTCTGTAGGGAAGGCAGAAAGGGGAGTGTCAAGTACCAACTTGTAGAGAAAATTGAGAAATTAAGCATAAAATTTAACAAGATTATGCACTATGATAGTATGTATGGTAGTAAACTAAGGATAACAGTGATATTGTGTGAAGAATTCAAATGTAAAATTGATTGAGAAAGCAAATGGTTCAGAAGTTAGTGAGAAAGCTTAATCTGGGCAATCCAAGTGACAAGCCAAACAGTTCCTACATAGTCCACAAGCTTACTCTGGGCTATCCTTCAAGATGCCATATTCATTAGAAGCTTTGAGTGATTTCTCGTATGTCTGCTTCATCATTTCCTAAATGCCAAGTACAAATAAATTCACAAATTAAATATAGAATTTCTATACCTGCAATTAATTTGAAATGCTATAACCAATAACATGAAATAAAAACTATTTAGTTATCTCATAGTTGTTTGTCCCCACTAGATGCAACATTAACATGTGAGTTCTTATCCACAGCTAAGCAAAACCTTAAAAAAAAAGGGAATCTTGAAATCTACAATGGCTTCTTTTTATAAATGAACTTTGAGACGATAAAAATGACTTGACCATTGCTGGATCATAAGGAAAATGACATTTCACAACTAAGGCACTAAAAAATGTTCTTTATGTTTTAGCCATGCAACAATTTATTAGTAACAGGAACAAATTAAAGTTTACTTTAAACATCAATCATGAGGTTCTGGTTTTGAAGCAATCCTTCCTGACTTCATTTTCCAACTAGGTTTGCAGCAATTATTCGGAAAAAATCTTTGTAAACTTGCTATTCCTGCCTTTCCATGAACCAATTTTTCAAAATTCTAAGAAACTTTTATCGAAGGAAAAACCCATCACTCAGCTCCATGCATCCTACAATGTTTGTTTAGGCAAGTGGTAATAAAATGACTTTCTCCTAGTGAAAGCAAAAAAAAAAAAAAAAACAAAAAAAACAACTGAATAGATCAAAATAAATGATGCACTACACCTTGTTCATATACTACTCCCTCCCCCACTTTTTGAAGCAATTTAAATAGAGAAGAAATTTGACAAATATGCACATCTATTCAAAGGAGAAGACCAATAAGACAGCAAATAACCAAAAAGTATTTTGCTTTCTTCTATGTGGGCAAGGAGTTAGCAGTCAATTGTGAATATCTTTGTAAAAAGATCCATATAACTGTTGCTACTTCGTGAAAACAAAACATGTTAATGAATGTAAGAGCCATGGAAGCAATCATGTGGAATTATAAGGTAGACGACCAACTACTGAAGGCTAGGGTCTGTTTCTCTTAAATTAATTATACAACCAAAAACTTCTGACATAATTTAACATGAATGATAAGTTGCAAGAAGTAATTGTAAAATTGCATTGGATATTCATAGTAAAGATAGAGGTCTCCTGTAAAAATGCTATGTTTCCAGCCCGGATATGCAATATTCTTTCTGGAAAGTGGAACAAGCTCAGACAAAAGAGAAAATCAAACAGATTAGCTAATAAAAAGGTATGGGACTCGAAAGGACCATAAATTTTTAGGAATTAGAAAAAGAACCTGTAACTTCGATTCAAAATCCTCTCCGGACCACTGCATTAAATTGTATTCATGGTTAATTTCAAGTTCTCCAACAGCAACCTGCAAGCCAACCAGCTAAAAACGCTTTAGTAACCAATGCAATGAAGGAACATCATCAAATAAAAATCCTTAATCCCAGCAAAACGTGATGAGTAAATAAAATCCTTTATGTTCAATGATCCTATTGAGCATCAATTCTGTGGCATATCTAAGCCATTACATTTAGTACCCATATAGATTATACTATTGATATCAAAAGTGCATCAAACAGATTCTCAGTCACAAAACATATCAAGTAAACTTACACCATGTTAAATGGAAACTAAAAGTAAATTGGCATTTCTTTGCGGGAAAAATGAATATGAAGCAAACAACATAACAATATTGCATAAAGAAAATGTTGCAAGTTTAAAGGAGCACTGAACTTTCACAATATTTTTCAAATTCTCACCATCTAATCCTCACAAATAGACTTCAAGTAATGGGATAGTATAGGTTAGTAAACAAGGTCTTGTGGCCATGAGACAGTTTTTGGCGGTCATAGCATTCCTGATACATGTTCTAGATTCTTTTCTAATAGCAATAGAAACCTTGCTTTGATCAGGAAATTTCAGCTTAAGTTTGCTAAACAAGTTGTTTGTATGCTTACATTTTTTAAATTTGCACAAGCATCCGGAAGAATCCTAATAATCAAATTGAGATCTTAGTTGGCATAAAGATATGCTGAGGGACCCATCCGGTGCTGAAGAGAGTTTTGGTCCTTATTTTTGAAAACCATACTCGATGGTAGAATATGGGAATATTATCCTTAAGATTGCTATATGGGTGGTTTGCATGATAAAAACTCCAAAATTTGCAAAAACATCTAAAACCAAGGGTACAACAATTGAATATGAGAATATTATCCTTAAATTTGCTACACAAGTGGTCTAGATGGCAATAATTCCAAGTTCACACAAGCATCAAGAAGAACTATAATAAGCAAATTGTTGTCTTGGTCAACACCAAGATTAATAGAGGGAAAGCATGGCAGTCCATTGAGTAAGTAGGAAAGATTTGTAGTAGGGAAGAGAATGTTATTAGAATGCTCTGATACCAATTGATGGGAAACAAAATATCACTAATTAGCTCTAATACCAAAGGATGGGAAAGAAAACCAAAAAACTGTGCACAATGGAATCAACAGCAAATTATGGATGTGGGAAAGCTTAAAAGATACCATGCTTAGTTTTTCACATAACTATGCAACACAAACGTCTGGGCATCTTTGGACTATTAAAAAACAAGAGATTACATTCAAATTTAAACGTGTTAAATATAGAAGTTGCTGAGAATGACTAGAACTAATTGCAAAGTTTCAAGATACTCGTAAAGAAATTGGTAGGGTTTCTAAGGCAAGCAGTGAACATGGACAAACTTTCGCCTCAAACTGCTAGCTTGATGTTAAACCATCACCATATGTTGCCACTCTTTTCAAACAAAGCATAGAATATCAAAATTATAGAGAACTTAATGAAGTTTCACCAAGCCAAATTTCATATCAATTGGAGCACTCTAAATAAGATAAAGAGCAACAAAACAGTGATTGTCCAGTTCAGTTCAAAGTTACAACATTATATTTTTGGCTTTCAAACTTCAATAAAATATAGAAGTACAAAACTTTGTAATCTCTTCAACTCCAATTGATATAATAATGGAGCCAACACCATGTGAATTATCACTTATTTCTTCCAATGAATCAAGCACAAAATGTCAAATGATAATGGTATTTGCACATTAGATGCAACAGTCAATAATGAATCAATAGGTGTAGAATCACTATCGCATAACACAACATCCTCTAAGACATCTAGTAACTCATGTCTGGCATGCTCAGATATAGGTGAAGTAAAATGTAAGGATGAGATATACTCATTGGAAGTAGAATGTGTTCACAAGGAACAGCAAAGATGGCTTCTTTAGGTGAATGAGACGGAGTGATTTTGGTTTCGGAGGCATCTTCAGTAAAAACCTATAGAAACAGACATTGACTTCATTGCCATACTAAAAAAAAATATTAATCAAGCCAAGATCATCCTAATAGGACATGTTAGATGATCATCGAAACAACATCATGCCAAATGAAAAATTCAAGCTTGCCCTAGATGATAAGCACTAAAAGTCTCTATCCTTACAATGCTAGATCAATCTCTACAATTGTATGGATAATTACGTGGGTCGAGGATTAAGTTCATAAAGATTAAAACAGACTAATATTGTTATTATTACTTGATTTCAAATTAATGTCTAATTTGCAAATATTTCCATTTAACTTAAAACAAGAATGAAAACTAAGAAGGATAGGATACCAATTAGAATTCAACTCTACATGAAGAGTTAAGCTCATATTTTTCATGTTGTTCTAATAGTGCATAATACAAAAAAATAGCTTAGACCTTGTTATTAAAGAACAACACAAATCTAATATCTGTTACCAAATTACGGGGACGAGAATGGTATTAGTATGCTCTAATACAAATTAACAAGGAATTAAACATCACTAGAATGCTTTGATACCAAATGATGGGGAACAAAACCATGATACATTGCACAATAGAATCAACAATTAATTAGAGAAGATGTTGAGGCATAAAGATACCAAGCTTAGTGTTTAGCACAACTAAGGAACATAAATGTGCAACCAACTTTTGACTATTAAAACATGACAAAATTAACATCAAATTGAAATTTGATACATATTTAAGTTGCTAAGAATGACTAGAACTAGTATCTATAAAATTCCAAGTGATTTGGAGTAGAATTGAAAGAGTTTCTAAGTCAAAAGGTAAATATGAGCAGATTTTAACATTTAAACATTAAACCACTAATCTACAGTCAAATCATCAAAATGATGTCACGTAGCCCTTTTCAAACAAAGCACAAAACACCTAAGCTGTAGACAACGTAATGAAGTTTTACAATACCAAATTTCATGTCAATTCAAATCCGCTAGATAGGATAAACAACAACAAAACAGTGAGTTCAGATTTGGTTTGAAAATTACAGCATTATGTTCAAGGCTCTCAAGATTCAGTAGAATAATAGAATCACTAAAAACTCTACATATGCAATATTTCAACATAGGAACCTTGCTACCATGAAAGATTTCAAGCATTAATCTCCTCTTATGTTATCACAGAGAATTCCAAAAGAGAAAGGTAGGAACTTGGATTCTACATAGGATTTCCAAAACAATATGGCAAATAAAAATTCCATGTGCTCATGAATTTCATCAACAATTGCTAAAAACATGATTTTTTTGAAGTTCAAAGGAAGAAGAAACACTCAAAATTATTGAAGCCACGATCTAGCGATTCTACGCAAAAACACCTTGTGTAGTTGACTGGAATGCACCAGTCAGTTTGAACTAACCGCTCCAAGAAGTTCAGAGATGACATGGTCCAGGTCCAAGCAAGTTTTCCAACTGGCAAGCTACCATGGACTTCGTCAATCATTGATGCGTATGTTAGTAACAAACATTCTAATGCAAGTTCAACTAATACAAATAAGCTATACTCCACTTTGGCTAACCCCAGATTGGGTTGCATCACTTTGGTCCTTGAATGTAAATTCAAAAACAAGATCATAAAAGAGAAATTTGAAGACCACACTTGGCTATAGAAATAGGTATGGTCAAGATTACTAGGAAAAGCAGGGAGAAATGGTTTGAAGGGATCCAAACAAGGGTCACATTTTGCGGTGTTAAATGCGGGCATACTGAGGGCCTGACAAATAAGGAGTAAGAAAGGGTAAGTCAAAGACAAAAATCCTGAAGCCTAAAAAGGCAATAAGGAGAAGAATTTAAAGAAAGAATTAGAAGCAGGGAATATGACAGGAGGCTAGACCAAGCACGGCTGAAGTTTAGAAAAAGGTGATCCGCTCAGAAAGAAATGCAGCATGTTATGGAACACGTTGATAAGTGATTAAATCTCAACTAGGACTCCCAAAGGTAGCAGGATGAGTCTGCTATGGACATAAATTCGCAGTAGAATAACTGTACCAATTTCAAGTCTGCGGTTCAGAAAAAAGACTGGCAGCTATCAGAGCAGGATGCCAATATGGAAGAAAGTTTAGATGGTGGCTTGGGAAATTCACTAGAGAAAACAGGAATGTTATACATCAGGACAAGTTAGGTATTTTGGATACATTGGAACCTAGAATTAATGACATCTAACCAGTTGAGTTAATAGCAAAAACTGTACAAGAATGCAATAGGAATGGCAAATGAGTTAATAGAAAAACTGAATGAAATTGAACATAATTGCCTTGATTCCAAAGGTTGATACACCAAAGCTAATCACACAATTTAGACCCCTATCACTTTAAAGCATTTCAAACAGACCTAAAGGCTTGCCAAATTGGGTTTTCCTTAACTCAGTAATCCTTATTCCAAGAAGGAACATACAAGAGAACACATGTTAACAGCTTCAGAATCAGAAGAGACACAATAAGAAATATATGATTATCAATGCTGATCAAACGAAAGTGCATGGCAAGTTAAGCTGGGCACTTTTTAAGAAAACTATGCAGTTGTTTGGAAAAAAGAATATTTTATTAAGCTTATACTACAATGCACAGTCACATGTTCGCTTGAAATTCTTTGGAATGGAGAAATGATATACTTTTAAATTGGCTTACAGAGTAATATAAGAAGATTAATGGTTTCCTTAATCTTCATGTGGTGCATGGAACAACTTACATTTAGGATGAAATATTGGAAAATGGAAATCAACGATGATAATAAGGACTGGCAATGCCATTTAATGTTTGTTGATGATGTCTTAATTGTTGAAGTTTCTACTCATCAAATAGAGAGACTGTTAAGACAGATGAGGTCCACGTCGTTTTTAGATCACATCAGGAAGGTAATTAAGGGTATCATTGTGGGGTGACAAATGCACAAGAAAACAATATTCTTAAATCAATGAAAGAGCAAAGCAAAGACTAACTAACTGGATATAAGCTGGGAGAATCCTTTGACAAAATCTGTTTTGATGAATTTGTTACATTACATGATGCAATCCTTTGATATCCCTACAATTGTGTTGAAAGATCCTGTCAAACCTTGATATAGGGAGCAAAGGAAATAGGGAAACGAGATGGATTGGTGGCAGAATGAAATTGAATCTAAGAAGAATGGAGGGCTACAAATTGCATTAGCTGAACAATGCTTACCTTTTGGAAATTGCTTGGGTACCATTGACTAGGCACAATTGGTGCATGAATATAATTATAAAAATTGTGCCAAAAAGAGGGAGTGAACAAGAAGTACAAATTTGTTGACTTAAGAATATTTACAGACTAATAATAAAAGTTTAAAACCAAATGTAAGGAATCCCATCCCTGAAGATATGCAAGAAAACATGGTAGCTCAATACATAAAGCAAGAGATGATTGGGGCTATGCTTAATTAGCCAATATCTTCCACCAAACTTTTGCATTGAGCTTGCTGCCTATGACCAACAGTGAGATTTAGTTTGACGAGGTTGCAACAGAAAGCTTGGACAAAGAGCAGAAAAATTGTTGGCACCAATACAACTCTTTACCTAAAGGCAACAAAGAAGATAAGGAGGCTTTATGGAAACGCGGAGTTCCAAATAGAATACATGATCTTCTTTGAATTGCAATTAGTAAAAATATCCTCATGAAAAGTAGGATGGCGTGATGGAAGCCAGAGTGCTATATAAATTGCACGTCTCATTTTGTGATAATCAAGGCTCTAATATTTGCAGTAATCAAGGCGCTGATGTGTGATTTAAGAAAACACATATTTGACCACTTCATATGAATGAGATTAATCCTAACAAACTGGCAACATTTTTTGTGCATTTGGGGATAGGCAGTGATTTAATTTCAACTTACACAATAGTCGATCTACAAATAATAATGAAAACTGGGATTAATTACTCCATCTGGTTTAAGGAACAAGGGAGTGCATGAACACAACCACATATGACTTCAAAATAGAATGGATAACATGCAAAAAGTAATGGAGAACATTGTTAGTTGAAAGTGAATATAGATGCATCTTCGTGCAGTCAAAATGGGTCTAAACATGTTCAGGGTGTTTTTATCAGATTTAGGGACTGCCCATTATTGAAGCATTGGAGTATGCATGATATTTGAGATAGTAATGCAAGAAATTTAAGTTTGAACTTGATCTAGCTTGAGAAAAGGGAATTGAACATCTGGTTATTCAATAAGATAGTAAAGGTGTGGTAAACCAATTTGGAAGTAAAAGGAAAAATTATCAAAATCCCATAATACAAGCTTCTCCAAACAAAATTGGATTTCATGAAGAAGGGATAGGCCATTCTTTTTGTGCACATTGTCAAATAGACAGATTGCACAGAGGATGAGATGGAAAGAAAAACTATTTATGTTAATCATAAAATAGTTATTCCACTAACCCTACGAATTTACCTTCTACAAATCATCATGATAGACAAGGAGACGGTGGTATATCCATCATATAATATGATAGGAATTATTTTTATTGGATCCTTGACCATATATAATCTACAAAAAAATGCCATCCCCAATTTAGTAGTTTTAACTTAATGCTAATGAAGGCACAATCACTATCATCCCATATGGTTTTCAGTATGGTGCCTTCATCCAAGAGCTGACAAATCATCTTTCTTGGTGCTCATTCCAAAAGTTGAATAGATAACTCGAGTCAAGGATCTCAGGACAATCAGGATCTCAGGCCAATCAATTTATGTCACTGAACTTTGTCTATAAGGTAATTGCAAGGTTTTTGAATGACTGGGCCCATCCTACAAAATTTACGAGCTTTTGTTCATGGTCGGAGCATATTGAACAATGTTTCTCTAATGCAGGAGTTCACACATGAGATGAACAGAAAATGCGAAGGACAAAGTATCACTGTTGGGCAAGGAGAAAGCATATGATAGGCTCAAATGAGACTTCCTATTCAGAGTGTTACAAATATCTTGCTTCCACTGATCGAGTAAATTTGAGCGATGTTCACAGGTTGCTGGTTTTCAGTTTTGTTTATGATTAACGGTAGCATACACGGCTTCTTTCACTTTAAGACTACATTTGCTCCAAGGGCCACCCCCCTGAAAAAAAGGCTCCCAAAAAGGGAATGGATTTCCATAAAAAAACTGAAATCACTCAACAAAGCAAACAAATCAAATAAGTATTTATCAAAGAAAGATACGATTGCCAAGGTGAATCCTATACAGTTTTTTGACTTTCAGCCTTCCTTATCCAGTAAGGGAATACAAGAATTGGAATCAAACTGGACCAAGGAAAGTAAAGTGAATGGCTCCACATCCTACTGCTAAGGTGTATGCTCTGCTTAAAGATTTTTCTTCCTTGCTAGGATGAACATCAAAGGCAGAAGATCCACAAAAATTAGGATGTTGAACAAGTGCATTTCTTTCCATATACCATCAAGCTAAAGGGTAGAAACTACCTGCCATGCCCAAAGAAACTCATTCCAGTCAATCAATGAAGCATTCCTATTGCAGTCACAATGTCAACTCAAAGCTAAATCCTCTTCCACATATGACAAGATTGAAACAAAATCCCAAGCAAAAGAAACAGGTAGGCTAGCAAGTATTTAAGCTTGATGATCCACCATTTCTCTTTCCTAGGAACGTTCAGATATCTTTAGTTCCCCAGAGGTGTGGCTCTTCATTCTTCATGGATGGAGATAGGTGTTCACTTACATGTTACACATTAGCTATGCAACACTTCAGCCCAACCCTTTGGCTTCATCATGTGGAGAAAGCTGCTATCCAGCATAAGCCATCCGCTGAAGTACCAATACTAAAAGAGCACACATACATTCTTTTGTTGTCCTTTAGCTATAAAATAGTATGAAGATTTAGTTCTCTTTGACTTTAGGTACTTAACTGTGAAGTGTTTTTTTGTATTATATTGGGTACTAACATCGTAGCCAAAATTTTGATGACTAATAAGTTTATGGATATTAGTTTTCTTCAAAAGTTTAATAGCATATATACTTTTTCAACTTTTATCAAAACTAAAAACAATCTGCACAAATAATGAAAAGATCTTTACTTACCCCGCCAGCACTTGCTGCCTTTGCTGGAGCAATTAAAATTCTGGCCTTCCTCAACACATCAACTGCTTGTGGAGTACAAGGCATACTTGATCCTAGGATTACAGGAAAAGTGAGAAACACTTGATTTGCTGAAAAAAATATTTTACAAAAAAAATAAATAGAAAAGAAAAGTTGTGTAAGAGCATGTAGAATTTTATCATGTCTCTTACCCTCAATAAGTATACGGCATCCGGCGTTAACTAAACTAATAGCATCAGGTTGATCAATTTCATTCTGTGAAGAACAAGGAAATGCTATATCACAGGGTTCTTGCCAGGGTTTTGCATCATCATAGTACTTAGCCCGTGGAAAAGACTTCAAGTACTCTCTGTAAAATGGATGCATAATATGGTGTTAAAACGTTGGATGTCTTCTAACATGGGGCTTACTAAGGTACTTGATAATTTTTGCACCTGAGGCTTCTTTGTTGAGCCTTGATGTCCCTAAGGAGGGAAAATTTGTCAAAATCAATACCATCATCATCTACAAGATAACCCTTTGAGTCTGCTATGAAAAAACAATAAATGATATACAAGAAATTAAGAATTTTCTATGAAAATAGAACCAAACAGCAAGAAAAGTACAAGAAATATGAAGATATAAAGACTATAAAAGAAAAAAAATATCTCCAAAGCAGTTCAAGAAATATCAGATGTTTCTAGAAATTTAGTTTCTCCAACTGAATTAACTTACCCCCAGCACTGCTCTTCCAACATATTTTTAAATTTCATGAGGGTTAAAAGAAAGCTTAAAATATTTATGGACACTACACATGCTCCTTAAATTATTATCAAACACTAAGCAATCTCTTCTAGCATGTAGTTTCACATACTTCAAAGTAAATTGTGCATTATTTTAAATTCCATCCACATCGCATCCCAAATTCAACCAATTTAAAATCTCATTCTTTCCACACTAATTTGGTACAATTGGTGTTGTAATTAACTTGTTTTTTTTACAAGTTTTTTGTTATTCAAATCAATGACACTCAGTTTAGCAAATAATATTCTCCTATTATAAATGATTAAGATCTAAAATGGCTAATCTATGACATTAAATGTAATTAAATATTATTAATAATTAGTCCCATCCCTCCAGCTTAAAGATTCCAAATGAACCAGCACATTAAGCCTAATATTTTGAATTGATTGACTAAGAATATCAATGTGAATCCCAATGGTAGAAAAGAGACAAAAAAGATGCACTACAAGAATAGAATATGGTTGAGTAGAAATAATAATATTTAATAACGAAAACAAAGATACAATAAGAACATTTTAAATTTTACCTTATTAATTATTTATAAGCATATACAAATACACATGAATGAGCATGTACATCTATGCATTTATAAACACATGTAAACTTTAAAGCAAATTTTTAATATGGTTGTAAGAACATCAAATTGACAAGAATAAAATAAGTGATAAACTTAAAATAAGATGCATTTGTAATTAACTCATCAGCAATAATTAACTTAATAGTAATATACTAGTGGATAATCGATACGTATACTAATTACTTTTCAAAGTTTGGATTGTAATTATAAATATTTTAAGTGAAATAAGAAATTACTTACAATGGAAGAACTTCACAAATAAACTAATAAATATATACATACACATATATATTTAAGTATATATATGTATATAAATAAATTAGAATATACATATATAATTACATGCATAAATAAATATTATATATATATATATATATATATATATGTATATGCATATGAAGGCTAAATTTATTAAAAAGTGCTTCCATAGAATGCCCATTAGGTATTCTCCACCTTCAATGTGAAAATCTCCCATTTTCAGATTATTAAAAATGATTACCAATCCTCAACCTTTTTAGCAAAAAGCTTGTAGCTTAAAGGTTCTACGACAGATTCTTTCATGAAGAATGAAAAATCTCCCCAAGTAGGTTCAAAACAAGACGTCTACTACTTGCTTATTGGCTTTTATATGTGGCAACATCAACAGCTGATTCAAGATTTTACTGGTTGATTTGCTCTCAAAACATCTTTTCGATGTAGCATGACAAAAAATGGCACCAACACATTGAGTATGGCATACCAAGTGTTTCAACAACTTTGTTCAATCAATAAGGATATAGGAAAATAACTTGGTCATGAAGAATGTAGCTATAGAATTTAATTTTGTGCTCATATCACTTTCTCATTTTCCCTCACTCTATCAATCTACATAACCTGATCCACAATAGTAACAAAAATCCTTATAAGAGCAATAAATCAATCTTTCACTTCACTTTTGCCACTGCAATTTATTCCCCTTGTCTACTTCTTTAAATATAAGAAAAATAGTAATTGAGAAATAATTGAGCCAGATGTTAATATGATTGAAAAACCAAATGATGTCCTTTGATCAAAAAACAATGGCACAAGAGATAGCAATAGGAAGCACCAGAGACAAGAAAAACAGGAATCGATTTTGGGATTAGCACATAGTCCATTATGACATTCGCAGAGTATGTTACCTTCGAAGGAATACAGGAGGAAATGAGCTCTTAATTTCTTAGAACAGATTGTTATGGCTTTTTGAATAGCTGAATTTGCATTCATCTATAGTAATATACTGATTAGCATAATCCAAACTTTTAAAAAATTGAAATAATAACCTTTGAAAAATATTTAAAAACAATGATGTTAACATAAAAAGAAAAGTATGGCTTAAAATAGGATGTACAGCATCAATAGGTCTTCACTCTTTTCAACATTTGCATCATCGAACAAAATTATTTCAACCATCTGCTTGCTAGGAAACTAAAATTGATAGTTCAAACTCTAATAGACTGTTTTCACTAGCCATAATCTCATGCTTTCCAATTTTGATAGTCTCATTTGAGAATAAAGATGATCAGGTGCTTCATTGTTCTATTGAATGGCTTAAATTCATCTAAATTGATCTCTAAATCTGTTTTGATATTCATTTTCACACAAACAATTCAAACTTCCTACAATTAATCGTCAACACAAGTTTCTTCAACAAAATCATATACTGCAACCATACTTGTGAAATTCTATAGTAATGCTTTCTCAATTTTTTACATCAATGGAAAGTCCCATATATAAAAGTAAATGTCTACTCTACGTATAAACCTAATTCAAATTAGAAGGATGAAAGGGGAAAAAAAAAGAAGAAAATATACAATAATAGGAAATTACATCATATCAGGTAATAAAAGTTAACTTTCTAGCATCTAACTATCCTAATTTAGAATATAACTTCTTAATATACAATATAAAGATAATTTCTAGAATATGGACAAGAAGTTTGGGCATATTACTTTCAAAGACTTTGACAATCTCCCTTGAACTGGTTTGTAGATACCTTATATTCCTTGTTTGTAATCTCTTAAAATTTTGAGACAGGCAATCCCTTCAACACATGTGCTAGTTGATTTATTGATTGCAGATTGGCAGTATTGATTTATTTGCTACCTAACTTTTCCCCAATAAAGTATCCATTAATCTCAACATTTTTGTACAATGTTGCTGAACAAAGTTATTTGCTAAGCTAACAGCTAACTTGTCAAACATACTTCTCTCATCTCATCTACACGAATATGTAGGTCCTTTAGAATAATCCTTAGCAACAATTCACAAAATCCATGTATCATGGCTAAAAATTCAACCTCAGCATTTGCTTGCCATAACACATTACTTTTTTGCTCCATGTATCTCGATTTCTCACTATAAATGCACAATAGCTTATAGTAGATCTCTTTTCTGCCATGCATACTACACACACTTTATCAATGTATGCCTCGATTTGTGGTTCATCTCCTTTTAGTAAAAGAACCCCCCTTATAAGGGTAACCTCTCAATTTAAGAGGATTTGTTGTGCATTCTTTAGATGTTTCTATCCTAAGTCATGCATATATTGACAAACAACAGGGACAACATAGGCAATATCAAGTTGTATGTTCCTTGATTACTCTCTTTGCAAACCATTTCTCTCCTTTTCTTGACCTAACTTGTGATTTGAATCAATAACGATACCAAAAGACTTGATTCAATGTATGCTTGAATCTTTAAGTGAAATACATGAAATCTCATGAGAAATAAGTTTATCTCAATTCAAGAAAATATTTCAGTCTTCCTAAATCCTCGACTTCGAATTATCAAGCTTGTTGAGATTTCAACATTCCTAATTCTTTTTTATCACACTTATACAATTATATAGTCTATATCTACAAATATCAAAATAATCTTCCTCCTCTTAAGTGATTAATGAACTAAGTATGATCACCTTGAGTCTATTTGTAACTAAACCAAACCATTGCCTAAATGAACCAATCTAAGCCAATGTCAATTACTCCAACATTAATCAGAAGATCAATTATAAGTTCATTCAATCATCATGCAATCCATGATTGAGGAGGAATCAAAGGAGAATACATATTACAAAAATTAGTTGCGCAGCATACATTCGACGCCAATTGTTTGCGTAGTTGCATGCAGAAGCACGCAATTCAGGGGACTTGGGGCACAGCCGCACATGGGACAACGATGCATGGGGTGCCCACCACTGCACGCACAGCATGTGCCACAACAGGTACACCTACAATGCATGTATGTTACACAAGAGCTGCAAGTGCACCTACATAAGCATGCAGTTTGCACGCGAGTAGTGGGTACTACACATGCAGAATTTACACATGCAATAGGTGTATGGTTTACCCACATGCAACAGCACATGCACACACGGACTCTCTGCAGCAGCCAATGTCTAGTCAAACTTCATGTATGATGTGCGAATTAAAATCTTGGACTTATTTCAATAGCTATGAGGGCTTCTTTGCTCTTGAATCTTGCTTTAGTTGCTTCAAATTGGCACCTAAAGGTTAATTTTCTGGTGTAGCATTTTGTTCAAGGCCCAACAAACCTAGGATTCCACAAGTTCATCGAGAATCGTTTCCATAATAGTCGTTATTGTAATGGAACTAGTGCCTTTGTTTCAATTGGCTTTGGATTTAAGTAGTAAAGAGACATATCAAGTTCAAAAAGAAATGAATAAGATGAGGGTGAAAAAGGTGATTTTAGATGTTCAAGAAAAAACAATCGAACATAAAGACACATCTTACATCTTCTCGAACTATATTTCTCATTGAAGATGAGTGCAAAAGGATTTATAGTGAGGTATGACTTTTTAGAATGGCAAAAAAACTTGTAGTGATGGATTCACATCAATTATAACCCTTTTGGGTGAAAGTATTGCCAATAGACATATTTTGTGAGTTGAGATTCTAACAAAGATTCATGAATTTGATAAATATGAAGAAAAAAATATAGCGAGAGACTTTTGGAGGAAGTCTTCTAAGGGAGATTATGATTGATAGAATAGTCAATGGAATTTGGTTTGCAAAATTATTGGGCTCTAAGTATAAGATGAGTAACATTGAGGATTGCGTCCCTCCAAGGATTTTAAAAACATTAGATTGAAATAAAAGGGCAAGAGCTTGTCATTAAAGAGTTACATTTTTTTTACATAATCCAATTTGTTGAGTTGTCTCAACGCATGAGCATTCATTAGCACAATTGAAATAATTTTTACCATTGTCAAAACATATCCTACTTTTGATTTTGCCTCCAAATTATTTGAAAATCAATTTTTGAAATTTAGGTAGGATGACAATTAACTCAGATTCTACTTATTTTCATGAAGAATAACCAAACAACATAAACACAATCATCAATAAAAGAAATAAGCCATCATGTTCCATTAACATTAGTACTTTTGAAGAACCACTTTTAGAGTGGAACAAAAGAAAAGAATTATAATCATTTGTTGAACATGTAAGAAATAAAACATGATTTACAAAATGATAGACATCATAATAGAAATCAGTAGTCAAAATATTTAAATAATAAGAAACACATTTTAGAAACAAAAAGGGGGAATGTCCAAGCCAAATGATATACCTAAACAAGGCTTACTTAAAGAACATAAGAAAGCAAATCAGGACTAGGAAGAGGTGGATCATAAACATTTTATTTTGTTAGTCTTATAATTTTTGAAGATGATGATAATCACATTCCCAAGTAAATTCAATCTGAAAGTGATAAAACAATAAAAGGTTTTAATTAAGTTATGAAAGTGGAACATGACTAGAAAGAATTGGATCGATACTCCTTTCATTTTGATGTTTGGCAATTCTTCAAGATGGTACAAACCATCACATTTCCTCACAACCCATCTTCCTCAAGGTAATGCTTTGGAAGGAGCACGAGGCAAATAAAATAAATTTTGCAATAGGTCCTATGGTTATCAGATGAATACAGATTGTGTTAGCAGACAAAATAGGAAAGTGTAGAACATTTTTGAAGCAAGTTAACAGACTCAGGCATACACTTCCTTGACCAATTATAATAATGGAAGCCATAAGTTACAATGATCCTTCGGCTTCCAAAGGAGGATTTATGGGCTTTAAGAATAACAACAACATCGTAGAACCTACGATAGGTTACTATAAAGTTTATAAGTCATGAATCTAAATGAGGAGGATTTGAAGTTTTAAGAGCTTTAAACAGAGAAATGACCATATATTGGAAAGAGAACAAAAAAATAAAAATTTTTAAAAGAAATTAAACAAACCTCCAAGCTCCCCTATTTCTCATCACTTAAACTCCTTGTATTCTTCAATGTATTCAACAACTATCTTTGAAAAAATTTTCATATTCTTATTCTCTTTCCTAATATGATTGACTTCTTTTCTATTAGTGAGATACATTTGACCTTATTTATGTTCCTTAAATACTGTGGCAAAAACTAGGAATTGTGCTTTACATTAAAGTTTGAACTGTCATGGGTATGTCGTTACAATGAGCACACCACAACCAATTCCTCTTCAGAGTCTTCTTTACATTATTACTTGGCCTGGTTCCCTTGCTGCCATCATCTCCTCTTCAAAACGCCATTGTACCGATTTCAGATGGATTATTTTCCCATGTAACCTGGTAATCCCATGTGTCCACTCCCGTTAGCTTGAGTGATAAAATGAGTATTTCCCTGAGTGTTTGAATTATGTATTTGCCAAGGATTCTATTACCATGCATGCTACAGTGCCACCTGATAAACCTAAGCCCATGAAACTTTATTCTCACATCATGATTGTAATCTATTTCCATCCATAAATTTATCATGTTATTGTAGCAATTAGGAATTGACAAGTTTCCTTGCTCTGCAGAAGTAACTTGAACCTTCCAAGTCATTAACCAATGCAACATCCTTGTAATTGTATGTTGCAGAGTTTCCAAATGGCCTTTGCAGGCATTCATGTAGTTCCATAACCAAGGCACATATCGGTGTGTCTTCTTCAACCCATGCATAGAATCTACATTCAATTCCCCATGATTCAGGTTTTAGATGATCTATCTCTCTGCATCCCTTAAGGAATGTCTAAATGATCTAACACCATTGAAGATAATTTGACCCATCAATATGATGGATTAAGCACATAGTCCAGAAGTTGCTACTTAAGATAATTGAGAATGGAGATTCACATTAAATGGCATCACAATGGTTCATGATTTATTATTTCTCCAAACAGGGCCCTAGTCCAGTGGTTCAAGTCGAGCTTATCCTTGTTTTGGCAATGCAATGGTTTATGGTGATAATCTATGGGATCAACATGAGCATCTCTTGTTTTTGTTCAAAGCTCATGTTCTATGTTTTACTAAATTCAACACAAAACACACACTCTAAATCAAGAATCAATTCAAGAGTAAGAATTTGTCACAAAATTGGGGAAACCAGTAGCAAGGGGGGACCCAAGTGCATCCTCGGAGCTCATTCAATTAAGATCAGAGCAGGGAAGGTGGGATGGGATCATGTCTAAGGTGCTTGATATTGCATGCATAGTTGATACGTCTTTGTTTCCTTTAATGATGAGTCAGGCAGGGAAGTATTTGTGGAAGTTATCAACATTTCTTAGAATAGCTTCTTAGGATTTCAGAGGATTACAAGGATCTAAATGGCCTTGCAATACATGAAAACAAGAGAATGGAAGAATAAAAGCCAATGAAAAAGAGGCAAACAAGAGAATGTGGCAATAAGGAAAAAAAAAGACCAAGGTAACAAAGCTTTAAAGAAGTTGTTAGATCGAATATCATGAAGAATTTTGTGATAATCCTTTTTCATTTCTTTAAATTAATGGGGTTGTCCAATATATAGAAGTAGGTTACTCTTCAAGTATGGAAAAAATTCAAACTAAAAGTATGAAAACAAACATGGGAAAAAAGATATAATAATAGGGAATCACATCACATCAGGTAATAAATGCTAACTTACTAAAACATAGTCATAAAGGTGATTCCTAAAATCAGGAAATCTATTTTCGGAAATTTGGACATTAATTTTAGGGAATAATCCCTACTTGTTTATCTCTCCTCTACCAAATTCTTCTATTTATGTCGTTGATAATTCACCATTTCTCAAAGTACTTTCATGTGGAGCCTAATCATCTCACTCCATAACCTTTTTAATGTAACAATGATGGGTTATTTGTTGTATCCCAAAATGCATGACTTCCAAACTATATTTCAATTTGTATCCCATGATCCACTGATATCTGGTATTATGAATCAGTGCACCTTCTGCCTCAATGAGTTATGTTATCTGGCGGTATCACACAGAGAAATGAAAACAATGGGCAAGATTCACAAGATTTTAAACTCTTAACAGTAACATTCTACAAGTTTCCATCTGAAGGAACACACGATGTTTAGCATTAAATCACCAAATCGGCTGCTGCATCGCCATAATATCCATGGCATTGCCTGGTTTAGCGAGCACCAAAAGGGAAGGTAACCCGCTCCCAAGTTTCTGGCAAATATCACACTTTGTGTTAGGGAAGTTTTGAACACTAGATAATGGCATATTGGAAAGGTCTTCAAGAGCAAAAAAAAGGCAAAACCAAGAAAAGGTGTAAAACAAGGTAAAAGGAAAAAAAAAGAAAGCGTTTGGAAACATTTTTCCAACTGAAACCAAAGTTTCCATCCATCATGACCAGCATAAATTATGCACATGTATTTCACAATTGCACCACAAATTGTTATCCAAAGAAAGGCCCACAAAAGGAAACAAAAGTAACAAGAGCTAAAAGTACTAAATTTGTTATCATACAAAAAGGATGGCATAGAAAGCAATGATTTTAAATTCAATAAACCATTTTATCATCCACAACTTCATATATAATAAAGCACTAATCAGATGTGTGCATTACCAGATATTGTTAGAGGAATAGCACCATAAGCAAGAAGTTTCTCGAGAACATGCATTGCTATCTTCCCAGCACCACTCACAACACATCTACAGACCCATAAGCATAAACCAAGGACAAAGTTTAGGAATTTATTTCACTAGAAAACAAAGTGATCATCATATTAAAATAACAAAAAGTTAAAGTAGCAATATAAAGGAAATGCCACAATAATGATCAATAATAAAGAGAGAAATTGTGACTATTATGATGATAATGATGATTCATTTCTAAGTTATCTAAATTTTACCAGAAAATTCTTATCATACAAACTATACTTTTTTCATGTCAAATGGTAGATGATCTGATTTTCTTTGGCATGGCCACTAAGCTAATCCACCTAAACTCTAAGTCATGCATTGAAAACATGGAAGGAAGGGAGGGGACCTTCAGAAATTTCTGAATTAAGGCAAAATCAAGAGTGTTATCATTGTCTTCAATAATGTGTCTGACAGAAACAAACTCCCCTCCTTAGGGTTCCCTACTAACCACTCAGATGAGAAATCAAGATCTTATCTTTCTCATAAGCAAGTCTCTTAGGTTTCCTAGGGCATTGCCATAACAACAAATCAAGATGACATGTCACCTCATGATGTATCCTTGTTTGAAGAGAAAGCACCACCACAACACTCCACAAGGGGTTAGTAGATGGTCATCCCTTTACTAAGCCTTGTGCTTAGACAATTGTTGCTCAACTGTTCAAGCGTTGCAGTGGTTGTTTCCAATTCAATAAGGGTAGAATTGAAGATCTAGCAAACACTTTTTATTTGACTCCTAAGAGAACGAAAAAGCTGCAACATTCTTGCTACTATACACATTGACCTTGACTTGATATTATTCATCCAATTGAATCACATTCAAAAGAGGGCCACAAGCTCAAGGTAAAACAGTCAAACAGGTTATCAATATTAAGAAACTTTTCATTAACCATGTAGGCCGAATCTTCTCCATAATCTTGTTCATATGTTCTTACATAGATGAAACCAACCTAAAATGAAAGTCATAAAAAATGCCTATTAAATCCATTACAAGAATAATAGTTAAATCACCTACCAACAAAGCTAGTCTCATCATATTTCATTACTTCACTATGACCATAATTACAAAATTCTCTATCTGCATGCAAGACTAACAAAAAATCAAGTTAGGGTGGGTTGGCAGAGGGGATCCAAGTGTACAGAGTTTGGTTACATGCATCCAAGGGGCTGATAGGATCCCACTTTCATGAAATTGAATCAATTTTCAAGAGGATCTCCAAATTAAAAATGTTACTTGTTATTACCTTTAGTGTAAAGAATGGTTTAGAGTGAACTTTATCATGACAAGCTCACTAAATGTTAGAGAGTGGCCTGCCAAGCTTACCAACCCATTGCTAGTGTCATCCATCTACGTTCAGTTAGCCATATTATCATATAGCCCTCAAATGAGCACTATCTTGCCTACAAAACCGAGAAACGGTTCCGCAATAGTCCAAGTACCATCTCTCACAATGTTGCCTAGTTCTTGGCTTTACAAAATCAGAATGCATCAAACAAATCCACTTTTCAAAATCTTAAACATTTCAAGTGCCATGAAGTTCCACAAATAAAAAAAGAAATAACATTTTTTTTGTATAGCCTCTCCCACTAAGCTTGTCCCTAAACCTAGAGTGGAAAGCAACACAATCTCACCAATAACAAAATGCTCATTTTTGTCAAAATTAAATGAATATCATAAAAAATAACTGATCTTAATTTTTTATATAGTATATCACCAAAGTCTAGAATGATAATAAACAATGATCATATAATCATTGAACATGTTTCAAGATCAAGCTTATAGATTCATTTGATTGCGTTCCATGCATTCCAATTTTCTAAAGAAAACAATAATAAATTTTAAAGTCTTTCAAGTTTAAGACGAACATGATCAACTATTAAAAAATAGACCAATATCAGGGTGATTTGATAGTTTTTTGGTTCCTTTGTCAATCTTGTCTTAATTAAAAAAAATAATTAAATATAACATAAGACTATCATATGGCACCACATTGGATACATGATTTCCCATATTTGACTTTGATTAATCATATAGACCACTTGCCATATAGAACGGTTTTTTAACTCTTCTCCAACCGTTTCTCCTAGGAACTCCTTGAAAAAAACTCATATTCACACTAGTTCATTTTCCTCCTTTTTTCATAAAGCTCTAAATAAGCTATTAGCTATTGCCTTCAAGGAAACCTGGCTGCTCAGGCATCAAAAGGGTTCTCACAGGATCGTCACTTGAATTGAACTTCTTACAAGACAGCATCTATCAATTCACCTTCAACTAGCTGAATGAAGTTAAACAGCAGATCTTCATCAACCTTTGTCAACAGTCAAAGGCAAATCGACCACATCAACAATAAGAAGCCTCCAGCCAATTTTTTGCTTCAACCATAGGAATCAACAATCAAGTCAGTGGCAATCTTGATCAAAATGATCTCATGAGATCTGTACTAGATAAAGCCTAGATACGATACTGCAGCACATTATGCTATTCACTCTCCCAAGTTTCTAGAGACTTCAAATGTAATAAATCTATTCTGATATCACAGTGCTCACTTTGGTTTCAGAGGGAAGAAAGGACGCCAATAAAGCATATGGGAAAGCTAATAACAACTTCCCTATAACATACGAATAATATGCTGCATAAGTTATTCATCATTCAAGGAGGTTAAAATATGCATTACATACTTCTAAAAAGGAATAATAATGACACTTCGGTGAAATTTAATTGTAGCTTGCAAAGTTCAGGAGCAAAACATTTACAATGAAAGGTGGGCAGAAAAGCACATGGGCAAAAACTATACAGCATTGATTTTACTGAAGGACAAACAATTGCTTTATAGGTAAATAGGACAAGCAATCCCAGTTCCAACCCAACCATCCGTTTTGAACTAATTTGGAAAGATCCTGAAGTCATGCAAGAGAGGTATAATTTTAGAAGTCAGTTATTGCAAACTCAATACAGAATAAACCAACATGCCATAAACCATTGTCAATTCTGAATACTAATCACCGAAGGGGAAAAAGCTGGACAAAGGATAATGTAACTAAGAAAATACATGGATATAGGAATAATTAAAATGACGGGCAACTTTCATTTGCTTAAATTTTAAATCTCGTAATATAACTGTCCAAACCAGAAAAAATAGCATGCTCCTTATATAACAGCTAGGACAATGTTAAATATAATGAATTTTGCATTCTTAAGTAATACAAATAGAAACGGTACTCCAGAAGAATGTATGTATTAAAGTATGCCTACAAGACCTTAATCCTTTAAGCTCCTTATTCATCTCTGCAAGTATAAGCCGTGCAAAGAAAACCTGCAAAAAAATGGCTATTAGTGCTTACAAAAACTTTCAAGAGTAAATTCAAAGCAAAGTAAAATTGAACTTTAAATTGGAATATAGCAGTAATTGCACATTGCCAAGAATTTTATGCATTCATGGAAGAGCAGTACAATAGGATACCAGTCCATATCCTGTAGCTTCAGTTCGTAGGCTCGAACCCGACCAGACAATCTTTGGTCCAGTAAAGTTTCCCTGCATAATGGTAAAAACTGAAGAACAGAGAAATAAAGAGCTACAAAAGCAAACAAGAAACTATATGGTGTAGTGTAAGAAAAAAAGGAGGATGAATATCACCCCAACTGAGAGAAGAAACACTAAACGATTATCCTCAAAATAAACATCAATTTTACTAAAAGATTATTCTCATAAGAAACATTAATATGTAAACAAAATCACAATAATTGAAAGCTGGCTATCCATCTTCATTTGTGCAAGAAAAACATTTCATTAATCAGTAATAAAAAGGCGAGCCTCATGAATTATCAACCTTCAAAAAAGGAATCCAAGAAGGTAGCATCAAATTGTGGAATCATATTTAATAAAAAACACGAATTAGAACACCTAACACTAGAATGTTCAAATTTATTCTCCAAAAAAAACTTGTGCAAGAAGATGGCCATCTGATTAAGAAAAAAAAAAGACAATCACAAGAAAAAGTGATATAAAGCATCATTCTACGGTACAACAATTGTTTCATAACATTCTGAAGGAGCTCTAGATGTTCCGTTTAAGATTTTCTGCCATTTGTATCAACATGGAAACCATGATATTTCACGGGACTTCTGGCAACTGAATTTCAATTAGATTCTTTTTATCAGACGTAATGTGTGTATCAAACTAGTTTTTCTACAACATTCTTGATCTTTTTATGTAAATCTTTTATTTTACCTTAAACATACTATAATATGGAAACTATAGTCTGGTTTTTGCAACTATTTAACACTTAAAATATATAAAAGAAGCACCACAGGCATGGCTTTTTGTGTCATCATAGGCGAATTGTTCTTTTGTTTGTATCATGCCCATGCCTATGTTATGCTAAATGAAAGTCCATCTCCATACAAATGCACAGCAAAGACCTAGTTAAGTTTGGGCAGCCAACATATCTTAGAAATATAAGAACTGTCAAAAGGCAATCCAGAATGCAACTAATTTAGCAGAAGTCTTTATGCATATTGTTAAGCCCCACAACAAAGGTACGAGTCATGGCACAACAGTAAAATTTGTTGCTATGAAACTTGAAAATCATAAGTTTGAGTCGCAAAAATAGCCTATTTTGAACCATAAGATAAAGTTGAATACATGAGATTGACAGCACCCCAAATATCATGAATGTGGGAGCTTTCACAATATCGAGCTATCCTCCTGTTTTTAACGCACACCCACGAAGCCCTAAAGAGAAATTAAAAACAACCCTGAAGCCAAATTCACAATCTAATACATGACCAAAGCCATATTAAGATTCCAAGAACTTCTTTAAGAATTCAAATTTCATATGAAATTTGGGCATAGAAAATCATATTTGTGTGAAAGTTTTCAAAATTCTATAGGGTTTACTATATAATTCTGAAGTTTGCAATTATGCTTCAAATGTTAATGATGTTCGATCACTTTGTCATGTTCCATAAAATAAACTGTAATTCAAACACAAACAAACTATCTAAAAATAACATTGCCCAAGATTGTGAAACTGAGAAGTAAAATTTAGCTAGTAAATTTTTATTTTTAAGATTATCATCATAATTTTTATTTCAATGTTGCATGCAATGCACATTAACTGAGAATTTCTTGATAAAATTCAAGAAATTTTCCATTAAGGTGCATTGTATGCTACATTGAAATCAAAATTGTGATGATAATTAGTGAAAATTTACTCAATTTCTAAAAAAGTTATATAATTTCAGCTACTAAATTATTCATCATATAAATAAGAAACAAACTTAGAAAACAAGTTAAACAATTTCTTAAAAGATTATGAAAAGTTCATGTAAATTCTAAAACTTACTAAAATATTTTTCCATAAAAATTTCTAAATAAAAATAAACTCTTACACATGCAGAAAATTTACAAAAATGTAGGAGAAACAAGGACGAAATGAATGTTTTTTATCTTTTTCTTTGCAATTAATGGCGGACAAAATTCTATTCACATAAAACTAGAACAACTACAAGGGGATATGAAAAACAACACGAAAAGAATTGGTAAAGTATACCACTACTCACAAGTCGACGTCTCAAAAACTGCCCAGCTACATAGACACCTCTACCTTAGCACAATGGCAATGCTGCATCAACTCTACAGGAATCCGCTCCTAAACGTAACATCAATTTCTCTCTTTGATTCTGGAAATATCACATATACCAATAATCCTAAAATCTATTTACAACTCTCTTATTTATAGCATAAAAAACATTTTCTTTGTTTTCTCAAACAATCTCACACAAATGGCTTCACAATATGCATATAACGAAATTTCCTAATTGATTTTACGGTACATGCAGCTGCTCGCCTGAGCACTTGGTGAGCTACGCTGAGGTTCGACTTGGCAGGTTGGGCCAGCCAATCAAATCAAGCATTCAAGCTAGTATTTCACCCACAGGTCTTCCAACCTTTGGTTGCATTGAGTTTGTTCAATTTCGACCAAACGTGGCAACAAATGCAACACCTTTGGGGTATTCAACTTACTATATAATCTAACACAAACATTCCCACCCATAACAAATACAAAACACAAAATTGGCATCCACATGCAAAATAAAATAGTCTAATAAAGAAATAATGTAGAAATAAATATCTCAATAATTAGATAATTATATACAAAAATATCAAGCTTGACTTGAGCCTACAGACGTAGATCGTAATGATACATCCTTGATGTTGAGTCAAGCTGCTCTACATTGCATGGCCACTCTGATCTCATCAAGTGAATCAAGCAATTCTTCTCTTGTAAGTACAATTATCATGTTCAATAGTACTAACAATCTCTTACGGTTAAAAGCCTTTCAAATTCAAGTTAGTTCACATGCAAAGCATTTTGATGCTCCTCTTGAAACTATTGATATTGCTAAGTATTCTACTCAACAATCGACTTAACGTATTGCCCTTACATAGCTTTTCAAAAATGTTGAACCCTTCACTATTTCTACATTCATGTTTCACAAGACAAAGCAATTCTAAACTTCCTTTGGTAATTTTGGTAGTAGGAAAATAATATTATTCACATTTACGAACTACATCTTTTTATAGAAGTATGTTATCACATTCCAAGTGTATTATAGAACACTTCATAATAAATGAGACATAATTTTTCATTGCAAATTATTTCTCATTGAATATTATGATATCTCAGTTTTATCATATCAAAATATTATCTCAATAAATCGCCGCATCCCAACTTAAGTGGGTTTTGCCTTTCACAAAAGAGCACTCCTACATCGTCACCCATCCCAAAACTATTCCAACCCCTGCATGTTTAATTTTATAGTTCTCATAGGATCTCATGTAGGTTTGCCCCTAAAAGACGTCTCAACATTTTAAGACCGTGGTATTATATATACAGACTAAGATCCTCCCCTCAATAGTTGGCATAGATGATTCATTCATACGCCCTTAAAAGCCGTGCATAGGAGCCTACCAGTTTCCGCTTGGTTTGTCCTCAAACTACATTGGACTAATAGAAGAGGTTAGCTCTGAAATCAAATTGTGACATCTTAGTCTTACTATGTCGAGGCATTGCCGCCTCAGGTACATCATCCTGACCGCAACTGGTTTTGCCCTTCACACAGGAGTGCTCCTACATGGTCACCCATCCCAAAACTACTCCAATCCCTGCATACTTAACCTTAAAGTTTTCATTGAATCTCATGCAAATTTGCCCCCAAAAAATGACTTAAACATTCTAAGACCCTAGTATTATATATGCAAACTAAGATCCTCCTCTTATTAGTCGATATGAACAATTCATTCCTGCACCCCTAGAAACCTTACACAAGAACTACTCTTTTCTCAGTGATTCCTCTCTCTCATAAGACATTACCTGACGGCCACTCCTTGCTCTCTTTAGGCATTACAAACATATATCTAGCAACAATGAAAACATAAATTTCTTATCAAAATATATCCGACCTTTATCCACCTATCCATAGTATGTCCAATTCCAACTCATGACTACCTCTATTATTCTTAAACTTGCCATTACTTTCTCTCACGTTATACAAGTCAACAAGCTCCACACTTTGCTCACAATTCTAATCAAACTATTTTAGTTAGCTCCCATGGTGGATATACAAGACACATGAAAGGTGGCCAAACTAGGAGTTATGGTTGGGGTAGTGCCATGAAAGGTGGCCAAACAAGGAGTTTTGGTTGGGGTAGTACACCATTTCTTCGCTAGCCTAGTTATACCAAATCAAGTCATCATTTCAAACGACATTAGAAAAAGCTCGACTATCCTCCATCCATACAACTTGTTACTAATATAAACTCAATTTCTCTTTACTAGCTTTATCATTAGCTTAATCATTATATCACAAAAGAAAAATGATCATCTTCTCCAACATTATCAGTCATCTATCTCTATCTCTCATGTTGTCAATATATCTAGTACTTCCACTCATATAAACAATAAACATCTTTTTTCTTATCTAGACATGAGACCCTGAAAGGTTACTAAACTGTTATCACAACTTCATCTTTCATGAAGTATTATATGTTACCAATTTTCAATCAATCTACTTTCAACTTTAAAAATTAATAAATCATAGAATTATTCCACTACTTTCTTACCATCATTTTATGTTTTTAAGAATCTCCATAAGAAAAAGTAGATTGGAAGCAAAGTTGAAGCAAATAAAGTTTACCAACCACCACTCTACCTTCTTCTCCTTCAATTAATGTTTCACCTTATACCTGATATAGTTGCTTCAACCATCCTCCATTATCACATCTTCAAGATTGTCTTTTCTCCCTCTTTTCCTCATAGTAATTTTCCCTTTGAGTTGGCTCACTTAGATGTCTAAGACTTAGTCTAGTTCTTAATCACTTGAAGAATAGGTGTTTTATCATATTTCTTAACAATCACAATAAAGTCACTTGGGTTTATCATCTTAAGCATTGATCTAATGTTCTTTTCACTTTTCAAAGTTTTTCAAGAAATAAAAGCTAATGTTTTTACCAATATAAATACTATTTGTGTTGACAATGTCTACGAAATCGATCAAGACCAATACCTATACTTTTCATAACCTATATCATCATTCACTAGAAATCTTGTTTGTATTCATTTCACCAAAATGGCATAACAAATGAAAGCGTCATCATCTCGCCAATACTCAAACTCATATATCCAATATCAACATACCTCTAATGTTTTGGGGAGATGCAACATCAATTGCTAGTTACCTCATTAATTGGATACCTATTCATGTACTTTATATTCATTCATCTCATTTTGATGACAAACTTTCTTTTGTAGCATAATTTTGCATCATTTTGAGTTATTATTGTGCCAAAAAAAGTTTTCAATGCTATGATCCTATCACCCAACTTATGCAAACTTTTATGTTCCACTACCACTTCAAATATATGCTCAACAACCTCGCCCTCTAGCTATGACAACATCTGCCGCTATACTTTCTCCCTCCAAGCTCCATTCAAATAATGAAGATTCAAATTTTCACCTTATTCAATCACACATGTCCTTTTGCTCATCTATCCACTGGCTATTAATACTTTGCTCTCTCACCAACACAAACTATGAAACCCAAAACATAACAAGAAGCATTGTAAGTTTCTCACTAACATAAGCAATGATACAAAAATGTTAGCTCTTTGAGATCAGCATACTTGATACTGGGTTACTTTTCAAACATCAAAAGTATCAATATTGTTAGGTGTATATTGCAATGCTTCAACTAAGTAGTATTGATAGACATGAAGTATGCCTTGTTGCAAAAAATTCACTTAGGTAATTAGTGTTGACTATTTCAATATGTTTTCACTAGTTGTCAAACTAAACTTCATTGAATTCTTCCATCCTTCACCATTGACCAGCATTGAAAAATATTTTAGATAGATGCTAATCATGCCTTTCTCTGTGAAGACCTCCAAGAGCAAGAAAATGCTTTTGCTAGAATTAGCATGGAAATTGAATACATGGTCATGGCCTAGGCTACTCATGAATATGGATGGCAATTATATCTGAACCTGCAAAACTCGCTCTGACCTGTCACTTATACACTAATAAGCTACTTATGGACTAAAAAAACTGTTAATATGGAACCAAAACAAATACTTAAGGATAGAAATTTCTATATATTTGTTGTTAACCTCAGTCCCTATTATAAAACATAATAACTTATTTTTGAATAAGAGATACCAAAACCAATCTCTATGAACCTTATTGCACAATTGTTACATAAAATAGAACTGATAAATATACAATTTTAGAAATGACAAAGGTTAAGAAAGCCTTTGACATTAAAGGCCCATATTTTAGTTAACGTAGTGCTCCAAATGTGATTGTTAGGAAGCAATCATAATTCAAACCATATACATTGAAAAAGAAGATCTCCATTAGGAAAACTTTTGACAATCAATCATAAAAGTTGTTCAAGCAAAACTTACAGTACACCTAATTCCTAAGTATGTGGGCTCCTTCACGATGAAGTAAAATAGTTCAAATGATTCCATTAGATCATAGGAGAACAAATGCTGTCTCAACTACAGTAACCTATTGCTAACGATGGTGTCTAAAGCACTCCTTTAAAACCAAAACTCACCAAAATCGTACCCACAAGCGCTCCCAAATTATTTATGTTTGGATATAACCAATAGGAATTGAAAAAAAAAAGCTATACAACTAACAAAAGACATCTTCATAAGATCCATCATCACCATAAGCCTTCCAAAAGCCCATTGTCTAACAACTATCCCTAACCATTCAAAGCTTATTGCCATCTTCGGCATAATATTCACCCTTTTATTATAGCATCCATCTCAAGCATATTATTCAACCATTTTATCCTTGGATCATTGATAAATCACTATCGCATTCCATAAACCTTGCTACACTAACACTTTTACACCATTGCCAGCCTTTTTTGTAGGTATTGTAAAATAATATGGATCAAACAAAGATAAAATTCATGTAGGATACATTTAATTTCTATTAAAATTTAGATAACACCTCACACAAAAAAATAAGTTTGAATTATTACAAGGTCCATTCACATCATAATATTACCATACGAAGTGAATTTCCAAAGTTGGAGATACCAATGATTTAGAATGATTTTTGTTTATGAGTAATGAAGTTATTGAAAAATCTTAAACTTCTTCTTGCTAAAAATTTTCAAATCAAATTCACTAGTCTTATCATAGCAAAGTTATAAAATAATAATGCCAGCATTTCTCATTGAGGTCATAGACAAATGATGTCCTGTGATTCCTATTTTCATACATGCTCTCAAATGACTCAAATCTTCCAAGAGCTAAATCATTATTCTGGCATGATGCAGTGCCCCATGAGATGCATCACATTATTAGAGGTTTACCTTGTTTTGTAATCATTTTGCAAATAACTTTAATGAGAATGATACATGGTTTATTTGATTTTACAAAAAGCAAGTTAAAGCATTTTCCTAAAACCCAAAGTCAACAATTTTTGTGGGAAAACTTATTCAGAAACTTTACATTTGAATCCCAATTTCATCTTTGGTTTGTTCAATATTTATCATAAACACTTACAAGAAAAACAAAAGCATCACTCAAAAAAATAAATATTGAATTAAAATGTGGTGGCAATATCTATAAAAATGTTAAATTAAATAAAGTCAACACCCCATAAAAAACGTATTGCTCCATAAGCTTACTTAACCAAGAACTCCTGCACGAGGGCATATAATTCAATATTCACAGTTGCTAGTTTCATCTTGGTCTTGGCTTCTTAAACCAGTGCGTGCCATTGTATGCAGCCTTAGCAACCAAGAGATCTTGTTTGGATTTATGCTAACATAGGAAGTTTACTTGTATCACTTGTTTATTACATGATCTAGTTGTACGGTATAAAAGAAATATATTTAAGTTTTAGCCTGCATATATGGTTCTAATTTTTATGATATATTCAATTTAGATTTCATTGAGTAAATAGCATATGCACGTTGGCATGCTTTTGGAGTATGCATGCAGGATTATTATAAGAACATCAATTGTTTTACTTGTTCCTCTTATGCTCCAGAAACAATTCAATTTCTCCCAATGTAGAAAATTAGATATTCTTTGTATATCTCAGTAGGGCTATTTTGCAGTGTGGAATGACAAAGCCATTACCAAGAATGGTACAAAATCAAAAATGTATGCGAGAACTGATAATGCATTCAGAGTCTCACTATCCTAATCCTCAACAGAAAATAAGCTATAATTTCTTCATGTAGAGACATAATCAATTAATATGACAAACTGTGCAACTGTGGGACTAACTTCTAAAAATTCCATACCACTGTTCCACTGTAGTTGCAGGATAAGCAATTTGTTATGTTAAAGTGAGATATAGAGGTAATCATGGGATCTACAAGGTGAACTACCCATGAGGCCTAAGATAGAATTTTCAGACTCTATTCAATAAAGAATGAAAATAATCACACCGCCACTCTGAGAAGCTGCAGGCAATTTGTAAAATTTATACATACTATAGAGAAGAAATTTTGAAACAAAAAAATCTGGACAGAAAAGGACCAAAATATACAATGCTAAATTATTAAAGGATAGCAAAAAAAGTAAAAGAATTACCGCATGGCAAGAAAATACCATTCAACTTTTCAAAGAGTTTATTGGTATCAAATTACCTGGAAATGGCCAGCAAGGCGCCTATACCGTCCAAAGAGGTAACCCATTTCTCTAGGACCAACACCCATATCTTCTGCTGGAAGATCCTAGCCATAATAAATAAAAATAAGATTTGAGTTTTGGGACATTACTTACTAGGTTGCATATCACTAGTTGGGATAATAGTGAATAAAAATGTCTAGCTTGGTTGTTACCTGATCTGGGCCCAAATATTTATACAACTCGTCCATAAAGCTTTGGCAAAAACGCATGATCTGTAACATAAATAATTGTTCTTTGAATATGAAAATTAATTTAGATTAACTAAAAAATTTATACCTCATTTTCGCTTTTTCCTTTTGGATCAAAATCACTCCCACCCCCAGCCCCTCCAAGTTTGTATGGTGACAAGGCATTCTTCAGGGTCTACAAAGAGCAACTAGCTTAATAATCAGCAAAACTTTCACAAAGAAAAACATATTCTGATCTTCTCAAGATCAGTAAGAATGAGCAACACTGCTGCTTTCAGCTAGCTACTTAGTTAAGTACCCTTTTGCAACATTCAATCTTGCATGATATGAATCCGGTTGCATCACAGCTTAAAAGAATCCTCAAGAACAACTAACATGGGTTTAGTTCTATCCCTACAAAATGGGATACGGTTCCTTCTAATTGCTTGCATGGATATCAAATACTAATTTCTTCCTTTAATGCTATTTCACAAAATAGTGAAATAAGCACATATGATTTGTTGCTTTTGCTAACAATTTCAGATGTTGGAAGGACATCATAAGAGGCCATAGCCCATTCACCAACTCCAAGATTTCATAGCCGTGGAAAACACATTTGTTGATGGCAAACAAACATCAGAGTAGCCCCTTGCTCAATGACACACAAACATCAGGCTATCAATAAAAAGTACCTGCTCAAAAGCCATAAATTTTGCAATGCTAAGGTTCATGGTTGAATGAAATCGAAGACCACCCCTGCAAGGGCCCAAAACTTGACTGAAATGCACACGAAAGCCTCGATTTACATGCGTCTCTCCTCTATCATCAACCCATGGCACCCGAAAGATGATCATTCGCTCTGGTTCTAATAAGCGCTCCAGAATGTGGATATACCTGACATGGAAGTGAAATAGTAACTACGATTTTGTTGTCAGAACTATAGCCTCTGACAGATGCAATAAAGAAGAACAATTTGGAGACAACTTACTGAGAATTCTTTAACAGCACTGGTTCCAAAGAGTTTATCACTTCTTGCACTGATTGTAAAAACTCAACTTCACAAGGATCCCTCCTTAAGATAGATTCAACAATTGAACCAGCCGTTTTGGACATTAAGGCTATAATTATTTTATAGAGTGGAGAATGAATAACCATCAATCAGATTCACATGGAGAAGGAAATCTATCAAAAAATAATAAAAAACTTGTAGAGATTTGACAATCAGTTCAAACTCTAAAAGAAGCAAAGGAGAATGATCACAAAGGATTCCATTAGTTAAAATATACGGCACTAATTATGTGTCAAATTGAAATAAGGAAATGAAAAACAAAACTACCATTCTAGACTTGATCAAAGACCACGAATATGCAGCCACTGACATAAAAGTTTTGGAATCTTTTTCACTTGATTTATTTCAACTTCCCAAATGCAAGAAAACCAATTGTGATTTATCCAACATCACTACGAAGTGCTACAGAATGAAAAATCAGCATCCAAGGAACTACTTTAGCATATGCACTGCAATTGTGACAGACAAATAAGGGACAAAGCAATTATATTCATATGTTTAAATCAGTAAACTTATGCATGGAATGAAGAACAATCATCACTAGGGCAATAAGTTATTAACATAAAGACAATTTGACATTCAGAAAAACATAAAAACATCTGAGTGTGACTTGAAATAATTGAGCAATCTGTATCACAATCGAATTACAGCTACCTTTAACATAAACTGGTCTCTCAACAACGGGAGGATTCTTGTCCTTAGATGCCATTTGGAGCCGCAGAGCCTCTTTATGAAGCAAACTGTTATTATGTTCCTCTAATGCACTCATTTGCATGTTTCTGCTTCCCTCATTCCCATAAGGGTTTCGTCTATGCTTCCTCCCATACTCCCGACAAATTGAACAGAATATCCTAGTCGTGCCTTCATGAACATCTACATAAGCCCATTTGTAGGTGTCTGCCCACTCCTCCCGCCATTTCTTCACTACTTTCTTCTTCCTTTTACCCTGCGGCAGTTTTCCCAGGTCGTGTTGATCATCGTTAGGCACATGAGACCCCAAAAGGAGCTGCTTGTGGTCTTCTTGCTCTTCCGCGACAGAACTTTCTTGTGGATGTACAGCCACAAGTGGTGTACCGGTAAATGAAGGATCATCGTCTCCTGGTCCTATTTCTAAATCAATTTCTTCCCCCATCCCCCTCATCACCAACGGATGAGGTTGACCAGCCTGCCGAAGCAGATTGATCTCATCCATCGCAGAGTTCATCCCTGAACCTCTCCCAGACGCCAACATCAGCATAAAGAATCAGCACAAGAAACAGCTTGCATCTCCCACCCCCCAATAAAACGTGCCTAGCCTTTGTCTTGAACCAACTTTGCAAGTAATTTAAGAAATAATTCAACAGGAGGTCACGTGAAATAATAGCATCCAAGGGCATAAAGAAGACGAACCTGAAGCTTATATTCAAGTCAGAAGTGGCAAATTATACACCTACGATTACACTTATAAACCCCGGATAAACAAAATCAAAATTCAAAGTTCATCAAAGACCTACACTCTTCGTTAGTTTGTCGACCTCAGCAGATTTGACAATCATAGCACCATAATTCAACTTTTCAAAGCTGCCAAAGTACAAAAACAAGACGAAGACCTAGCTCCGTTCATAAAGCACTGAAGCAGAGAAGGTATAATCAACCAAGACTCCGAATTACGGTCAGTATAGAACTCAAGACTGACAACAGAAAAACTTGACAGGACCACAGAATCCCAAATCAAAGGCAGCAGATATGCGTTGCCAGGAAAGTTTATCGGGATTTCAAGCAGTAGTTCTTCTATATCGCCGTAAAGATTTTAGGTCAAGGAAAAGGATCGTTCCGTTCAAATAAGAACAAGAAACCCTTCTTTTGGTGAATAATCGAACGTAGCCATCATTTTATCCTACAATTCTTCTTCCTTCCTCTCGGCCATCCCCCTCCGAGTCGGAGCCCAGACGGCCTTCGATACGTGTCCAAAATGCGGCCACAGAAAACAGTTTATGAAGTGGGTGTTCAAAAGGCCGACTTCGAAGGGTTTTATAAATTACTAATACATTTACCTCTATTTTTTAATTAATTTCATCTCAATTTTAATGATAAAACTATTAAAAATATAATATTAAAGAATCTCGTTCGATCGCTAACAAAATTTTCGATTTTTTCTCTCTCTAATAAATAAAAAACGATGAAAATTCTTTTTACTACAATAAAATAAATTTTGCTGAATATCATCTATTTTAAATATTTAAAATCAAATAGACGAATTAGCTTTCGTGGTAGGGATCAAGGCTTCACTCTGTGGCAATAAAAACTAATTGGTATTAATAAAAAAATTAAAAATAATAAGAATAGTTTAGTTAATTAAATTAAACTAAAATATGATGAGCAGTTATACCAAAAATTGGGATTCATGAGATGCTCAACAAGTGATAATGTTACTCAAGCAATCATTTATATTATTAAAATCTTTGAAGAGACTCCAAATATCACAAAAATATTCTCGATATGATGACAAAATAGCTTTGAATCTATGAAGCAATTCCTCACTCTTAGAGTTTCAAATTTATTATACATGACTTTTTAGCTAAAGTTAGCACTTACAAAACATGAGAGATATGTCATGATTTACCGTAGGTATAAGACATCTCACAATATTATTTTATTAAAGTATTTTAAGAAAATTCGAATAAAAAGTTTTTCTTTATGATAACTTTTTAGATTAAAAAGAGATTTTAAAAACATTTATAAGAAAATGCTAAAAATAAATTTTATGTAAAATAAAATTGAGAAATTATGAATGATGCTCAACAAATTTTGATTACTTCTTAGATTGAGAATAAAAGCATTTTTGAAGTAGCCCTATCAAACGAAGCCAATGAAATCTATTCCAATATTGACTTAAAATCAAAACAATTTGAATTATTATGAAAATAATGAATATTGTCAAACTTGGGAGGTGCGTACATTTGATTAAATCCTTTCTAATTTTTAACTCATCGCTTGTGATATTCTCTCACCTCTATCTAAACTCTCATTCATGTAGTCATTATATCAACTCTTCTTACAATGTACAAGTTACCATATATTTATTATGTAAAATTAAAATAAAAATTATTTTTTTAGTTGTACATTATTAATATCACACGTGATTATCTCTTATGTAAATAAAGCAATTGATTAAAATACATAAAAAAAATCCATGTAAACAGTCTCAAAAATTAAAATTTGAAGTATACTCATCAAAATAAGTCTAATAAAAATAGGTTTGTCAAAGTTAAAGTTTATTCAAAACTTTTATAAATTTTTATAAGAAAAATTTGAATAATTAGTAATCAAAATAGTCTTTTAAAAGAGGTTAGTTAAAGTAGGGATAAACCCCCTCCTCTCACAAACCAATTGATACAACTATATTGGAGATTGAAAAAGTAATAGACAATAACATAAAAAGGAAGAAAAAAAGATAAAAAATAAAAAAGAAGGAGAGAGAAACAGAAAGATGAGAGAATAAAATAAGCTTGATGTTAAAGGAAAGTTAATTTGGTAGGAGAAGAAAATCATTTGTTAATGCCCATTTATCTTTATGTTGAAAAAATATCAAAGTAAAAATAAAATTGATAACATAATCAAATCACTTAGGCAAGATAACAACAAAAATATATTTTAACATTATTTTCCAAAACCAAAAGAAAATAAAGTATAATTCAAGCATAAAAAGGCAAAGTTAACATATCCAAAAAATTGTCTTAAGAATATACAATATATTATAAGGACAACTTATTTAACTCATTACAAAACTTGTGTTGCAACCTTGTCCCATCTTTCTCATGTTTGATGTCATGTCATATATTTTGTTTATCTTTCTTTTATTTTGAAAATATTTTTCACACATAAAATCATAATAAAATATTTGAAAGCTAATTGCATGCTCAAATTTGACATTCATTTAAAAACATAGTAGAAGTATTTTAAAGTCTTTACCTTTTTTTTAAAATTCTCAGTGGAAGCACTTAATAAATTTTAACATTGTTTAAAACACATTATTTATACAATAGCAAAAAAAGTTAAACATGTCCAAACTAAGTACAATAAAAAATTTAGCATATCCAAACCAAATGGATGTCTTGCTAATGCAACAATTGATATAATTGACAAATATAAATAAAATAATAATTAAGTTAAATTCTTCTAATGTTATCACCCGCACCTCTTTAATTATTTTTTGTTAGATCTTATCTTTACCTAAAGGTATTAAGCCAAAAACAAGTTGGGTCAACATCAATGGCTTAGTGACAAAATCATGTATAAATATGTAAAATAATAAAAAAATTACTATGCCACATACTAAGTCGATATCATACATATAACATAATATAATATAAGAATAAGCAAGATAAATAAAATGCTTACAATCTTTTAAATATTTTTATATTTCATTTTATCTTAGGAATGACTTAGGACAATGATTTTTTATAATAGATTGGGTTGGTTTCCCAAAACACATCATTCCTAGTAAATAGTCCCAATAAATAGCTCATTTAGCTCATCCCTGCAATCATCATTTTCGAATAATAACTGCCAATTTGTCTAGTCATTCATTTTTTCTTATTTTGAATCTTGGCTTTCTTTTGCTAGCACTAAATTGTAAGCTTTTATCTTTCTTTTTCTCTTTTTTACATTCGTATCTTTTCATTTTTATTTTAAGAATATTATCATAAATGACATAGTTGTTGTGAATTAAGATAAAAAAAAAACTATTAATAATATGGACTCATACATAATTAAGTCATATGTAAAAGCAAGCATGGCAATATACCCTTATAAATAATTATCCTCAAATTAGTCATTTTATAACTCTTAAAGAGTCTTTATACATCGAACAACAAAAATCAAGCATATACACATAATATAAATCTATCTATCTTAGAATTTCACAAAACCAAGTTATTGTTTAATAATGAATAGTTTATGTGCTTGTATGCATACTCAATTATTACGTAAAATGAATGACTGAAAAGGATCAAGGTTTAATGGATTTGCAACTAAAAGAAGATTAAAAATTTATGCTTAAGCATTTGGCTTAACTTTTCAAATCTTAGAGCTATCTTGGTTACTCATTAAGGTGTGAATAAACATTTTAGAGATCTTTATTTACATAATTATTATGGTTAGAAATGCTAAACATTTCTTTTATGCTTAGGTGGCATATTAGGATTACAATGCATGCATTTCTTCTTGAAATCATGTTGATTTGCATACATTTATTTTTTTAAATCATGTTTAGGATCATAAGGTTTATATAACTACATTAACTCACTAATAACATAATTACAAACAACTTTAAATCGAATACAAGCTTTGTGACAATAAACTCAAACTTAAATTAGCTATGATCTTTACTGACAACTGATTAAACAATACAGTTTCTAATATCATACTTATATAATCTATACTTAAGCTTTAAGGTATAATTCAAGTTTGATTTTGTCATTTCATCGTATAAGTATGATTTGTTCATAGTACATATTTGATTATCATCTAATATTAGGAATAAAAGCACAAATTTGATCATATAATATATTGGCCTTATAAATGTATCATTCATTCTTTAAGAATCAAGTTTCTATTAGTATCAAATGAGTACAAAGTTTTCTTTGTACAAGCAGACAACCTATTTTCTCTCAAAGTCTATCAAATGTATAAACTTAGTAGCAGTCAGGCATATGTGATTATTATATCATAATTGTATGACTTTAACATGTTACTTTAGTTTAATCACATGCATAATAGTCTTGATATGATTACCTTTACTTTTTTATGGTCTTATCTGATATATTATACAAAACAAAATAAAGTATCATATCTATACAATTTTTTTACAAGATAGTCTAAATGGCTTAAGATAAATATGAGCTTACTACATCTTATGAGAATGATAATCATTAAATTAGACTAAATATCAAAGTTTTTATATTATTATATGATGACAATATGGTCATCGCACTTGTACAATTAATTTTCACACAACACTTAGGACAAGCTTGATATAAAGCATACATACTACTACAATAATCTTATCGTATGTGTACAATTATTTTATTAAGCCTAATAAATAAATTTATTACATAAACATATATTGGATTGTTCTTATACAATCATATTGTACATTTTTTAAAAGATTAGTTTTTGGTTAAAATAAATATAATATGGTGGCAATCTACTATCAAACATGTTTGATTTATTTAAATTATATATATGAATTATATTATACAAGCATAAAAGTATGATTATCTAATATAATATATATAAGAACTTAAACTCTACACTAAGAGTTGACATCATAGAATACAAGAACCTTCTTGGATTTGTACAACAAGTCTTTTTTATTTAATAGTACTAATCATATTATTGGATTATCGAGATGATCTTGATTAAATTCTCCTCATCTCAATATGATGGTTTCAATATACTAATACTATATATTGTCAAAACAAGTAACGACTATTTGAAAAGCCTAACCAATGTAATTAGAGCAATTTTTCAAATAATTTATTTACTTTCAACTCACTCATACATATAAATAAGTTAGCAAGTTGGAAAGAATAGATGTTGTGATTGTAAAATTATTTTAGAAGATAAAATTTGACTACTTACTCAAAATGTGCTAAAGAAAAATAGAAAGAATTCAATTGCTACAACTATTTCACTCTTTGTTGTTCTCTCATCTACATTGCATGGCGTCAAGTTTCACTTTAATGGTAACATCTCTATCATCATCCAATTATTGTGTAACTTTACTTTGAAGATTAATGTATAAGTTATTTGCATAAATTGCTTTCAAGTTTGTATATTCTATTTTAACTAAGTGTTGAATCAAATAGTCTGATTTTGTGTAGTCAAGTGTGGCATATGATTATGAGATTAATGGAGCTATTATTAATCAGATTGACCAAAGCATTAAGAGAGTTGTGTCATACCCACCTATTGGTCAAAAAGCGTTTGTTTAGTAAAATCCTCAATAAGTTAGCCAGAAGTGGATGCAGACCAAGCATTTATGGGCAAACCACTTGAAATTCTGGCATGTTTTATTATTTACTTTTAAAAACCAAGAAAAGTTGACAATAATCAAAATTGTTTGGATGAATTTTTTTATAAACAACAAGAAGTTGATTAGAGATTTAAATCTTAAAGCTTACATAAAGTCTTGTATTATTTGAGATTGAAGAAACTAAATAATTTACCATAAGGAATCACAAAAAGGCACAATTACCACCCTTTGTGGATTGTTAAGTTCCTTTCATTGGTCATGTTGTGAAGTAGGTCTTGAAATGAATAATTTTTATCTCTTTTAATTTGCTAAATATTACAAAAAAACCCATGCCATAATCGTCTCCAAACCTTCAAATCTCATTTTTTTCTTATAGATTGTATGAATCTCTCAGAAATCAACTCATCACTTCCATTAAGCCTCATCCTTGGTTTCTTTTTTCAATTTTTTTTCTAAAAATTTCCTAATATCTATCCCTCTCGTACTCAACCAAAATCCCTTCTCATCTTCAACTTCTCAAGATGGTGTCCTTTCAAAGGACAACTCCTCGCATTCCCACTTCATAGAATCCAATAGTTCACTATTAATTTTGTCACCAAAGGTTAGGTTTTCTCTATCGATTTCATGTGTTAGGCTTTGTATTAGGAAATTAAGGGGTTGAAAAAAATATTTAAATTTTTATTATTTTTAAAACATACAAAAAAAATAAATTATTCTTTATATTTTTTAAAGTAATTTGAGCTACAAAATTTTGTCAAAAAAATTTATTTGAATCGCCTAGACAAACTCCACCCTTTATCCAAAATTTAAAATATTTTTACAATAATTTATATTTTAATAACTTTTAAAAGTTGAAATCTTTTAAAGTATTTACTTAATATTCTCATTTATGCTTCTTTTAGCTTTTAATTTTATGGACATTATACCTATTTCTCATCTTAAGAAAAATTTATTAAGCTTATCTCAATAAGTTATAGATCTTGGTAAATTCTTATAACTTTTTGAGTTATTTAGTATATTTATAAATTTCTATTTTTTAACTCACAAATAAATTCTTATAAATTTCAAATCCTTCATTTTATTTTCTAAAAAAATTAAATCTTCACTAATTTCATGCTATAGTTTTCCAAATAGTTTTGTTTTATTAATTTTTTTTACTAATCTCTCTTATCTATGGTATTATACCTCTTACTATTTTTAGGAGGAACTATTATAATTTTTAAAATTCTAGAACTTTATAAGCATTTTAATAATGAAAAAAAGTTTTATGCTGATTGTTTTTTTACTTTCATGATGTTATAAATCCTCCATTCTTATAATCATCAAACAATGTTAAGATTATTATTTTATAATTTAAAATTTTCAAATATTTATTAAAATATTTACTTTCACTTTTGAGACATTACATGAATATATAGTATATATCATACTCATTCTTATGCACATATATTTATAAGAATATATCATACCATGTATATTATAATTCTAATTTTACTCACAACTATCTTGTTTCCTTGAATGACTATTACTTTAGCTCCACAAGATCTCATAAAATCTCATATTTAATTGAAATATTATCATCTAATATACAAATATCCTACCATATGTTTATCATATAATCTTCACTCATCTAACCCTACACAACATGTTGGTCGTAATAGTATCATCATCTCCATTCATCCAACTTGTACAAAGTACTAAAGATAGTGGTATCATGTCATCTTCACTCATATAGTTTTGCACAAACTGCCAATGCACATGAAACTCAGCTCAAGTCATGGCAACTAAAAGTCATCCAAGGTGTACAATGTCACTTTTTTTAAAACCTTTTGTTTATCAAACCTAAATCATAATATATTTTGGAATCCAAATAGTATTAAATCACCAATGTATTTGATGAGTCGAGCCTTAAATTTTTAATATTTTATTCTAATGAGCTTGTTTAATATAAATGAGATATAATTTTTAATGAACAAGCCATGCACCTTTGAAAATGATTAATTAGTAGTCTTCTAAGTACCTTAAAGTATTTAATAAATTTTAATGATTGAAGATATGTGTATCAGCTTTGATGAATTTTTTTATTATGAAATAGAATGTCTTGCTCTCATTTCGTATCAGTTTTAAATCATATTCAAGTATCAAATTATTTAATCATTTTTTTGATTTAGCAAATGAATAGGATTTTATTTTTTAATTTCATAACCCTTTTTCTTAATCAAATCATATCTTTGTTAAATTTAATGATAGTTTGATTACTAAATATTGATTAAATTAAAAAATTTATTATGTTAAAATTTTCATAATTTAAAAAAATACTAGCACATCTTAGCTTGTGCCCAAGTGCAAACTCTTGGGCCGAGCAAGCCAAGTGGACACTCACAAGCCTTAGAACAAGATAAACTTAGAACCAAATCAGGTCGAGTCTAATCTTGGTGACGATAAATTTTCGAACCAGTTGGGGTAAGGCACTAGATCGAGCTTGGCAGTACTTAAATGATGAAATCCTAAGTGCACAATAAGGGAGCCAGTCCAATTAGGCTCAAATATTAGTCTCATGCAAATGCTTATAATGTTTAAATACTTTTTCCTTTCTTGTAATGCAGGACTAAATCCTCTACTCGTTTACTCCAAAAATCGGGAGGACTTAGCATCGTTCGATCATGAATTTTCACGATTGCATTATAGAGCTCACCTCTACTTCATTAAATGGCAATAATCATCAATAATCATCTATCTGATCTCTTAGATCTAATGATGATTATTGATTCCAATGATTTCATAAGATTTATCTCTAGATCTGCTGGATGTAGCTTCATCCTAACTTATCATACAACTAGAATTCCTTCTGTCTTATCCTTCAATCATGCAACTCTTAATTATCTTATTTGAATCTTATGACTGAGATCTACTCTGACTTTACTATCGTTGAATCAAATGATCTATATCTTATCCAACATGATCGAATAACTCATATCAAATCCGTTTTGATCTAACTATCCATAACTCATTCTCTTGTGCAGCATTAGATATGAAGGTCTATATTGCCTCTGATTGGATCCAATGACTCTGTTTCATCCCACTTAAATGCTAATTTTATAGATGTTGCATTAACCATTTTGGAAAAAAAAAATTTAACCTCGTTATAAAAGCTTTTTAAGTTGTTTGGCTTCTATTTTTTAAATAATTTTTCTACATTAATGACTATAATTAAAAAAAATTATAAATATTTAACATTATAAATGGAATAACTAATGAATTTGAATCAATTTTCAAGATCTCAATAAAACACTGCTCAATATTCTACTGGCATAAATCTTATTAGTAGGAACTATGACTTGTCATTCTCAAATCGTCAAATTTTTCAACTAAGTCTTACACTTCTAAACTTTTAATTTCTCATTTTTTTTCTTAAATTTAAGGTCTTTATATCTTATTCTATTAATAAACAAGAATAATAAATTGTAGAAATTTATCAGATCTTTTGTCTTGCTATAGTTTTCTTATTCTATTAGGTTGGAAGGCCCAACATTTGCAAAAGATCAAGTTCAATTTGATCTCATAAAAAAATTGAGTTAGGGTTGTGCTCACAAAAGCCTAAGTTACAATTGAACCTACAAAAGCTAGTATGTTGAAGGTGAACTATAAGAAAAAAAATCTCAAGTTGTAACCTTTTGTTAGTGGCGTTTCTCTAGACCTCAATTGGGGGTAGATGTAGATTCTAATTTGAATTAAACCATTTAAAAATTATGGTATCTTATTTTATAAATATTTAATATTATAAATAGAATAGCTAATGAATGTGAAATAATCTTTAATAATTTAATAAAATACTGCTTAATATTCTACTAACATAAATCCCACTAACAGCAACTACGACTTGTCCTTCTCAAATTGTCAAATTTTTCAGCTAAGTCTTACTCTTATAAAATTTTAATTTCTTATTTTTCTTCTAAAATATAAACTCTTTGTACCTTATTTCATTAATAAACAAGTATAAAAAGTTGTAGAAATTTATCAGAATTTTTTTCCTTGCTATATTTTTCTTTTTCTTTTATGTTGGGTGGCTTGATATTTGCAAAATCCCAAGTTTGGTTTCATCTCATAAAAAATAGAGTTGGGGTTGAGTTCATAAAAGTTAGGGTTATAGTTGAACTTATAAAAGCTAACATGTTGAAGGTGAATCGTAAGAAAAAAAACCTCAACTTGTAACCTTTTATAAATGGTATTTTTCTCGACCTCGATTAGGGGTGGGCATATGTTCTAATTTGAACTGAATTGATAGAAAATTATAGTGTCTTGTTTTAATTTTTATCTTCATTTTTCTTTATCGTATTAATATATATATATATATAATCAAGATTTTTTATAAACATAAAATTATTTTTGAGAAATAAATACATTCAAAAATAACAAAAATTATTTGTGAAGTTTACAATTTATCAATTGTAAGAAAAAAATCTCAAATTGTAACCTTTTGTTAGTGGCATTTTTCTCGATCTCAATTGGGGGTGGATGTAGATTCTAATTTGAAATGAACCATTTAAAAATTATGGTGACTTGTTTTATAAATATTTAATATTATAAATAAAATAACTAATGAATGTGAAACAATCTTTAAGATCTTAATAAAAAAATACTCAATATTGTATTGGCATAAATCCCACTAGCAGCAACTACGACTTGTTCTTCTCAAATCGTCAAAATTTTCAGCCAAGTCTTGCACTTCTAAATTTTTAATTTCTTATTTTTCTTCCAAAATATAAGCATTTTGTACCTTATTTCATTAATAAACAAGTATAAAAAGTTATAAAAATTTATCATAATCTTTTTCTTGTTATATTTTTTTTCTTTTAGGTTGGGTGGTTTGACATTTGCAAAATCTTAAGTTTGGTTTGACCTCATAAAAAATAGAGTTGGGGTTAAACTTGTAAAAGTGAGGATTATAGTTGAACTTACAAAAGCTAGTATGTTGAAGGTGAATAGTAACCTCAACTTATAACCTTTTGTAAATTGTGTTTTTCTCGATCTTGATTGGGGGTGGACATATGCTCTAATTTAAACTAAATCATTAGAAAATTATGATGTCTTGTTTTAATTTTTATCTTCATTTTTCTTTATCATATTAAAATATATATATATATATATATATAAAATTAAATTTTTTTTATAAATATAAAATTATTTTTTAGAAATAAATACATTCAAAAATAACAAAAATAATTTGTAAAGTTCATAATTTATCCCCCCCTTCCCCAGCCACCTCCTTCTTGTGGGATTTGTATACCACTTTTCACTTCAAATATATTGTAATATAAAACACTTATATATCTTTTCAAAAGACAAATTATCATAACAAGAAATAAAACTATATACCAATATCCATAAAAATAAAATAACTAACACAACTTCTTCTATCACATACTATATGATTGTGATCATCTTCAAATTTGTTTTATTTTTTATTTAAATATGCATACATAAATCAAGTTATTGCATGATTTTTTAAATCATTTTTTTAAATTATTTAAAAATAAATCCACATTGAAACCCTAAAAATTGAAATTCTTAAATAATATTATCCCCTTAATATAAAATTCCTTACTTTAAGAACAGGTGAGATTGTTTTCTATTGAAAACATGTCCCATATAACTTTCTTTATGTTGAAGTTATCAATACTTTTCTTTGAAATTGAATTAGAATTTAAAACTATATTGAATTTAAAGAAACCATAATTTCTTTGGTAATATAAAGTTATCAATACTCAACTTACGGAATAATGTTATTCAGAAAACAACAATCGGTTCTTATAAACATATCTTTATATCATATAATATCATATTTCATAAAGCTTATATGGCTTTTTTATTTCATATTTCTTATTTATTTTTGTTTACATTTAGTATTTTTGTCTCATCAAATTATGATGTACATAATAAATCAAATGTAATATATAAATGCTCTTATCTTATTCTCATTTTTATACAATACATAAGGCTAATAAGAATGTTATTTGTTATTAGAACATATACATATATATCAAATGATATCATACAATCATATTTATATAAATATATTGCATAATAGTAAATAATAATTCTTTAATTACATCATAGTTAATCTATCATATCTTTTGAAAAAGGTTGTTTATCTAATTTTTTTCTTTCTTTTTCACTTCTTATATAATAAATTGTTCACAATTCATCACAATAAACTCATTTTTTTTATTCAAAACATATTCTTGAATTGATATTTTTCTCTAACCATACATTAAGCTCAACAAATGATATCTCTCAACATGTTGAATAGTCCATCGAGATTACGGATTATCCAATCCAATGCTCAAAAACATCCAAATGGGTCTTTGTTGTGCTAACAATCAAACTTAAAGGAATGCAAAACATAGAATCAAGATGAACCAAATACAAATGCAACCCCTAAAAAATTTAACAATAGCTCAAAGTAATGCAACTCAATGCCACCTCAATCATAACAAAACCAAACGTTCTTAACTTCTACACCTACAATATTGCACTTTGAATAAAAAAACATTAGAAATCTAAAGGAAAAATCAAACAAGATCATACATTAACTTCATGCATATAATAATTAAAAGCTTTTCTAAAGGATTTTCAGTGATTCACTACTACAATTATTAGACAAATTCTCTTCAAGCTCCCATAAGTCTTTGCCTTCAAAAAAGACTTCATAGATTCAATAATATTTGCTTCTTCCTCTTTACCACTTGTAGTGCCAACTTTCCTTCACAAAGTTGTAGTAGGTCCTAATTCACAAAGAAAAAAATATCTTCTTGCTTTTGAAATCTATAGCTATCCTCCCAATTTGAAGCTCTCTTGATCCTCAACTAAAACCTTAAAACCCCAAGGAGATTGCACCCACCTCAATCCTTATCCAGGCACAATTTTAAACAAATTTGCTTTGGTTTCCAAAGTTACAAACCATGTTACTTATGAAAATCTCTTTCTAATCATCAAATTTTGAAAATTGTGGAATTGACACGTCTCTTGAGATGTGCTTAAAAATTTTTATTTTATTCTATTCTATCAAATATCAAAATATTAATTTCGTAAATCAAGATATTTGCATCATAATCTCAAATGCATGAATAAAATATATAGAACAAAAATTTGAAATGTTACATCAATAATAGAATTAGAACATAGATGAGACTATTCAATTGATGAGTATTTCTTCTAATGAAAACTTTCAAAGACAAAGGATTGATTAGAGCTTTCTACAACTTGACTAAATAGTTTGACAAAAAATCAAATCAACTAGGGCCATTCATTTATTCAATCGACCAAACGATTTGATAGGAATATCATATTCATGCAATTTAGTTGTCAATTAGGACATTGGTTGCAAAATGGATGCTAAATTAAATTGGATGATCTGTCTATCCCAAATTTTGTATGATCTTATTAGAGACTTAGGAAAATATAAAGGTTTTTAAAATTTTGGGAAAAACATAATGTCTTATTTTAAATAGAATATAAATATCTTGATGTTGGTAATAAATGGAGAAGTAATGAATTGTAACAAAATACATTTTTTAGGCAATTTGACTCAAAGGGAAAATAGTTTGCAACTTTATGCAAGTGAATTTAAATGCAATATAGCATTGTATATATTGTAGTAATTTGATGATTAATTCAGTTAAGCATTAGTGTATACTATTTTTGACAAATCATATGGTTCTATTACCTATGCTATTAAACAATTTGATTATGAAAATGTTCTTGTTATAAGATTAATATAATTTACTATTATTCAAGTTAAAAAGCTTGATAAAGTTTATATAATTAGAAAGTGATAACATAACTTAGTTGATTTTATGATATGACTCATATGAAATTGTCAAAGATCTAGATAAAATATATACATGAAGATAAAAATATTATTTCATAAATTTGAATGAGTTAACAAATTGATATGCTCAAGTCTTTTTACTAAATCTACGAATGTAATATGTTATATGATATGATTGAGAAATTATAATATGTTGATTCTCACAATAAAATAAGTTATTGTTATATTCTTATGAAACCAAAATCAACATCAAGATTTTGAAGAGTTACTTTTTTTAAGGTTTGGGTATTTACATTTCTTCTCTTTTTTATAGGAAGTTTTTTATCATATTTATTTGGATTAAATGCTTAAATGTGGATGTTCTTAGTGATGCCAAGTTAAAAGCCCATTAGATTGTTTAATTTTACTTTCATTGCATGTTTCCTTTATATTTACACAAAACTAGTAGTTTGCTTAATAAGTTACCAACAATTCAAAATATGTTTCAACAAGTCAAACTTCTTTGTCATTAAAACAAGGGTTTGGTAGATCTTGATGCTTATGTTTTCCTTGCTAATTGGTTCTATTTGAATTAAGAACTTAAGGCTTTTTCAACCACTTTGAATTTAATTTGAAAAAACAAATTCTTGTATTAATTCCAAATATATCTAAAGTTGTAATCCTATAAAGTTGAGAAAACTATATGAAATTATTGAATTCAAACCTTTTTTTAGTCTAGAAAGAAAACAGATATTGGTTAGCATATTTGTTGATGCTTTTATTTGAAGTTTTTAGTAGACCTAAGGCTTTTAACTTGTGACCTTCAAGTGCATATATTCTACTTTCAAAATCAAGTTTAAACTTTAAAATTGGTCATTTAGACGAAAATATATGAAGTTTTGAGAATTAATAAAAGTTGTTAAACACTCCCTTTTGGTAAAGAATACTTTATGAAAATCTTATTAAAAATTATCTAATCTTCAAATCTTTATTAAAAGAATTAAAACATTGTTAAATTCTAAAAAACAATTTCAAACATTTAATATATCGACTCATCAAGCTATCATTTGTTATATTTAAAAAACTTTTGAGCAACATACTAAAACATTCACATAAATAGCCTTAAAAGTGTGCAACAAATTTCTCTATATGTAATTTTATGGATTCATGTATGTTATTATCTGTTTTTCTATTGTTTTTGC